>CM047816.1:15076138-15494472 GCA_026214975.1 Gentiana macrophylla | reverse complement strand
GAGGTATTCAAATCTGAAGACAAAGAGGATTTCTGGCACTTGGTTGTGCATCTGGACAGTTTGCATGAAGTTTAAGTCAAGGTGGAGACTTGTAATGGTGACTTAACCTATGCTCATCGAGTCCGTTTTGGAAACATGTTTTGGTCGAAGAATGTATAAAGCATCTCTTGAAGTCCAGTGTTCGATTAGGGGCAAGTTCAGTAGGGTTGATCAGCCTGCTGATGGCAAGCCTACTGAAGACAAGTCTGCTGAGCCTCAGCAGACTTGGAGAACACGTCTGTTGAGTTTTATCTAAGTTACTTCTGGGGTATTTCAGTCATTTACTGGGTTGGCTACTTAGTAAGTTAGGGTTGGATTCCCAAGGCTACAAATACCGTCTGTATTTATTGTAACTTAACGTAATTTTCTGGTGATAATAAAATATCCTCGTTTGTCCGTGGAGTAGTCAGCACATTGCCGGAACCACGTTAAATCTGTGTTCTTCTTGTTTCTGTGTTTGTTTGCTTGTTTATCTTTATTTATCTTTACTCACAATCACCATCACTTTTTGATCGATCCGTAATAACACCGTAAATAAAACACGGATCGAGTAATGTTATATCCACACAATAAAAACATACAAAATAATTTTACATGATTAATCATTGTGTGAGACTTCTTAATTAATTGATGAGACTTCTCAATTGTGAGCCTATTACCCGTGTCATTGGATTCTTTTGAATATGATTACTGAGTGGACCTAGCTAGCTAAATGGGAGTTATGATGTGATTCGAGGAGTCAATTAAAGTGGACCTCGAATCATCATAACTTTAATTCACCCTCGCACATCATAACTTTGATATGATGTTCTTTAATATATCATATCAAATATAATCTTTTATCTCACTTTTTTGTGACATTCATTTTCAGGGCTCTTTGTCCCAAGAAATAAATGATTGGAGTTTTTCTTTAGGCCGGAGAAGCACTAATCCTTTTTAATTATGTATGCTTTGAAGGCGGCATAGACACATTCATTGATAGCAGAAACCAAAAGGAATCACGGAATATTTGGGTCTGCCGATTGCCGGACGAATCAGACATTTGAATCTTTATAGTAGGAAACAAAATTAATTTTTATAATTTGACAAATTCCGTTTTCTAACCGGAGAGTGATAGAGTTACATCCTCAAGTCTACACCATTTTTACACCCTTATCATCTCACCACATATTTTTCACTTGTAAAAAAAAAAAATTAAATAAACATAAAACAATCACAACCCCCATTTGCTAGGAGACTAACATTATTAAAACAAATTATGAGAGTCGAGGGTGAATTAAAGTTATGACAGTTCGAGGGTCCACTTTAATTGACCCTCGAACTGTCATAACTCCCATTTAGCTAGCTAGGTCCACTCAGTAATCATATTCAAAAGAATCCAATAACACGGATAATAGGGTCACACAATTAATTAAGAAGTCTCACAACCATTCAACAAATTATGATAGTTCGAGGGTCAATTAAAGTGATTTTCAACATATATGCTTTCCAAAGTTATGTCAGTTCGAGGTCAATTAAAGTGCATATGTTTTTAAAATCTCCTTTTTAAAATAAACGATGCGTTTTCATTGTAATCTTTTCGAAAGTTACAAATTAAGCGAGTTTGACTGATATTAAAAAGACATTTTCAAACTTGAGACCAAGCTAGCTAAATTAAGATTACTGATGTATGATGTATATATAGCCGCATGATGATGGAGAAGAAACATAACAACATACCAACTGCTAAGCAAGAAACTAGTTGTAAAATACACAGCTTATTAATGGCTAATTTTTCTCAAAAGATGATGCTGCAGGCAACCCCGGTGACCGTCTTCTTCTTCTTCTTCTTCTTCATGTTAGGGGCATTAATGTTTGGCGGCCTATGTTGCAAGGCATCGGATTCGGATGATGTTCAATATAGCGGAGAATGGAATGATGCGACTTACGGATGGGAAGTGGCTTTCAGGAGAACCTTGAATTAATATTTGCTAGAGGAAGAAAATGGTGTCTGATGGTAATCATGATATACGAATAGATACATGTACAGCAAATATAGGAACAGGTTGTGACAGCGACGTTGTTTACCTCCACATTACATGCGATGATTTTATCCCCTATTGTCGTGACTGCATTCAAGGGATAAGAGACTACATTGATTATACATGTCCTTTAACCTATGGAGCTAACATTAAAGCGATAAGAGATACCATTCATACTTGCAGCTTGAGGTACGAGAACTCTATCTTCACTGACTAGCTAGGAGGGACTCGATCATTGATGTGGTCTTAATAAAAAGGCAACAACAACAACAACGACAACGGATGATTACAATTTCAAGCATTTCTGTTTTCCTTATTTTCAATTTCCACTTTACTACATGTTTGGGGGTTGTTTTTCACCCTCTCAAAGAATAATTTGTAGGCCTTTTCCCAAGGTTGAAAACTTTAGAGTAATGATTTCTGTGTGTTTTTTCTTTTTTGTTTTTCTATAGGAAAAATGAGGTTTGTTGTCTTGCTTTACCACCATGTTTTTTCATACACACTTGATTTAATTACCGGTAAAATAAAACATGCATGGAAATTTTATTAAAAATAAAGTGCAGCTTAACATATGAAGTTGAAATATAACCTTGCTAAACAATGATGAGTGATGACTTCTCTTTGCATTATCATTCCTATAGTCTGTATTTGTTATGACGGGTCGATCAAGAAGCGATGATGATTGTGAGTAAAGATAAACAATTAACAAGTAAACAAAAGCGAAACACAAGAAGAACCGCAGATTTAGCGTGGTTTCCGAAGAATTTGCCGACTACTCCCGGACAAGCGAGGATATTTATTATCACGAAAAAGTTACAATTTATAATAAAATACAGATGGTATTTATAGCCTTGGGAATCAAACCCTAACCGACTAAACAACCTATCCAGGATAATGACCGAAATACCCTGTAGTAACTTTGATCCAAACCGGAAAACATGCAGAGCGTGTTCCCAAGTATCACCGAGAACCAACTCGGCCCGGCTTCAATGATGATCGATCTCTGTGACCTCCTTCAGCTGAACACCAGACTCAACATAAACCTTCATGCCCTGCTGATCACCATAGTTTCCATACAAACTCAGTAGAGTATCGTACTCTGCTGACCAACCTCAACAGCATAGTTAAGTCACCATTACAAATCTCCACCTTGACTTCAACTTCATGCAAACTGACTAGATGCACAACCAAGTGCCAGAATTCCTCTTTGTCTTCAGACTTGAATACCTTAACAGAACCCCCACCTTCAGTTGAGTATTCCCAGATTCAGATTAACAGCTTTGGATATTCAGCAAGTCCAAACACAACTGAAACTTGCCCCTTGGAACTGGTTTAGAGAACATATCAACAGGCTTAACATCAATGTTGATCTTCTCCACTTTGACCCTCATCTCATTCCTCAGAAAATGGTACCTAACATCAATGCGCTTGGTTCTCTCATGATGAACCTGATCCTTAGCCAAACATATTGCACTAAGACTGTCACAATACACCCTGGCTTGATCTTGATACAAACTCAGATCATTGACTAGCCCCTTTTAACCAGATTGCTAACTTTGTTGCTTCTGTCAGTGCCATGTATTATGCTTCAGTAGTAGATAATGTCACTTTACCCTGTAAAGTTGTCTTCCAACTTACCACAGAACCACCCAAAGTAAACACATACCCATTCACCGATCTTCTACTGTCCACACTAGCAGCATAATCAGAATCACAGTATCCTGTGACAAAACATTGAGTACCACCTCCATAAATGAGTCCAATATCAGATGTACCCATAAGGTACCTAAATATCATTTTCACTGCTTTCCATTGTTCCTTTCTAGGTTGAGCCATAAACCCACAGACAACACTGACTGCCTGAGCCTAATCAGCCTAGTACACTCCATGGCATACATTATAAACTACCCACTGCACTAGCATATGGAACCCTTGACATGTATCCTTCCTCTTGGTGTTGTGAGCGCGGACTCAAGAGCGTATGTAGATTTGGTGCCATTGTAGTGTCTATAAGTTTGGGTCTTTGACATGCCAAACTTGGATAATACTTTTCAATATATCCTCTTTGAGACAAGAACAACTTCCTTTTCTTCCCATCTCTATAGATCATCCCCAAAATTTTCTTTGCATTCCCCAAATCCTTCATCTCAAATTCACCTTGAAAGCGATTCTTGAGATCTTGAATATCGACTTGTTCACGACATCTATCGACATATAATCCGTATACGGAACCGGATAGATGATTGAACCTACTAAATCATATGGACTCTGCTATAACCCTCTTTGAATCATATAAGCACAAACTTCTTATACCACTATATTAGGGCTGCTTAAGTCCATACAAGGACTTCTTCAACTTGAAAACAAAACCCTCATTGCCAGGAACTTGGAAACCCTCTGACTAAGTCATATAAATTTCCTTATCTACATCTTCATGTAGAAAAATTGTCTTCACATCCAATTGCTCAAGTTCAAGATTCTGTTGTGCCACTATTGCTAACAGCACCCTGATGGAAATATGTCTGACCACTGGAGAAAATATCTCTTCATAGTCTATCCCCTCTTTCTGACTGAACCCTCTTGCAACCAAATGTGCCTTATATCTGATGACCTCAGCAGATGTCATTCTTTCCTTTTTCTTGAAGATCCATTTGCAGCTGACCACCATTCTATCTTGTGGTTGTTTAACTAGATCCCAAGTCTCATTCTTCTGAAGTGACTCTATTTCTTCTACCATGGAAACAAGCCATTAAGATTCCTCAGAACATGTCACAGCTTGCTTGTAAGTGTTTGGTTCAAAACCATCCACTTCTTCAGCTACCTGTAGTGCATATCCAACCATATCCTCCTCAAACCCATATCTTCTTAGGGGTCTCATATTGGTCCTTCTAGCTCTGTTGAGAGCTATACTCTGCTGACCAAACATCAGCTGTTTGAGAATCTGCTGACCCTTGTTCAACAGACTGGTTTGGATCCAACTCTAGATCTTCTGAGTGTTGACTATCCCTTGCTGAGTCTTTCAATTCAACAGACTCTACTTGAAGCTCCACCTGTTTGTCAACCTTCTTAGTTTCAGATCAAATTTCAAATTCATTTATGGCCCTCACAGATGAGTTAAGCATAGAATTTTGACTACACTCCTGCTGAGTATAACCCTATTTTTAGTTGATGACCAAATTCAATACCCTTTTACTCCATCTCCATATCCAACAAATACTCTTTTCTTGGCTCTAGGTTCCAGTTTACCTTCACAGACATGATAGTAGACTGTGCTTCAAAACCCTTAGACCAGAGTAGTCTGCTGATTTTCCTGACCAAACCTCAAGTGGTGTTTTAAGCTTGATCCCAGTATGAGGCCCCCTATTGATTAAGTAGCATGCTGTGTTAATTGCCTCTACCCAAAATATTTTTGTTAGACAAGAATTAGAGAGCATGCACCTTGCCCTCTCCAAAAGAGTTTTATTCATTCTCTCTGCAACACCATTCTGCTCTAGAGTGTTTCTGACATTATGGTGCCTAGCAATGCCTTCATTCTTGCTAAATTAATCAAACTCAAACCAACAGAATTCCAGTCCATTATCAATTTTAAATCTCTTGACCTTCTTCACTGTCTGATTCTCAACCAAAGCCTTACATTGCTGAAGTGCTTGAATGCCTCGCTCTTGTGCTTCATCATAATTACCCAAACCATCATTGAGTAATCATCTATAAAAGACACAACAAAACTGTGACCACCCAGTGACTCCACCTTTGAAGGACCCCAACAATCAGAATGGACATAATCAAGTGTCCCTTTTGTGATGTGAATTGCTTTTGGGAACTTGCTCCTATGTAGCTTCCCAAACACACAGTGTTTACAAAAATCCAGCTCATTGACCTTATGTCCCCCAAGTAGATCAGACTTAGACAGAATTTGCATCCCTCTTTCACCCATATAACCCAATCTTATATGCCACAGCTTGGTCAGCTATGACTGGTGAACCTCTGATGATGCTACAGTAGCAGAACCTGATACAGTAGACCCTTGTAAGATGTACAATGTCCCCTGTGTGATACCCTTTAAAATCACAGCTGAACCCTTGTAGACATTCACCAATCCACCTTCACCCCTGAACTTGAACCCTTTGCTGTCTAGTAGACTAAGTGATATCAAATTCTTGGTCATCTGTGGAACATGTCTAACCTCATTCAGTGTGTAGAATTTACCATCATGTGTCCTTAACTAAAAAGATCCAATTCCAACTATTTTGCAGACCTTGAAGTTAGCCATAGAAATATGGTCTCCATCCACCTGCTGATAAGTTGAAAACCACTCCCTATTCGGACACACATGATAAGATGCCCTAGTGTCTAGAATCCACACATCTCTGTGCCCTATTGACTGAAACTGCTAAGGCCAGATCTTCTTCAGTGTTGGTTTCTTGTTCTGCCAAAGCAACAATACCCTGTTGAGTACCCCGCTACTTCTTTCTCTTTGGTCATTTATTTTTCCAATGTACCTTACAGACATCCTAGCTTTAGGACCATTGGAACTCTTCTTGGATTTCTTCTTTCTAGAATTCCCTGATCCTCTACTGACTCTACTGGCCACCAATCCAGCAAACAAACTGTCTTTCCCAGAACCAGATGCCTTATGGCATAGCTTTCGAGCATGGAGTGATGATCTCACATCCTCCTATGACACTGAGTCCTTTCCAACAATAAAGGACTGTACAAAGTTCTCATATGATGCAAGCAATGACACAAGTAGGATCAATGCTACATCTTCATCTTCAATCTTCATATCAATATTCCTTAGGTAAAACAATATTGTGTTCATCTGATCTAGACGATCCCTCAGCTGAGTGCCCTCATGTATCCTCAAACTGAACATACATTGTTTCAATAACAACATGTTGGTTAGAGATTTTGTCATGTACAGACTCTCAAGCTTAGACCACAGCTTCTCTGTTGTGTCCTCTTCAACAACATCTGCGATAATATCATCTATCCAGCACAACATAATTGTTGAATGTGCTTTCTCCCCCATACCGGATCTCTCATGACGAAAAAGGCATAATTCGACGACTTGGCCTAAGGCCCAAAAAATACCAGGGCTGGTCCTAGTCGCAGGCAATAAGTTTCATTTGCAACACTAGTGTAGATATTTCCGATCAAGCCCACCATTGATTCACTTGTAAGAAGCTTTGTGACGGTGCTCAACAGTCAGGAGAGTAAGAAGATAGGGAAATCGACTTTGTTTCTAATTTCTATCAAATTCACCAATTACGCATTAAATTATGTGGAAAGTGATCTAAATCACTTTATTGAATCAATTCTGGAAGCAAATTAAGAACGATGAAGAAATGGAGATAGGGTTTACACCAGACGAAATAAAAGGAGGAGTTTTCATTGATCTATAGTAAAGTGTTCTGTTGGATGGAATACAAAACGACATCACTGTTGCTATTTATACCCTACACTAAAATACATCTACCAAATATCATAAAGGAATAAATACAGCAAAATACCAAAATACTAATAGAAAAAAAAAAAATACTAATAGTGGATTTAAAATATAAAAAAACAATGAATAAATAAAAATATCACACCGATTTGAGTGACGAATAATTATTTTATTCCACAAGTACACTGCTACTTATGACGATGCATAATAATTCAAAATTAAACTTAGGAAAAGCCTTCAAAACAAGAATAAATGACGTGCGTGTGTGTGTGGGGGGGGGGGGGATAAAGGGAAAATTTAAAACAACATAAAATTGATCCAGACACCACAAACGCTCTGATAAACATAAGAGGCCGCATCTGCCATAGTAATGACTGTCAAAGTAACTGGTTTAACAACAGGGCAAAATTAGGATTTTAGTCATACAACTTGCTTTTTTTGGATTTTAGTCTCTGCTCTGTTCCGTGAAGAAAATAGTCATCTAAGTTGGCTTTTTTTGGATTTTAGTCCTATCACGCAGAAATAGTGATTGGGCACCGAATTTTTAAAAATAGTCCTCTAACTAGGCTGCCACGTAAGCGTTTTTAAGATTCCGGTCCGCGCCCAATCGCCTATTTCCGCGGATAGACTAAAATCCAAAAAAAGCCAATTTAGAGGACTATTTTCTCACCTGAGCGGCGAGCAGACTAAAATCCAAAATAGGCCAAGTTAGAGGACTAAAATCCTAATTTTGCCGGTTTAACAGTCATTAGCAAATCAAAATTTTAATATTAACATCAACATCGAAAATCAAACCATTTATAATAAATATTACACTAAATCTACGATCATACGTTGTGAAAAGTAAATGGGGGCTTGTAAGAACATCCTAGTAAATCTACTTTCACCCTTAAACGCATCCGAGTAATTGCCTATTTTTTAACATTGTTGGGTGTCCCAGGGTGCTGGGGTGCCTTTAAAAGCCCTAGAGTAAAATTTGATGTACTGTACAACAAAAATTATTAATAGATGTAGCAATAAAAGTAGATTTTTACCTTGTTCTTGTTCTTGCTTCCTCTTAAAGAATATATCACTTAGGACAGTGGTTGACCGAAAAGACGTCCTCAACAGCTCCAATGCCTCTTTAGTTCCAAATTTAACCTTCCTTTCTTCAAACTTCTTCATCATTAAAAGCATTGCAATTGCTGATATCGGCATTACAGATAAATCATCATAAACTAAGTAAGAAGCCGTCTCTTGAACGTAACCCTCCGAACATTTGTCATCAGTAGGGTTATTAGATGCAGCAACAAACTCGATTTCATGGTTCATCATTCTCGAACAACCCGGTCAAAAAGCACCATTACGCATGTTTGTCACACCTCTATTGCAATTTGAAACCCCGCAATTGTATAACTTACCGGTGGAAATGATGGATGATTTGGATATTGACAGTGGAATGTTAGTAACGGATGAAAAAACTATCGGATTAAGGAGATGGCTTTTATTGATATTTCGTTGCACATAAATTAAATCAAGCTCTGCAACACTTGAGTAGATATTCCCGATCGAGCCCACCATTGATACACTTGTAAGAAGCTCTGTGACGGTGCCAATTGGTAAAGAAAGTAAGAAGATTAGGAAATCTACGAAATCTTTTGAAGCTTCGGCAAAGATTAATCTGTCTGATTCGGGATCAATCATGAGTTTGTAAAGTGCCTTGAAGTGGCATTCTTTTTAAAGATTAAACCAAAAGTTATTTTTGGGATCGTTAGTCGAATTCCCACGTCGGTAAAGTGCCTTAGTCTATCGTGATTTTTGTCTTTAGGCTTCAAAAGTGTTTTCCCTTGTATATTTCTCTATTATAATAATATTTTATCTTTCTCCTGTGAACGTACGTCACATATAACCGAATCACGTAAATTTTGTGTTTTGTTTTATTTCTTCTGTCAGTTATTTTGTGTTATCGTCGTTAAGAGCTATCGATTTGGATTTATTTTTCGTAACAGTCATCAATCCTAGCACAACATCCAACTTATTTATAACACAATATAATCATAGCTTTAAGCACTTATAAAAACAAGAACTAAAAATCTACGATGGATGTCAACTAGCTCATGATTATATATAATTAGAACCACTCTTAGAGCAAAAAACGTCACATAATATGTGTACATGCATTAATACCAAGAATAGTCCATTGACACCCACATACGAGATGACTCAACACTCTCATTGGATTAGCATGAACAACTTCTCTTGTAACATGTTGGACAGGAATGCTAGAAGAAAGATAGGGTGGGGACAACAAGGACTCCCCTATGAATCTGTTATACAATCAGCTTCTTTGACAGAATAAGACTCCAATCTGCAAAACAGGGTTAGAAACAAGAAACAGAAAAACAAAAGGCGAGTCCTGTGTACCACACACGGTGTCCTAAAGACTAATTCACCCTCACCAGATTGTGCTTGGAGTTGAAGCGGAGTGTTAGTCTCCCAGGATACAACAACTAGCGAGAGACAGGATGCACAGAGCCTTCAACTGCTTAAGAACCAAATATGGTGAACTCTCCGATAGCATAAGGAAAAATAATGTAAGTATATATTTACATTTGTGTGTAGTACCACTTCGAATCGGGAAAGGAAGCAACTTATATAGAAATGAAGGAGCACATGTAGAGGCGATCGATGGTGAAAAGCGTCTCATTACTTCATCGTAATGAAGGCAAATGGAATGGAACGATCGAGGAAGATGGAGAGGCTTAACGGTTTGCAAAATTTAATTCCGGATAATAAAATTAGCAAAAGCGAACTCGCATACGACCAGCCCGAACCGAGCTGCATTCGTGTAATACATCAAGAATGTGACTTAAACTCTATATCTGGTGGAACCAATCGAAGACTCAATTGTGTGATGGACGGTGAGAAGTGTATTCAATCTCGAGCTTGATGGGGTAGCTTCAGCGGGTAACTATCGGCGGGTGATAAGGCTGCGAGTACTTGAATCTGGCGAGGTCCCACATCTCATTATTAATTACGTTATGTGACAGCTATACAATGTCATTAAAAGGAGGACACGTGTAAGGGTATTTATGGCAGATCAGACAAAGATTCCTGGCGGCTAGGGTTTAGGGATTTGTGCCTATAAATACAGTTGTTGTCTCATTATCCGAGTGTGTTGAAATCTGTAAAATTCAGTGCATAATAAAATATCTCTTTTCTGCCCGTGGTTTTTTACCTCTCCCACTGAGAGGTTTTCCACGTTAAATCTGTGTTCTTCTTGTTTCTGTTATCTCCTTTGATTGTTTATGTTTGATTGCTTCTGTTTCTGTTTCTTGCATCTGAAGTTATCTCCATCCGTTTTATAACAAGTGGTATCGAGGCGGGTTACGGAGAAAACAATGCATGCGATCGACTTCATCTTCACCAAGACCTTGACAAAGGTGCTAGGATCTGTGATAAAGTTGTGATCTTTAGCAAGAAAAGATGTCGGCGATGAAGCGTAAAAATCGATAAATTTGACGGAAGGAACAGTTTTGGTGCGTGGCAAATCAAGATCGTGCCTTTGTTGAAACAAAGGGGTTTGTGGAATCTTTTATCGACAAATCAAATACAGTGCAGCCAGATTATGCCAATCTGGAGAGAAAGCACATTCAACAATCATGTTGTGCTTATCGATGATGTTATCACCGAGGTTCTTTGAGAAGACACCGCACCAAGTTGTGGAAAAAGCTTGAAAGCTGTATATGACCAAGTCAGCGACCAACAAGTTGTTGTTGAAACAGAGGTTGTTCGGTTTGAAGATGCATGAAGAAGTCCACTGAGGAACATCTTGACCGGTGAACACAATATTGCTTGATTTAAGGAATATTGATGTTAAAATTGAAGATGAAGATGCAGCCACTAATCCTGTTGGTGTCATTACCGGCATCATATGAAAACTTTGTGCGATCTTTCATAGTTGGGAAGGATCTGATGGCTTTGGAGGATGTGAGTCCGCCTTACATGCCAGGGAGCTTAGACACAAGGCTGCTTTGGAGCAGACGGTCAGTTCTCTGGGCTAGTAGCTAGCAACAATAGTGGAAAAGGATATGGACGAAGAAGAAGAAAAAGAAGTCGGGGTCCAAAGGTCCTAAGTCTCGATGTCTGTAATTCTTGTAAGGAGCAGGGGACATTGGAAGTCCAATTGTCAAGGAAGAAGAAAGCAGCGGGAAGGCAGTGCAGCCAGGCAGCTTTGGCTACTAAGCAATCGATGAGGATCTGGTTCTAGTTGCGGGAGATTCTACACACCACAATGATGTGTGGATACTTGATTCTGGAGCATCTTACCATATTTGTCCAAGCAGGAGTGGTTTTCTACTTATGAGCGAGATGGATGTGGTCAAATCTATATGGCCAACATCAAGGTTTGCAAAGTTGTGGGAATTGGCTCGATAAAGTTAAGGACAGAGGATGGTAAATTTTGTACCTTTGAAAGATGTAAGACATGTTCCACAGATGACCAAGAACTTGGTATCTCTCGATCTTTTGGATGACAAGGGGTTCAATTTCAAGGGTGAAGGTGGGCAATTTGAATGTCTTCAAAGACTCGATTGTAGTCCTCAAAGGCATCAAGAGGGGAACCTTGTATATATTACAAGGATCTCTTGTATCTCTGCTTGCTTTATTCTTTGTGCATCCTCAGCTGATTCACCGATCTCAAGAGACTCAATTGTGCACATGAGACTAGGTCACATGGGTGAAAGGGGTATCTGATTCTTTCTTCAAAGAGTTCTCTTGGGGATATAAGGTCAAGAATCTGGACTTTTGTGAACATTGTGTGTTTGGGAAGTTGCATAGAAGTAAATTCTCGGCGAGGGTTGCACAATACAAAGGCAACACTTGATTATATCCATTCAGATCTTGGGGTCCATCAAGAGTTGAGTCATTGGGTGGTCACGAGATATTTTGTGTCATTCATAGATGACTATTCAAGGATGACTTGGGTGGTGATGATGAAGAACAAAAGTGATGCATTCATTAACTTCAAGCGGTGGAAGGCCCTAGTGGAGAATCAGTTAGGCAAGAAAATCAAGAAGCTTAAATGCGGATAATGGTGCGGAATTCTTTGGACCGATTTTGATTCATTTTGTGCGGTGAGGTATTGCCGGACATCATCTTGTAAGGAATACACCTCAAAGAGAATGGTGTGGCTGAAAGGATGAATCAAACTCTCTTTGGAGAGGGCAAGATGTATGCTTTCTCAAGTTTGGTTTATCAAGGAGATTTTGGGCGGAGGTGTTAAGAGGCAAACTTGCTACTTAATCAACAGGAGCCCTCACACACACAGAATCAATCTCAAGACACCATTTGAGATGTGGTCGAGCAAGCTGTGACTACTCGATTCTAAGGGTTTTTGGGAGTATAGCTTACTATCATGTTAGTGAAGGAAGTTGGAGCCAAGAGCCAAGAAGGGAGTGTTTGTGGGGTATGGTGATGGAGTGAAGGGATATAGAATTTGGTCATCAAGCAGAGTCGAGTAATCCTCGGCCAGGGGCGTTGTGTTTGATGAAAATTCTATGTTAAACTCATCATTGGGGAGGTCTAATGAGTGCGAAACTAGTCTTGAATCGATAGTGTTGAGAAGCAGGTGGAGCTTGGTGGAGTCTCACTGATATGCAACAATCGGTGGATTCAAATTAACACTATCTTGATCTGGATAATGAACCGAGAATCCGATCCAAGCCCGACTCTTTGAGACCTCGGCGGCGTCCATACAAACATTGATCAGCGAGTCTAGCTACAGGCGAGCCTAGAAGATCTAATGTTGGGATACCTCAAGGAGATATGGATATGATGATTTGGTGGATATGCACTCCAAGTTCTTTGAAGAAGTAGAGGTTCTTGAACCTACTACTTACAGGGAAGCAATGACATGTCTGAAGCATCTCGGTGGCATGCGACCATGGGAGATGAAATGGAGTCATTATTGAAGAATCGGACTTGGGAATTGGTCAAACGACCCTCTTGACAAGGAGTTGTGACTTGTAAATGGATTTTCAAGAAAAGGAAGGAATAACAAAGCGAAGGGGTCGAGGTATAAGGCACGTTTGGTTGCAAGAGGATTCGATCAAAAGGAAGGGGTTGACTTTGATGAAATTTTTCACCAGTGGTCGAGACACACTTCAATCGGGTGTTACTAGCAATGGTAGCACCTGCGAGATCTGGAACTTGAGCAATTAGATGTGAAACTGCTTTTCTACATGGTGAGGTGGATAAGGAGATATACATGACACACGGCTGAGGGTTTTCAAGTTCTGGAAAGGAAAATTATGTTTGCAAGTTGAAGAAATCTTTGTATGGTTTGAAGCAAGCTCCAAGGCGATGGTATAAAAGGTTTGACAATTTCATGCTTGGCGAGGTTACAAAGAAGTCCATATGACTATTGTGTTTACTACAATCTGTGAAAGATGGATCATATATCTATCTTGTCTGTATGTGGATGACATCTTGGCAATTTGCTGACAAGAAAGTCTAATGTTCAAAATCGAAGAACCTTCTTAGTCTTTGAATTTGAAATGAAGGATTTAGGTGCGACCAAGAAAATCTTGGGGATGGAGATGCGAGAGATAGAAGGCAAAAGAAATTATTCTTGTCTCAGCGAGGGTTATGTCTGAGAAGATATTGGCCAAGTTTGGGATGTCTGCTTGCAAAACCAATAGATGCTCATATGGCATCAAATGTTCATTTAATACATTTATGCTTCACGATCAGTGAAGAGAAGGAGTATATGTCAAAAGTTCCCTATGCTAGTGCGGTTAGCGATCGATGTATGCCATGGTTTGCACTAGGCTTTGATCTGCTCGAGCGATCGGTGTTGTCGGCGAGTTTATGACTCAACCTGGAAGGAACAACTGGAAAGTTTGTTAAAGGATATTCAGTACACGAGAGGTACAAATGATGTTGGTCTCATTTATGGAGGTGATCTTGGTGCAGTCACGAGGCTCTTGTGATCTTGATTATCGCAGTGATGTTGTGATGAAAATCAATGACTGGTTATGTGTTTACATTGGGAAATCAAAGTGGTCGGTGAAAGCTACTCTTGAGGCTCTGATGGCCTTATCAACTCTTCAAGCGAGAATACATGGATCTTCTTGAAGCGACTAAGGAGGGTATCGGTTGAAGGGCTAGTCGGTGATTTGGGGTTGCATCGAGGATCGGTGATATATATTGTGACAGTCTAAGTGCAATATGTTTAGCCAAGGATCGGAGTTCATCATGAGAGAACCAAGCATATTGATGTCGTATCATTTCTTGAGGAATGAGAAGAGGGTTGTGGTGAAGAATATTGGCACAAAGGAGAATCCTGGCGATATGTTCACTAAACCGATTCAATGAGTAAGTTCGACTTTGCTGGACTTACCGAATATTCAAAGCTTATAATCTGCTTTGGAAACTCTACGAGGCGGTCGGTGGAGTGGATCTTTGTGGAGATAGTCCAGGTACAAGTACATCCGGCATTGGCGAATGCATCAGTACAAGTACATCTGGTTATGCAATCTGTTTGACTTCGTGAGAGTTGAAGTCAAGGTGGAGATTTATCGATAATGTGACTTAAACTCTATATCTGGTGGAACCAATCGAAGACTCAATTTGTGTGATGGGCGGTGAGAAGTGTATTTAATTTTGAGCTTGTGGGTAGCTTCAGCAGGGTAACAATCAGCGGGTGATAGGTGCTTTGAGTACTTGAATCTGACGAGGTCCCACATCTCATGAATTACATTTATGTGACAACTATCTGATGTCATTAAAAGGAGGACACGTGTAAGGGTATTTATGGCGATCGGACAAAGATTCTGGCGGCTAGGGTTTAGGGATTTGTGCCTATAAATCTGATTGTTGTCTCATTATCCGAGTGTGTTGAAATCTGTAAAATTCGATGCATAATAAAATATCTCTTTCTCGCCCGTGGTTTTACCTCTCCCCATGAGAGGTTTTCCACGTTAAATCTGTGTTCTTCTTGTTTCTGTTATCTCCTTTGATTGTTTATGTTTGATTGCTTCTGTTTCTGTTTCTTGCATCTGAAGTTATCTCCATCCGTTTTATAACGATGTCCGCCCATGCACAAGTCAAGCCGAAATCCCACGGTTTGCACCCCTGCGCGCCACGTGAGACTTTGGCGCATAATATTGGTAATAGAACATACTAGTACCTATACTACCATAGTATATATATTGGAACTTTTCTTAGTATATTACCAATGTGGGAGTTTTGCCTTTAACTATTTCCTTCATTTTCTTACACTTTCCATTCACACACTTCCACTACCTCATTACTACATGTTTTCCAACAATCCCCACATGAATGGAAATTGAGAAAACTAGTACAGACCCTAAGATTACAACAGAGAGTTCGGGCGGTAAATGAATGCATAGGAGAAGTAGGTGTCCCTTTGAACCCTCCCTTGATAAATATGCTTAGCTTCTTGGGCGGAATAGTAGACGCGATGTCCTTGAACTTTCAGCCGTTGGTGTAAACGACAACATATATTACCACAAACATTTACCCTTTAACATTTAGTTCTTGCGGGTGATTCCATTTTGGCCATGGCAATCCGCTTTGGTTCAAGATGGGGTCTAAGAATTGAGCCCTTTCCAATTCCCCTTCAAGCGGCCCCACTTCTCCTACATAGGTGATCTTGTGATTTAGAATTTCTTTATTCTAATTACACAAATCATTAAGAGCTTAAGTGTAAGCTCATCCTTATCTTCACTTGTTTTCATCATAGGAATGAGAGAGGGGATAAACCCCACGGTGATCTCACTTACTTCGGCGATTAGGTTTTCCCATTGAACCTATTTCTTGGGATCTCCAATGATTAGGTTGGGTTTCCTTTGCAAAAGTTTATTCTATGGGCTTGATCCCATTCCCTCGATGATTTTTCAACTACTTCTCTATTTAACCCTTTGGTTAGCGGATCCATGAGATTATCTTGAGACCTTACATAGTCCAAAGAAATCACACCGATTGTAAGTAGTTGTTTGATGGTATTATGTCTTGGCGTATGTGCTACTTCTACCATCATACATTTTATTCCGTGCCACTGTCTATTGTAGACTTATTGTCACAATAAATACAAATACAGTGCAGTTTTTGGCCATTGAGGATATCCTCCAAGAATTGATGCAACCATTCACCCTCTTCTCCACATTTATCCAATGCTACAAACTCGGATACCATAGTGGACTTGGTTATCACGATTTTGTTTGAAGGATTTCAAGAGATAGCTCCTCCTCCAAGTGTGAACACATAACCACTTGTGGATTTCAATCTTTAGTACTTGAAATCCAATTTGCATCGATATAACCCTCAATAACAGATTGGCTCTCTTTCATAGTGAATACCATAGCTACGAGTATATCTTAAGTATCTTAGTAACCTTACTATAGCTTTCCAATTATCATTACCAGGGTTACTGGTGTATCTACTAAGCTTACCAACTGCAAAAGCTATATCCGGTCTAGTACAACTCATTAAGTACATCAAACTTCCAATAATCCTTGCATACTCTAATTGAGATACACTTTCACCTTTATTTTTGTATAAAGGTGACTTGGATCTATTGGAGTTCTAGCTTCCTTTGAATCATCTTTGTTGAACTTTTCCAAGATTTTATCAACATAACTCGATTGATTCAAGCTAAGACCATCGATGGTTCTAGTAACTTTGATTCCCAAAATTACCTCATTAAGCCCATATCTTTCATCTCAAATTTAGCACTTAACATGTCTTTGGTAGATTTGATCATCTTATCATTACTACCAACAATAAGCATATCATCAACATAAAGACACAAAATGACATAACCATCATTTGTTTCTTTCACATAGATACACTTATCACATTCATTGGTTTTAAACCCTTTTTCAAGCATAACTTGATCAAATTTCAGATGCCACTGCTTTGGTGCTTGCTTTAATCCATATAAGGACTTAACAAGCTTACACACTTTCTTTTCTTTTCCTGGAACAGAAAACCCTTCAGGTTGTTCCATGTAGATTTCTTCTTCTAAATCTCCATTTAAGAAAGCCGTCTTTACATCCATTTGATGTACTTGCAAATTACGAAATGCAGCTATAGCAAGTACCATCCTAATGGATGTTATTCTAGATACTGGAGAATAAGTATCAAAATAATCAAGACCTTCTTTTTGACTGTAACCTTTTATTAACAATCTGGCCTTGTATTTGTCAATGGATCCATCTGGTTTCAATTTCCGTTTAAAGATCCATCTTGATCCAAGTGGTTTACACCCTGGAGGTAGATCCACTAACTCCCAAGTATGATTTTGCAATATAGAGTTTATCTCACTATTTATTGCTTCTTTCCACATTGGACCTTCAGTAGAAGTCACAGCTTCATTGTAGGTTTGAGGCTCAATATCTATCATATATGTCAGAAAATCATCACCAAATGATTTCTCAATCCTTGCCCTTTTACTTCTTCTTGGCTCAACCTCAGAAGTATCATCCTCATTCACTTGTTCAGAATTTTCACCTTGAATATGAACACATTTAGATGAACTCGGTTCATTCAACTTTGCTGGAAATATATTCTCAAAGAATGAGGCATCTCTAGATTCCATTATTGCATTTTACGTGCGTCGGGATTATCCGACTTATGCACAAGAAAGCGATAGGCCTTTGCTATTTTACTGCATATCCAATAAAAATACAATCAACGGTTTTTGATCCTATCTTTACGCTTTTGGTTTAGGTATCAAAACCTTAGCCAAACACCCACACTCTTAGGTAGTTATAAGAAGGAGGTTTACCTTTCCAAAGTTCATAAGGAGTTTTATCTTGTTTCTTTCAGGGGTATCTTATTTAAAGATAATTGCTAGATAGAATGACTTCCCCCCACAAGTTATCGGCACTCTGAACTTACCAACATTGAATTCATCATTTCTTTCAATGTTCGATTTTTACGTTCTCACTACTCCGTTAGATTGTGGTGAATATGGTGGAGTCTTTTAGTGTATGATTCCATTTTCAACACAATACTCACCGAGGGTTCTACATATTCACCTCCTCTATCACTACGGAGTGCTTTAATTTTCCTTCCATGTTGATTTTCAACTTCTTTTGCAAAGATTTTAAATTTGTCTATTGCTTCATATTTGCCTTTTAACAAGTAAACATAGCAATACTTAGTACAATCATCAATAAAGGTGATAAAATAATTATTTCCACCTCTCGATTGTATCATTTTAAAATCACAATCATCACTATGTATAAGATCAAGTGGCTGCGTATTTCTCACAACACTAGGGTGAGACGTTCTCGTTAATTTAAACTTCAACACAAGTTCCACACTTATGTTCTTTATCAATTGGAAAGTTTGGATGTGGTTCATTTTAATTAATCTACGCAGGGAATCGTAGTTAACATGTCCTAGTCTACCATGCCATAAATAAGGAGACTCAACAACATAAACAACACTCACATTATTATTATTATCGTTCTTTGGCTTAATAGCCATTACATTGAGCTTAACCAAACCATCACAAACATACCCCTTCCCAACATACATTCCACTCTTTGTCAGAGTAAACTTATCAGATTCTAAAACCAAGCGAAAACCATGCTTGTTTAAAAGCACACCGACACACTAAGTTCTTGCGCAAATCTGGAACATACAAGACATCTTTCAAAGTAAGTATCTTTCGGATGTCATCTTGATTTGCACATTTCCTTTTCCAAGTATAGCATTGGCTGCGAGTTTGCCATGTATACATTTTCATTTCCTTGCTCCGGTGAAATTAGCTTGATAGTTCCTCTGTTAGAGCACACATGCTTAGTTGCTCTGTGTCAACATACCATATCTTTTGATTTGCATCAACCATATTGACCTCAGTCACCATGGCACACAGATTCATATACTCCATGCTTTGTACAAGATTTGTCTCATTGGCCTTCTTTTTTGGCAACTTACATTCAATAGATTTGTGACCAAGCTTGTCACAGTTGAAGCATTTCCCTTGAAACTTTGGCTTTGATATGCCACCCTTAGGACCCAATTTAGCTTTTGGTCCTGTCTTTGACCTTTACCAAACTTCTTATTTTTAGAGCTTTGTCCATGCTCCACAGATTAGCCTTTGGTGATGATTAGTAGGGTTTCCTCTCTTATCGGTTTCTTGTTATCATCTTCAATACGCATCGACTATGAGATCTTCCATACTCATTTCCTTGCGCTTATGCTTGAGATAATCCTTGAAACTTTTCCATCCAGGAGGTAATTTCTCAATCATACGAGCAACTTTGGAAAGTTTCACTCAATTCCATTTTTTCTGCTTGAATTTCATAGAGTATTTTCTGGAACTCTTCCACTTGCTCCATGAGTGGTTTCGAGTCCACCATCTTATAGTCCAGAAACCTCCCAACAACAAACTTCTTGGTTCCTGCATCTTCAGTTTTGTACTTCTTGTCCAAAGATTCCCACAACTCTTTAGCAGTCTTTTTCTCAAGATAGACATCGTACAAATTATCATGTAAACAGTTTCATTATAAAATGTTTACTAAATAGTCAGATTGTTTCCACTCACTCAGTGCAAACAGAAAGTCTTGATCCGGAGTTTCATCCTCAGTTGTTGGCGGATCATCGATGAGAACTTTACTAGGCGTAAAGTAGTGAGGTAGAAGTGCATCTTTTGCTGCCACCTCTTAAAATTCAAGCCTCAGGTTTCTCATTCTGGTTGAAGAGACCAGTTGGTTTCGTTGGCACCAGAGCAGTTTCTTCACACCACTAGTTCTGATTGAGCTAAATTCTACCCAACAAAAACAATTTATAAAAACTCGAAACTGTGGGTAAACTAACTCTCTAACCGGCGATGTACCGGGTCGATTGCTAGAATAGCTACGAGAGTGCGAGTCGAACCCAAAGGAATCGTGTTTGCAAGTACCAAAGTGAGCGTGATGCTTAGTCTAGGTGATCAATGTTCTTAAGGTTTTGTTTACTACAACGACACAAAGTGATTCTAACTAACGAGTCTAAAGATAAAAAGAACTAAAGAAGATTAAACTACTAAGTTTTAAAGATAGTTAAAGAGACATAGCCGAACCATGATCAAAATAGCTAGTTTCACCCCAAGGGATGACAAAACCGGGAGTGTGCAACAACGAACAAACTCTTACATTCAATTTCACGGATACGTACTCCTAATCCCGGTGCCAAGGTCTGAACAACTCTTCCCCAACACCTTATGCCAAGTCAACTAACCTTTCCTAAGAGAGATTCATCAACAAGACAAGATATGCACGAGAGCCGTTTAAACGTTAAAACGAGTAACCTCACTTTGGGCCCGGGCTTAACAACTAAGCCGGGTCTATGCCGCGATCCTAGAACCCCTTTTCCCACATCTCTCTATCTGAACAACTCTCAAGATTGATGTGTGTGATTTTTGACCTAGGTGATCAATCTAGCCCAAATCCGTTATAACAAGTTCTAAGACGTGAAATATGCAAGATACAACAATAAAAAGAACTACCCACTCCCAATTTCATCACCCAAAGGGTGATTTCACCAAATTTCACATGATTTAGCTATGTAGAAATTAGCTACTCATTATAACTACAAGAGCAAGCATCAAACAAGAAATTAAAACCATGAAATGAGAACAAAAGCGAAATTAATTACCGGAAAAAAAAAAGCAGAGCTATGATGTTTCTTCAAGCTTCAACAACACCCATGTCACTTTGGGAAGAAGAAGACCCAAAATACACCAAAATCCAAGAGTTGAGCTACGAATCTAAGCTAAACTAAGTTTAATACAAGAGAAATTAAATAAAGAAAGAGTTTAGAAGAGCTAAAGGGGAGGAGTCGACCTAATCTAAGAGTTAGGGTTCTTGGGAGGGTGAATTGTGTTGAAAATCATGTAAAAATGTATATATAGGTGGGAAAAATCTGCGAAAACGACCCCAAACGCGTTTGGAGGTTCCCAAACAGCGCGTTTCAGCTCCCAAAGACTCTGTACATGAAAAAGCGTCCGAAACAAGCGTTTGAAAGCTCCAAACGCGCGTTTGAGATGATGCAGTTTTCTGCTGCAGTAAAACCATGATATCTTCGGCGTGTAGAACTCCGATTCGAGTGATTCAAAGTGAGTTGGAAAGATCTTTCAATTATCTACAACTTTCATGAAGAGACCATGACCAGAAAATGCCTCCATCATAGGTCAAAATGCTGCTGAACAGAACAGAGCATGAAGATACCAACTATTTTTCTTCCTTTTCTTCATTTTTCTTCTTCCTTGGCTCATTCTTGCACCTTGATCATACTTCTCATCATAGATCTTCGCCTTCCGGGTTCTCGTGACACCTAGACCCTACAATCTCATGAGCGAACAAGACACACAAGCGATTCGGAGGGTAAAGTGCTCGGGAATGGGTTAATATCACTAAAAGAGGTAGTAAACCATCAAAGCGACGGATTTACTCCCGTTCTATAAACTCACGATATTACCCAAAAACGGTCTAAAAACACCGAGAATGTGCTAAAAGTGGGATAAGCGGGGTGGAAAATGCACCGAATCACGTAAAGTTGACTCCCATCAACCACCCCACACTTAGCCTTTGCTCGCCCTCGAGTAAATTAGGCGTTTAAAACCAACCAAGGGATTCAACGTTGTGATGTAGGTGCTACTATTCACACCCTCGAGGTAACCACAAAGTATGAAACACGAACATATACACACCGGTTATAACATTATCAAGAAAGTGGAGTGTGTGTGGTGCCAAGCTAAAAACCAAGTGCTCAAAATGATTGTCGGGGCTTGAATCCCGACCAAAAGTATACCAACCGTTTCATACCCACTAGCCTCTCCACTAATCAAGGTCACTAAGTTTGGACACGATCGGGTAGGACTTGAAGGGTTATAACGTTAGGCTAGGGTAATTCGGTTAATTGAAAAGGATATTTTGGGAACTGGAGAAAAGAGTGCGAGTGAACCTAATCAACAAGTGTACCACCTTATCTCTACCATACAAACCATCCAAACTCCTTTTGATTATTTTAAGCACTTGGGAACCATAGGATATTAACATACCCGAACTCATTGCCTCACTCAACTATATTTCAAGTGTTATGAGGTGAGATCGAATACATTAGCACCTATCTCACTATCCCAACTCCAACATCATAAAAAATCACTTTTGAGCGCATCACTTTGATTCCAACCCTTTATTTTATAAACTCCAAACTCTTATTCATTGAGAACTTTCTAATTTATTTTGAACTTTGATTGATTGAGTTCTCTTTTCTTTTCTGTTTTTTTTTGTGTGTGTGTGTGTGGATAGAATGAACATATTTTCTTTTCTTTTTGGGCCAAATCAAAACACTAGGCCCAAATGAGCTCCTCTTCTCCTTATAGTATAGCTCAAAACCGAGAAAACAACAACCCATCAAAACATCATTCCCCCCACCCCACACTTGCCTTGGCAAGTGTGGCCTAACAAAAGACTAAGTCCACTCGTAAGGTGTAAATGAAGGGAATGTGACCATAATTAAGGCTCAAGGTAGGTTTCTGACTAAGCAACAAACCGGCTATAAACGAATGGTGGTCAGACCATTCTATCAAGTCTGAGAGGGGCTAAGAAGGTCTAATGTTCGGGATTAGGCTTATTTGGCTCTGGTTGGGTCAAAGAGACGCCAGGACCGTCATCCCGTATCCTACTTAGGTGAACCTTTCTATTTCGCCTCGAGACTATTGGTATGAGAGGTGGTAGTAATCAAATTGTGCACAAAGTGTAGCTTACGTGAAATTAATAAACTCCATTCTCAAGATAATATCAAACCCGGAAGCGTACACGTTCGTGGGCCTTACTAAGCGGTTACCACTCGAATATGAAAATAGCACACACGACACGGTGTTGAAAACCCAAGAATTTAAAAATTACCCAAAAATCGACTCGAGCCGGTCATAGGCTAAGCATACCACATATTTAGCACATTTAACAACGAAAACAATAAAAGCGGCTAAGTCTCCCACCCCACACTTAAACGAAACACTTTGTCCTCGGTGTGCGAGAGATAAAAAGAGAGTAAAAGACTTAGTTGTTTGACCAAAACCCCAATGAAAGAAAGCGCACTAGTTTCCCACGTGACATCTTTTAGTAAGCTCCATCTCGAGTATCTAAAACCATAGAAACAAAAACCAAGGCAAACACATGCACGGGAAAAGTCCACGTGCCAATATATGGTGATAGATACGAGATATATAAAAATAGAAGCCATGCCACAAATAAAGACTCGAAGCATATCAAGCATACTAGACGGGAATCGCCTTTGGATGTAAAGATAATCAAAAGAAACACAGAGCATCCACGCATAAAATAAAGCCACAGAGGCTCACATAAAAACATCCCTGTCTATGTACAAAAGCCGGAACCAAAAGGAAATTCTCACCCCAACCTCTCTTTTAAGCTAAACTCTCCCATCTTACACCCAAAGACCACTCCAAACTCATTATTACTACCAAAAAGGTGGGTTGCCTCCCCCAAGCGCCTTTGTTTTGTGTCGTTGGCTCGACGGGATGACTTATACAGTGCCAATTTTTTCAAAGTTATACTATTGGCACAGGCGAGAAAAGGTAGAAGTGCTTTGTTTAACGTCGTTAGCGTCGACTTAGTAGCACTAAACGGACTCATACCTCAAAAGACTCAAAACAACAATTCAAATATTTTATTTCAAACAAGTATCACCAAAACCATCAACCAAAATCTGAGCTCAAAAAGATCAACAACTCAAGAAGACTAAAAATAGCAAGCATCACGGAAACCGAGTTCGCTAGAAACTTACCTCTCATGGCCCTCGATGTTACCTCTTCCCAACTCGGGAATCCTCTTTTGTCAAAATCTCTCATCACCTTCTTCTTGTAATTGCCATTCCATGGTAGTTGTCCCCTTTTACAAATTCTATGAGCTCCATCTACCGGTAAGTACACAAAATCGATCGCATAATACTCATCAACACAAGGTGGAAGAGTGTAATAATCCGGGACCGGCATGCTAATAATCTCCACTTCTCCCGGTAGCTCTACCATAGATGGCTCTTCAGTCTCATACGATTTCACCACACTGTTCATAATGACATCTTCATTTGCTTCAATTGGGAGTGAGGGTGAAATGGGCGATCCTGATTTCTCGTCCGACTCTAATTACATGTCTCATCAAGCAAAGTGCTCAAATCTATCATACACCCTTCGAAGTCATCATTTTGCATTTCTTCGGGAGGCGGTGTAATGGATAAAATTGCACCTCCTCCATTTCCAAGTCTTGCAACTCCTCTTCATCCCAAAACGAGCTATCTTCATCACCAAAAATTCTTGCTCGATCCATAACAATGGTCGGTTCCACCACACATTCCACCAAGGTATCATCAATTTTCATCTCAAGGGTGAAGGTGCAATAGGTAGAACGTGAAACTTGCCATAATCAAATATCGCAATAGGAGGTGGCACTATGAGCAATCCCAACTCACTATCCGGCTCGAGAAATCTCATCATGGAAAAGCCGAATCATCAACCTCACTCTCAACTGAACTTTTTCGGTGATAACATCATCATCCCGGACCACCGCTATTGCACATGTCTCCGCCTCTTTCTCATGCCTCCTCTTTTCAATCAATTGCCCCATCCGGTCTTCAAGATTTCTTACGTTAGAGTCAAATCTTCTATCGAACTCTTGCATATCCTTCTTCATTTGAATCAAACTCTTGTTCAATAAAAAATTAATCCGCTCTATTTGAATGTCGGTGAAGTCTTCTTGTGGAATGGGGGAAACGATCATCTGACTTTGATTCATTGGAGGTGAGTAGTAGGCCTCTTGCCATGCCAAACTCGATCAAGTGGTGAATGGGGTGAAGCTATCAACACGTTGAGTATGAACACCGTAATCCGGATAAGCACTAGGGTTCGGACAACCCTCATAATGTTGTGGCTCATAACTTGAATAACCATAATTTTGACTTTGGCACGCACTAGGGCACTGATAAGCCCATTGACGGACCTTTTCTAGGCTATACAGATCCTAACCGGCAGTGTACCGGGTCAAATCGTAGTTCTAGTCTGGTGAGTCAGGTGTCGAATCCTCAGGGAACTTGGTAATTTATTTTACGTGTGGTTAAACACCAAAGAGTCATTATTAACTCGATCTAAATCGCAATTTTATCACACACAGATCACTACTATTCTAGTTAACATAAAATAAATATGTAATTTAATAGTTATTCTAATATAATATATATAGATATATAAATATATATAGATGTACATAAATTGCAAAATATATATATAGATATAAATATATAGGTACCAAGATATTAATAGATAATTTTAGAAGAGCTGGCCAAAACTTATATAATTGGTTTATACGATCTTTTCGATTAATTGAAATGTGTTCGATCTCTCCTTTTATTTTAGGTCCAATTGAGTAAGTGAAGCGGTGCACTCTGAGAGTAAACAATTCCTCCTCACACGAGTGTATGAAATTGTCCTATGTCCATTGTCATCGATCCAAGATCCACAAGCATTACGGTAAACTAATTAATCTAAACGGGTCCAGTACAAATCTACCTTTAGATAAAAAGGAGTCATTCCGTTCGTCAAGCGGTCAATTTTATTTTAAAGGCTCCGGTTGTCAAAGCCGGACGATTCAACTTTCGGTTTAAGTTTCAATTAAAGCGATGATTTAACATTATTACGATCTAGAGTACAAATTATAATAAAATTCATTTCTCCCAAAACAAATTTACCCCGGTTAGAAATCGGATTCCGTTATCACGTTGTTCACACGGCCAATTTTACCCTCCGGTTTTCTATCTTTTATTTCAAATCCACGACTACGAGGCGTCAATTCATAATTAGATTATGAATTCCTCGGATCTACTAAATATGTCAAAATGAATATGATCAAAATAGAAAAAGATTCAATTAACTCAATTTTTAGTCATTTTAACTTAACAACATTTCTTTAACGAAAAGATCGAAATAAAACCGATTACATAGTTTTGGCGATATTATATTTAGCCTAAAAACATTATAACAACGAAAAATACAAAAACAAACATAAATACTTAAGAAAAGTTACCCGAATACGGCGGTTGATTCGAAATCGTATTTTCGGACATTACAACTTCTTTAGCAAAACCGACTTCCGAGATTTTCTCGAGCATTACAACAATACTACATTATTACGGCGTAAGGCCTTATTTACTACTACTAAAAAAGAAAAAGAAGAAGAGATATATATATATAGATATTATATATATATATATGGTACATCCTCTCTTCTTTGCAAATGAGCCCCTTTATATAGGAAAAACTTCCAAGGCGGACCGGTCCGGTATTAGGCGGATCGGTCGGACTAATGATGATCCCCACTTCCATGATTAACTCGGCATATGCGTAGGAGATATTTATATATATATAATTATATATAACTTGTAAAATTCATATCTCGAGTTACGGACCTTCAAAAATCGCAAGCGAAATGCCAAAATTAAGATCTCGAGAAACTCTACAACTTTCATGAAGGACTCTTCTCCAGATAACGCTTTTTGATGACCTCGTGTTCCTCCGAAGCTTTTACGGGATTTTTCTTAATCCAAGTCGATTAGCCACTTGATCACTTTGTTTAAGTTCTAGACCTCCAATCTTCATAATTCAAATTGCATTGGAACACTCTTGGAAAAATCTACAACTTTAAGTGAAGAACACTTTTTCTGAAAATATCATTTTGATGAGCCATTCGTTTGTCGAAGATATTTCTCTATTATTACTTATCAGGATTGATTGGCTACTTGTCCACTTAAGCTATTCAATTGACCATTTAAACTCGTGGCACTCTCTAAATCATTCCAGAGATATGATTAAACTTCAAAATGTCGATTCTCGGGGTCTTGGTTTATAAATCTGCAATAAAACATCACAAATACCCACGTAAATCTGACACGACACTCCGATTTACTAAAATCGGTACAAAATTACAACTTTTTATTATTATTATTACTAAACACTCTAAATTATAAAGACTAACACTTTATACCATAATTTCATATATTTTATATAGAATTCGTTGATAAAACATAATAATATAACATATTTTTAATCATATAAAAATAATACATCAAATTACTCCCCACTTAGCTTTTGATGGTCGTCATAGAGCAAAAATAAGCGATAATAAAAGATAGTATAATTTTTCAGATTATAATATATTTTGTCAATATTATAAATATATTATCTATCTTAATTTAAAATCTTAAGAAGACAGAAAGAGTATATAACTGAAATAACTTAAACATTAAATATTATTTAGATAAAATTATATATGTAATACTTAAGAAGTATAAATAAAATATCGGAATTATTTTTAATCGCAACTATTATGAAATTCTGGAATCGGAAATTTCAGTAAAGTAATTGACAAAAATGGCTTATAGAGTTTAGGTTCAAGATGTTGGTTAATCGAAAAAGAAATCAAAAAGAGAAAGAGGCAAGTCGTACGTACCTACATCTTTATATTTTTGAAAAAAACATATTCTTAGCATCTTTTTTCAGATTTTCTCTCTTCTTTTTTTTTTTTTTTTTTTTTTTTTTTTTTTTTTAAGATTAAGAACTAAAAGCGTGAGTGTGTGTAGAAAATCAAACTTACAGGCATTGCTTCATCAAGATTGATCGGAGTACTACTCTTTCGATCGAAAATTACAAGTCCGGTTTCCTTAAACTTGTAATAATTCCTGAGATCTTATGATTCAACTTTTCCTTTTTCAATTTATCTTGTGCCTTCATTCCCAGCAATAGGACATTTAAATGATAATACCTAGTTTGGACTACTATCATCAGGCAATCGGGAGCTTAATTACCTCGTAGTGATATAGGACATTTAAATGATAATACCTACTCACTCCAATCATTGGTAGCTACATCCGATTTGTTCTTTTTATTTTTAAGTTGTTAATCACGAGATAAGGAAGATACACGATATTTGATTAATTACATTGTAAATATGGTGCTTCGTTCTTAATTAATATATCCGAACTTATTACCAAAATCGGCTATGTTGCAAGTGTCATGAGGTAAGATCGAATATACTACTACTTATTTAATTTTTCCAATCTCAGCATATACCAAAATTTAGCTTTTACGTCACCATCTCTTTTTATAAGTACGTACAAACTTGCGGTATTTCAAGGAAATGTAGACCAAAATAGCTAAAGCTCGGTTATTTAATCATAATTGACAATTTCGAGTGAGGTCTTGATCACTCTAATCAAAGTGAGGTAGGTTATTTGGCTATAGTTATATTTTGTGGTGCCAAAATCAATAAACTTAATCAATTCCAAATTCATAATTAAATATTGAAAATGATTCTAAAAATTTTACTTATAAATATCAATCATACTTATAATTTTATAAAAACAATATCTAATATTAATTATTCCATTATATAAACTTAAAATCTTCTTAAAATCTAAATTAGACATATAATATAAATATTTTTTTTTTTTTTTTTTTTTTTTTTTTTTCTGTAATTTTAATGAATTTTCTAACCTAACTCTACTCTCCCCACTTACGAAGTGGCATCGTCGATGTTCAATAAGTAGTAAAGAAGTAGGTTCGAAAATAAAATTAAAATTATCTATCAACGTTATTTTCGAAATTTATTTTAGCGTATATTAATTATATCATTAAATAAAAACAACAACTTAAAAACTAAGACATATATATTAAACAAAATACATTATTACAAACTAAAAACATAAACTTACTTAAAAACAATAAAACTTAAAATCTAACTAAACACTCATTAAACACTTAGATATTACCAACAACTCTCTAGATTGTGGATGAACATCCCGGTGTATCAACCGGTAGCATTCCAAACCGACTATCTCTGAGGCGGAAAAATCTCATCCGTCTCCAAACTCTTCTACTCCATTGAGAAGAACACACAAGCGTGATATCAACCAAGAATTAGGCATAGGTTTCCCTCTACTACCTCTTGTGATCCCAAACTCCAACAACATCCTTTGAATCAATATACCCCAATCAACAAATACACGAATGCCAAAGCAAAAAGTAGAAGCATTTCATTCTCGAGTTAAACTTCCAAAATCCCGAGGTGGGATAAACTCGAAATTTATAAAATGCTTCCACGCTTTAAATGTGGAAGTAAAGCTCGTGTAGACATGTAAGTGATTTGTATCAAAAAGCGAGAACAGACATTGGAAAGACTCGTGTACTTTATTCAAATGATTAGAGGGATTTTGTAGTCCCATTGCATTTCAAAATGTGGCATAAAAGCGGTGGAATTTCAAAAATTTGGTTGATGATAGATGAAGAGAGGAGACAGACCACTCCTCTTTACGAACAATCTGTGTAGACTCTATCATAGATGTCGTCATTAGCGTTGAATATAAATTCTCGCACTATCGAGACATTTACCCTTCCTCTCGGTTGTCTTGACAAATTTTTTCCAACGAAACTCCTAATGAGAGTTTTACCCCAATGATCAATTTTATCAAAATTCAAACCTTTCTCCAATAGGATTGGAGAATTAGCAAAAACGAGGGTGTAAATTTATACTCTCATTAGAAACTTGCGATTCGGATGATCCGGTGTATTAGGCTCGTAAAATTTCTGAGATGGTGAGGAGTGGTTCGACATTTTAAAACTTGATAAAAATAAAATTACAGATTTGAAGTAGATAGGCGGTGAAAGAAATTTGTATGCTTTCCTCATTCCACTGGCCTCCTTTATATAGATAGAAAGTAATACATACGTGGATGAGCAGGCGGACTCAAAAAATGAGTCATCTTTGTTTCCACTTCACGGATCGGGCGAGTATAGGCCGGACCGGTCCGGCCTCATCCTGCTTTTACCGAGGGCGGAGGTGAAAGTCAATTTGATTTTTGGCTATTTACTTCACGTGCCTCTTACTAGCTCTTTCCTCGAAGATACATTATAAAGTTAATTTAACTTGATCTGAGCGGATAAAAGCGACACATTATATTTTGTAAAATGGCGTAGTAATTATACGAAAATTATTTTTGGTTTTTTTTTTTTTTTTCTTTATAGTTTTATAAAAACTAAACCGATTTAAAATGCAAACCAAAATTTTATAAAATCTATTGTAGCGAAAATTGAAAACAAACCAATAGTTAAATGACAAAAGTCGAATGCAATAAAATGTGTAGTAAATATGTTTAATCAATCATTAAAATTCAATCTTCATCATAATCTTCCTCCGGATCAACTTGAAAACTCGAACTTGGAAGCAGGCGAAAGGCGATGGATAAGGCTGAAGTCGTGGTCTGGCTTGAACTATCAAGACCCATCGAACTCATGCCCAGGCGTGACATGTGCATACTCGGTGAATCCTCCCAACTCGACATCGTTTGGTCTCTGAACACACATCGAAAAATACACCTGCCCACTAGATTGGCTTCCAAAGGATATGGCGATGGATGAAAGCTCATTGCGGTGGAATAGGTGTTTCCCAACGTGGTAAGGTATATGGATCAGGCCCGACAAGGTGGATAGCGGGATCATCAAAAGTAGGATTACGAAGCAGCTGCTCGTTCCTTCTTAAACCTCTACGAATATCATCACACCAACTGCTTTAGTACTCTCAAATGAATAAAGCCACATTGGCTTGACCACAGCGCAACATCATCACTAAAGATTGAAACATGTCATATGTGATAGTGTTGGAGAAAGGAGTTTGTTGAGGTGACTAGAAAAAGATGGAAAAAGAAGAAGATGTAAAAAGCGGTGGAGTGTGTTGAGTTTGGCGTCTTCTAAGCAAAGAGCTAATACTACCATCCGGAAGATTAGTCAAACTAGGTCCAATCAGATTTCCATCGGCGAGAGATAACTTGTCATTAGGCGGGAATGGTACTCCCAACCTCGACATAAATCGAGAGATAAAACAAGGGAAGTAAAGATGACTCCACAGTGCAGCGATGACAATACTCTCAAAAATCCTCTTAAACATGACCTTTCCAACATCCACTCTAACATCATTTACCATAGCCGAGCAATACAAACATCTTCCTTTCCAAAAGCGGTATGTTTCACGAGAAGGATAGAGATTATGGCTAATAAATCTTTTAATTGCCCTTAAACCTCTAAAAGCAGTTCCGTAATTAAACCGATTTTCAACCCACACATGGTCGGGTCAAAAGCGATCTGGGCTCTCGAGGCGATCTGCTCAAAACTAGCGAGATCATCTAAATTATAGACTACCTGTAATCCTCCTCATCGGGAAAAACCTCAACTCCTAAAATTGCATTAATGGCGGCGGGGTTAAAAGGAATATTTACGGCTCGTAAAGTGCAGTTTCCGGTGAGTAAAATTTGTTCTTCCGACATAGTAGATAAAACCGAATAAAACTCAGCTACTATAGTCGTATTAATCTCACCTTCCCTTCACGGCGCTAAATCTAACCACTGGCGCTTTAAAAGATATTTTTGACTTCATCACCTAAGTCATCCAAATCTAAACCTTTTTCAACGAGAACATCACACTTACTATAAATTTTTGCATGCTTTCTTAGCCTCGGGTGATGCGGTTTTTCAAAACTTACGGCTTCCTCCTCGGGTGATAAAATTCACGTGCCTCTGACGAGGAGTTGAAATTGGAATTTTGATTTTCTCTTTTAGAGATTCTAGTACTCGACTCGGCCATTCTACGATATTGGTAATGCCAATCAACAAAAAAACAATAACAAAAACAGACAAAATAATAACAATGTCACAACACATTCAAAAATCAAAAGCAGTTGAAATTAATCTAATAAAAATTATGAAAAATACTGAAATTAACAACTAAATAAACTAGATTATACCTTAAAGTGTAAAAACGTTGAAAAATAGGCCGGAAAAGTGTTAAAGTTGCCGAATGAATGGAGCTTGTTCTTGACCCTTTTTGAATTTTCCACTTTGTGTTGAAGAGAGAGATGATAATGAGAAGAAATCAAGTAGTGGTGTAGTGTGAGATGAATTTTTGTGGGAAGAATTAAAAAAAAATTAAAAGGTGAGGGTTTAGGTGTGGGAGTGCGGTTTGTTAGAAAAAATTAGGGAAGAAGAAGAAGAAAAGAAGGGTCCCGTCTGTTTTATGTTTTGGACCCGGACCGGTCGGTATTAAGGCGGATCGGTCCGTGAACAATTTTTACATTTTTCGATTTTTATGATTTTTGAATAAAACTCATACAAATTCTAATAAAACTTAATTAAAGTCTTAAAAATAAGTTTATAAAATTTTCTTAAAATAAAATTTGAAGGAACTTTTATAATTTCATAACAATTTATAAAAATTTAATAAAATCCTTATAACACTTTAATAAAAACTTATAAAAATTTAATAAATTTATATCAACTCTTATAAAACATCTAAAAAAAAAACTTTTATAAAACTTTTATAAAACTCCTCAAATTTTATAAAGATCAATTTTATGAAATTCTCGAAGTTATCACGAAAATTTTATAAAATAAAAGACTCGAACTTAAGGGTTCACGATTCTTGATTTCTAAATCCTCCAAAGTTCTTATATAGCAGCTCGATCAACCTAACTCCTAAAAATGAGGCATTTGAATTATCTCTCGGAATTCCATCGGGATTTTAGGATAACCACCTAATCGTTCCCTTCTAACAATATTCAAACACTCATCACAGGATGCAGTTGTGTTTTTCCCACAGCGTCCAACATGTTCACTTTTTCCACAGTTACTGCATCTCATTAGAAACTTTGCCCTTCTTTTATCGCACTTCTTGATGTTCCATTACATACTTCTCTTAATCTAATCTCTCTCAACAATTTCTTGTTTTGTTCAAAAACTAAAGCTTATAAAAAGCGCGACATCTTTATCAAGGCCTAATTTCAAAAGTAAAATAAAAACTCTATTCTATCTAAAAAAGACATCCAGTTCTTTTACGTCATCCGGTAAAAGAGCGAAAAGAGTTTAAACATAAAAATACACAAAATTAAAGTAAAGATAGATAGCACACAGTATTTGGTGATTCCAGTTTCTCTGCTTTTCCAATTTTTCATTTTTCCTCTGCTTTTTCAATTTGTCGGGGGATCAATCAGTAGCATTATTTCTTCTTTCGAGTGTGATTCCTTCTCCTTCTACAAATAACTTTACCTGTGTCCATTGGCTATAAAAGTTGTATTTCCATCAGTTAGTCCAACGACTCGAGTTTGTAAACCCGTGTTACTTTAAATGGACTGTCCATCTTGATTTAAGCTTACACGGAAACAACTTTAAACGTGAATTGTACAAAAGCACTCGATCACCTACATGGAACTCACGCTTAAAGATTCTCTTATCATGGAAGGACTTAGTGCGTTCCTTGTAGATTCGGCGTTTTCATAAGAATCGAGGCGAAATTCTTCTAGTTACATCAATTGAAGCAATCTATGATCACCGGCTGACCTTAGGATCGAAATTTAGAAATCTAATAGCCCGAAGGCTCGGTGTTCTAACTCAAGCGGAGATGACAAGACTTACCAAAGACTAGCTTATAGGAGAACAACCTATTGGTGTTTTAAAAGGCTGTACATGCGCCCATAACGCATCATCTAATTTAATTGCCCGATTTTACGATTTGAATCAAGCTGTTTTTCCACGATTCTTTTGATTTCTCTATTTGACACCTCTGCACGACCACTTTGGTTTGCGGATGATAGGGGCGTTCTAGTTTATGTGTTACACCATATTTCTCAATTAACTTAGTAAATGGTCTATTACAAAAGTGTGAACCTCTATCGCTAATGATCGCCCTCGGAATGCCATATCTAGTGAATATGTTCTTTTTAAGGAATCGTATGACAACCTTGGTATCATTAGTGGGAAGAGCTTGACTTCTACCCATTTTGAAACATAATCTACCATTACAAGAATAAATCTTTTTCCAAACGATATAGGAAAAGGACCCATGAAATCTATACCCCAAACATCAAATAACTCACATTCTAAAATAGGTTGCATAGGCATTTCATGTTTTTTAGATACATTTCCCCATTTTTGACAAGATTCACAAGATTTAACGTATTTATAAGCATCTTTATATAATGTAGGCCAATAAAAACCACATTGTAAAACTTTAAAAGCAGTTTTCCATCCTCCATGATGACCTCCTGCCTCACGATCATGACAAAATGATAAAATACTTAAAGTTTCATTATCAGGCACACATTTTCCGATTATCCCATCGAACATTTACGGAAAAGGTCAGTTCCTCCCGGTAATAAAATTTTAAGTCATAAAAGAATTTCTTTTACATTTGCCAAGTCAATGAGACGGAATATAATCACGAGTTAAGTAATTAATGATATCTCCAAACCAAGGTGAGATTTCCTTAGAGGAATTCTATTTTTAATAATTGCATGGTTGAAGGAGTATCTATTCTAAATAGTTGTTCATCGGAAATGAATCTTTAATTTCATTCCCTATCTCTTCCTCGATCTCCATTCTACTTAGGTGATGCTGCTACTACGTTTTCACTTCCTTTTTATCTTTAATTTCAATATCAAATTCTTGTAGTAGGAGAATCCATCTAAGAAGGCGTGGTTTTGCATCCTTCTTACTCATTAAATACTTGGTGAATGGTGCATGTAGACTATTACCTTAGAACCGACAATATCTGATCTAAACTTATCTAAGGCAAAAATCACAGCCAGCAGTTCCTTTTACGTAGTTGCATAATTTAGTTGAGTGCGTTTAATGTGTGGGATGCATAGTAAATAGCTTTGAGAATTCTATTGTACCTTTGACCTAAAAAAGCGACTCCTACATTTAAATCACTAGCATCACACATAATTTCAAAGGTAAATTCGATCTGGTGCTACCAAAGCTGAGTGCGATAATCAACTTAGCTTTGGGGTCTTAAATGCTTCCATACATTTACTATCAAAGTTAAAAGATACTTCTTTTTCAAGCAAATGACTTAACGGCTTTGCTATCTTTGAAAAATCTGCAATAAATCTCTATAAAATCCTGCATGTCCAAGAAATCCTCTTAGAGTCCTTAGATTAAGCGGTGGCGGTAATTTTCAATCACCTCGACTTTAGCTTTATCAACTTCAATTCTATTTGAGATTTCTATGACCTAAAACAATTCCTTACGATACCATTAAATGACATTTTTCCCGAGTTTAGAACTAAATTGGTATCCTCATAACGTTGTAAAACTCTTTCTAAGTCGACAAACACTTACCAAAAGAATCTCCATAAACACTAAAGTCGTCCATAAAAATTTCTAAGAATTTCTCAAGCATATCGGAAAATATAGACATCATACATCTTTGAAGCGTGGCGGGGCATTACATAAACCAAGCGGCATTCTTTTATACGCGAAAGTTCCATAAGGACATGTGAAAGTAGTCTTTTCTCTATCTCTGCTTTGCAATGAAGATCTGTAAATAACTTTGAATAACCATCTAAAAACAGATAATACTTATGACCATAAGCGTTCCAACATTTGAACTATAAATGGAAGTGGATGATGATCTTTCTTAGTATGATCATTTAGTTTTCTAAAATCAATGCACATTCGATATCCTCTGTAATTTCCACTTGTTGGAATCCATTCATTCTTATCATTCTCTTTCCTTTGTGAAACCTCCTTTCTTTGGTACAACTTGAGTTGGACTCACCCATTCACTATCGATATAGGAAAGATTATTCCCATTTCTAATAGCTTAATGACCTCTTTCTTGGCGATTAGCGTAAATTCGGGTTGAGGCGGCGTTGCGGTTGAATACAAGGTTTAGCATCCTCTTTCGAATTATCTTATGAACACAAATCTCGGGGCTAATACCTCGAATATCGGCATTTGTCCATCCAAAAGCTTTCTTATGCTTTTTAACATTCTTATTAATTGATCTTCTTGCTTGCTCGATTAAAGTAGATGATATAATAATCGGTAATAGATTATCGAGTTTCTAGAAAAATATATTTGATTTAAAGGTAGCGGTTTCAATTCCAGTTCTTTGGCGGATCTTATTGATGATTTAAGAACTGGTCCTTCAAGTTCTAACTCCAAATACTTATGCCATGGTGGCTTAAAAGTAAAGCTTCCTTTATCTAGAGAAAGGATTATCTCTTTCATTTCAATGTCTTCCTCTTCTTCTTTATAGATAGAGCGAGTTAAGCATTCTTCTAACTTTGTCTTCAAAAGTTGGTAGCGATTATCATAGAGCAGAATGAATATCTTCTATAAAAGAACATGATTACGGTGATGTATATGGATGGTTCATAGCTTTAAAAATATTGAAAGCAACTTCATCTTCATTGACTCTCAAAATTAATTCTCCTTTATGAACATCGATTAAAGTTCTTCTGTGTAGCTAGAAATGGGCGACCTAGAATAAGAAGCGCTGAATATCCTTCTTCCATTTCCATAACTACAAAATCTCTTGGAAAATAGAATTTGTCTACTTTAACGATACATCCTTAATCATTCCTTTAGGGTACTTAATCGATCTATCTGCCATTTGCGAGTCATTTCGATCTTAGTGAGCTTTCCTATGCCTAGCTTTTATAATCCTCATAAGACATGAGATTTATACTAGCTCGAGATCACATAAGACTTTCTTAAAAGAAATCCTCCAATTTCACATGGAATCGTAAAACTTCCGGGGATCTTTCGATTTAGGTGGTAACTTATCTTTGCGAGTGCAGAACATTCTTCATTTAGGCATATATTCTCGTATTCCTCTAATTTTTTCTTATTTGATAGTATATCTTTCAGAAACTTTCCATAGGCAGGTATATTAATCAGAGCTTCAATAACAGGGATATTAACATGAAGATGGCGAAAGGTATCAAGGAACCGAGCATACTTCTTATCAGTTTTTGCCTTTTTGATTTGATCTTTAGGAGGGTAGGGTAAAGATTCTAAATCTATAACCTTTGGCTCCTTAGTCAATTTCTCTTTTCCTTTTTCCTTAAACCTTTGAGTATTACTTAGTCGCCATGTTTGAGTTCTTGAATTTTTCCTTTGAATTGTTCCACTGAATCAATCTACTGCTTGATTTTTCGATTCTTCTGTTTCTCATTTATTCTAATATGTTCCTTGAATAAATTCCTTAAATCTTTATCCATAGGGTCTTTCAAAATCCTAGGGATTTTTACCCAATTTTCACCTTCATTTTCGGGTTCCAAACTTATTCCTTTTCAAGAAATTATCTATAATTTCTTCTTCCTCGTCGATGAATTCATCTTTATCTTTAGTTTCATCATTCTTTCCATCTAAATCATTTTCTACTTCATTATTCCCAAAGTTTTCTACTCCATTACTTCCACTAAGCTTCCTACTTCTCGTAACCACAACATTTACCTCTCTTGGGTTTATCGGTGTTGCTTGGTAATCCTCTGAGGTCTCTCTGTTTATTATTCGTTCACCTTCCCTACTCAAATGATCTTCCATATTCCTTAATGAGGCTTCTATTGTTCTCATTACGGTATCATGTCCACTCATAGATGTTTTTATTGTACTCATATCTTTAGTATTGTACCAATAGAAGTCATCATCGTTTCCATATTCTTAGCTTGAGTAGATACCACACCCATCATATTTTCCATTAGTTTTCCCATTTTCAACTCCTCCTGCGAGGTTGAGTTGAACTCTGAGTTCTTGGTATACTTTGAGTGGTATGTTGAGGATAGGATCTTGGTAATGATTGTAAATTCGATTAGATGTACTTTCTTGATAAACTTGGTTATTATTCTATATGGGATTTGGATATGGCGGTTGTCACGGCTTACTAGGGTTTTAGGACCATCGATAAGTAGGATGATCTCTTAAATAGCATTGAATGAGTTTGAGTATGCATTGTTCAAATTCTATCTTTCTTGAAGAAAACTCACCTCCTCCTCGAATATCTGTTGGTTCTTCACTCCCTAATGCCACATTATCATGACTTGAGTATTCATTTGGTGTACTATTTTACGAATTTTGGTTCTTATTACATTTGTAAACCATCAAATTTCCTACTCAAATTCTCCAAGTGTGCTAGAACTTCCGTATTAGGCGTACATTCTCTGCCAAAAGCTACTTTTACGGTGCTAGAACCGGTTTCCCACATTCTTTATTTTTGGAAATCTTTTACTATAGCATCGTAAAGCTGTTTGAGCTTCACTCATCATTAACGAACCACCACATGCATGATCTACATCCATACGTGAGTCTTTTCTCAATTCTGACGAGAAGAGTTGAATTTGCATATCTAAGGAATAACCATGATCGGGACACGCTCTTAACAATTTTTAAACCTTTCCCACGCATTCCCAGTGTTTCTTGAGATCCTTGTCTAAAATTAGCAACCTCGACTTTTAATTCCAAATTTAGTCCGGAGTGAAATATTGTTTGAAATTCAGTTTGAATCTCCTCCCAACTAGTAAGTGAATGATGTGGAAGAGACATAAACCAATCTCGGGCTCGTCCTTTTAAAGAAAAAGGAAACATAGTCATTCTCGTTAATTCATATGAGCACCTTGACTTTTGGTTTGTATTGCACAGTTCTTCAAAAGATAGAGATGATGATGTGGATCTTCATCATCCTCTCCTAGAATTGGGCTCTTGCGTCAATTAAACCAAAAGATGAGACTTAATTTGAAATTATTCGCTCCTTCATTAGGTAAAAGTATGGGATTATTAGTGCGGTTTCTTCTTCTTGTTTGATCACATATAGGTCTCGGGTTTGGTGGATTATTACGATTATTACGGTTCCGATTTTGATTATTTCTATTATTATTATTATTAGGGTTAACGGGGTTTGTCCATGCCTAGAGCATGTTCGACCCTTGTTCGGTGTTTAAATCATGATTTGACCATTCTCGTATTTACTGTTTGAAGATGATTCTTGGTCGAGATTTCACGACTAGTATGACAGCGTTTACTCTCTACTCTTAAGCGCCTTTCGTAAGTGTTTATGTCGGGCTTATAAGGAGCGAGAGGGCCTTACCATACGGTCATCAACTAACGAAAATAGAAAATAACACGAAATTGATAGTAGTAAAATTGGTAATTTTCCTAAAAGGTAACAACCAACAAAAAAAAAATAGAAATGAGATAAGAAAAGTGTTGACTTATTCTCGAGAGTTTTAAGCTAATACAAGTAGTAACCATAGACACATAAAAGAAATTAGCGGCGTTCCCGGCAGCGGCGCCAAAATTGTCTTGACGGACCTTTTCTAGGCTATCTGAGATCCTAACCGGCGATGTATGCCGGGTCAAATCGTAGTTCTAGTCCGGTGAGTCGGTGTCGAATCCTCGGGGAACTTGGTAATTTATTTTACGTGTGGTTAAACACCAAAGAGCATTATTAACTCGATCTAAATCGCAATTTTATCACACAGATCACTACTATTCTAGTTAACATAAAATAAATATGTAATTTAATAGTTATTCTAATATAATATATATAGATATATAAATATATATAGATGTACATAAATTGCAAAATATATATATAGATATAAATATATAGGTACCAAGATATTAATAGATAATTTTAGAGAAGCTGGCCAAAACTTATATAATTGGTTTATACGATCTTTTCGATTAATTGAAATGTGTTCGATCTCTCCTTTTATTTTAGGTCCAATTGAGTAAGTGAAACGGTGCACTCTGAGGTAAACAATTCCTCCTCACACGAGTGTATGAAATTGTCCTATGTCCATTGTCATCGATCAAGATCCACAAGCTATTACGGTAAACTAATTAATCTAAGCAGGTCCAGTACAAATCTACCTTTAGATAAAAGGAGTCATTCCGTTAGTCAAGCGGTCAATTTTATTTTAAAGGCTCCGGTTGTCAAAGCCGGACGATTCAACTTTCGGTTTAAGTTTCAATTAAACGATGATTTAACATTATTACGATCTCGAGTACAAATTATAATAAAATTCATTTCTCCCAAAACAAATTTACCCCGGTTAGAAATCGGATTCCGTTATCACGTTGTTCACACGGGCCAATTTTACCCTCCGGTTTTCTATCTTTTATTTCAAATCCACGACTACGAGCGTCAATTCATAATTAGATTATGAATTCCTCGATCTACTAAATATGTCAAAATGAATATGATCAAAATAGAAAAAGATTCAATTAACTCAATTTTTAGTCATTTTAACTTAACAACATTTCTTTAACGAAAAGATCGAAATAAAACCGATTACATAGTTTTGGCGATATTATATTTAGCCTAAAAACATTATAACAACGAAAAATACAAAAACAAACATAAATACTTAAGAAAAGTTACCCGAATACGGCGATTGATTCGAAATCGTATTTTCCGGACATTACAACTTCTTTAGCAAAACCGACTTCCGAGATTTTCTCGAGCATTACAACAATACTACATTATTACGGCGTAAGGCCTTATTTACTACTACTAAAAAAAGAAAAGAAGAAGGAGATATATATATATATAGATCAAGATATATATATATATGGTACATCCTCTCTTGCTTGCAAATGAGCCCCTTTATATAGGAAAAACTTCCAAGGCCGGACCGTCCGGTATTAGGCGGATCGGTCCGGACTAATGATGATCCCCACTTCCATGATTAACTCGGCATGTGCGTAGGAGATATTTATATATATATAATTATATATAACTTGTAAAATTCATATCTCGAGTTACGGACCTCCAAAAATCGCAAACGAAATGCCAAAATTAAGATCTCGAGAAACTCTACAACTTTCATGAAGGACTCTTCTCCGTATAACGCTTTTTGATGACCTCGTGTTCCTCCGAAGCTTTTACGGGATTTTTCTTAATCCAAGTCGATTAGCCACTTGATCAACTGTTTAAGTTCTAGACCTCCAATCTTCATAATTCAAATTGCATTGGAACACTCTTGGAAAAATCTACAACTTTAAGTGAAGAACACTTTTTCTGAAAATATCATTTTGATGAGCCATTCGTTTGTCGAAGATATTTCTCTATTATTACTTATCCAGGATTGATTGGCTACTTGTCCACTTAAGCTATTCAATTGACCATTTAAACTCGTGGCACTCTCTAAATCATTCCAGAGATATGATTAAACTTCAAAATGTCGATTCTCGGGGTCTTGGTTTATAAATCTGCAATAAAACATCACAAATACCCACGTAAATCGACCACGACACTCCGATTTACTAAAATCGGTACAAAATTACAACTTTTATTTATTATTATTACTAAACACTCTAAATTATAAAGACTAACACTTTATACCATAATTTCATATATTTTATATAGAATTCGTTGATAAAACATAATAATATAACATATTTTTAATCATATAAAAATAATACATCACCCATGAACCTTGGTTACTCTGCTGTTGATACTGAGGCTGAGGCATGAACTGTTGTTGATAACATTGTTCAGGTGCCTGAGGTTGGTAGGGGTATTGTTGTCCAGGTGAGTAGTATCGATTGAAAAATCCATCCATTTAAGCTCAAGCTGCAAGATCTCAGAAAACAATAAAATAAAACCTAGGCCCAAGCCTTCGGTTCACTTGCAAGATATCACAAATAGCACACAATTCCCCGGCAACGGCGCCATTTTGATTGAGCTAAATTCCACCCAACAAAAACAATTTATAAAAACTCAAATCGTGGGGTAAACTAACTCTCTAACGGCGAAGTGTGCCGGTCGATTGCTAGAATAGCTACAGAGAGTGCGAGGTCGAACCCAAAGGAATCGTGTTTGCAAGTACCAAAGTGAACGTGATGCTTAGTCTAGGTGATCAATTTTCTTAAGGTTTTGTTTACTACAACGACACAAAGTGATTCTAACTAACGAGTCTAAAGATAAAAAGAACTAAAGAAGATTAAACTACTAAGTTTTAAAGATAGTTAAAGAGACATAGCCGAACCATGATCAAAATAGCTAGTTTCACCCCAAGGATGACAAAACCGGGAGTGTGCAACAACGAACAAACTCTTACATTCAATTTCACGGATCGTATTCCTCTAATCCCGGTGCCAAGGTCTCAAACAACTCTTCCCCAACACCTTATGCCAAGTCAACTAACCTTTCCTAAGAGAGATTCATCAACAAGACAAGATATGCACGAGAGCCGTTTAAACGTTAAAACGAGTAACCTCACTTTGGGCCCGGGCTTAACAACTAAGCCGGGTCTATGCCGCGATCCTAGAACCCATTTTCCCACATCTCTCTATCTGAACAACTCTCAAGATTGATGTGTGTGATTTTTGACCTAGGTGATTGACGATGACAAATTAGTCACCTATCTCAGATCCGGGTTATTCTTCTATGAATGATGAATAACCAAGAACCCTCACTCAAGAATAAAGAGGGGCGTGGGTGTGTTTTTGGCTGAATCTAAGTGGTATTCCCAGATTGCCTACGTATCCTGTTATGTGTCCAGGAATCAAGCCGTACGTAGTTCCTGGATCGTTGTATTTTATATAGACAATGCATGACCTAACCCTAATATGAGTCGGTTTTGAGCTATTGTCTTATTTACCCTTAATTGGGCCTTACCCCTCGCCCAAGTTGTCCTGCGGATAAATGGGCTAACGTAGCTGGTGTGGACTCTGTTCCCGACTTAGAGATCTGCCCGACTTAGGGTGATCGAGCCTGGAACTATCGCCCCGCACTGCTCGTAAGTCGATCATCGTACCCTCGGATCTCTGGCCTGGCGTTGGTCTCGAGGGTCGATACGCTTGCCATGGCTTCCATGTCGATAGTTCGACCTGCTGGCCTTAACTGGCATGCATTTCCTTAACATGTGTACATACTGTAGGACCTACTCGATGACTGTGTATCGAGGTGCGTAACCCGGTATCGTCATAAGCCCCCCAGACTTGAGAGAGGCGGCTTCCGTTGTCCGAGGTCAAATCTGCCTATTTTAAACTTGTCATCGAGTTGGATGAAAACTTGGGCGGAAAGTAATGTGAGCGCTTCACCTACCACCTTTTCCGTAGCCAATCGTGGCCGTTCATCGTGGCGCCGTTTTTCGACACAAGTGGCGTCATCCTAGATTTGTGCGTTTTTAAGGGGGTTATAACTGCAAGTAACCCCCCTAATCACGTCCTTTCAAGATCATTCGCAATCCAAACGCATAAAGAGGAGGAGAGGAGTCCAGACGCACACAATTTCTGCTATCCATTTCTCCCTTCTTCTTCTGTGAAATACAAGTAAGCAAGTCCTCTCTCTCATTTGCATTTTGTGGAGCATTCTTCTTCTTCCTGCCTTTCTTTCGCTTAAATTCCTATGTCAAGTAGTACAACCATTTCTGATAGGATTGAGGCTTCCCCTTCCGGTAGCCAAACCCCCTCCGCCGCCCTGTCCGACCACCTTCCCCAGCCCTCCTCTCCCAATCAACCCTTAGGAATAATTAGGGAACCGAAAAAGATGTCTACTAGGATGGATGGGAAAGGGGCAAAAGGTTGTCTTTCTGCTTTAACTGAGGATGATCTAAGTAGGATACGGCAGAAATACTTAACTTCTGCTCCTCAACTGGTGGTGCAGCTTCCTTCCGGCATCCATCAATTCGCTGATGAGCCCCCCGAAGGGTTTTGCACTGTATATGAGGCCCAGCTAGTAAGTGGGCTTCGATTCCCCTTATGCCCAGCCGTTCTTGCTATTCTTCACCATTATGAGATTAGCATATCTCAATTAGGTCCGAACGCCATTAGGACTGTAATGGGTTTCTTAGTAGCCTGCCGAGTTGCGGGTGTTTGCTTCTCAATCCCTTTATTTCACTGGTGGTACAAGATTATCACCTTACCAGATAAGATGTGGTTTTCCTTCGTTAGGCGACCTTCTCGACACGAGTTCGTATCTAAAGGACCTACATCTCATGGCAACTGGAAGCCTAGGTTCTTTTTCCTCCGACACGGAATGGATAATCCGTATATCGGTAACTGGAGATCGAGAGAAGGTGTCGATGACAAACTGGGCCCTGGGGAAGATACCCGGCGAGGCACGTCATCTCGAGAAATTTAAGTTCGAGGTGACTACTAAGGACTTGAGTCCGCTCTATCCTCTGGCTCGTCTTGATGATGCCGGGCTGTGCCTTACACACAACCCTGTCTGTTTGTCGTCTGAGAGTCAGTAGGAAACCTAACACTTTCAATTTTGATTTATTTTTCGCAATGTTGTATCTTTTCATTCTATCATACCCTGACTTCTTCTGTCTTTGTTGCCTTGCAGTGGGAAAGTTTGCAAAGGTGTCAATCCTTCCATCCCTCGCTCAGTCGTTCCTCCTCGGGTTACAGAGGCTGGAGGAGACAAGATCGCTTCCCAGGTCGAGGGGAATCCATCTTCTATTAACGTAGCTTCGACTGAGGGTACCTTTGCTGATACGTCTATACCTCCATCGACTTCTGGTGAGCTCACGGTCCGCTTTGGTTCGTTGAGGGATGAAGACGATGATGCTGTGGTTGTTCCCGAAGAGGGAGATCGAGTCGAGGAAGTCGAGATGTCCGGGGTAAAGAGGCCGACTCCCGCAGATCTACTTAGAGAGCAACAGAGAAGGGCCAAAAGGGCCAAGTCTGCTGAGGTTCCCTCCTCCGACTCGCAATTAAGAGCTATGACTGCCGAGGAGTATATCGTCATGGAGGACAAGGTCTTGCTTAGCTCCTTCCGAGAAGTGGGCCGCGCAGTAAGTTACTTGTTTTCTTCACTCGATTCCCTTTTTACGCTTGTCATTTCCGTTTTAAAACTCATGACTTGCGTTTCTTTTGTGGCAGAATTATCTGATGGGTAAGGAGGTCGCTCGGCGTCTGAATGCGCCTTCCAAAACAGTAGAAGGGCTGAAGAAGGAGATTCGGCAACTCATCTCTGAAAAGCTCGCCCAAAGCGCGCGTCTGCTGCGCCTCGAGGCGGGTTCGGCCAGCGCTCGGCACAGTCGATCTGAGAAGGAAAGGCTCGAGAATGAGTGGCGGCAGGCGCGAATGCCAATCAGCCCCCAGGCTCTGAGGCTTCCGGGAGAAAGATAAAACTCGACGGATGTCCAAGAGACCCTAAGGCAAGAGCCAGGAAAGAAGTGCGGACTGGAACAAGAACGGGATACGTTAAAACTCGACTTGAGCCAAGTCCCTGGTCAAATTGAGAGATCTAGAGCCGGCCGCTGTTCTTTGAGTATCGGAAGTCGGACGCAATGAGTGATGACCTAACCGTAATCATGAACAAAGCCATTATTGGTGGATTCACCAAGGCCGTAGATCGGTTCGGAGGGCATATCCCGAGGTTGGGTCGGCGTAGAAAAGCTTGAAGAGCCTTGGCTTTACGACCCCAACTTTGAAGCGATTTATTTACCAATGCTTTGCGAGTTCCAAGAAGGTGTTTCTCTTTACGCAAAGTATCTTGAGTGGTCGACTTCACCTCCGGCAATCTTTGGTTCTAGTCTCGATCTTTGCTCCCTTAGTTTTTCTTGCTCTTTACATCTTTCCATTGTAATTTTATCTGCAACTTTGATCTTTATTGACATTTTGTAATTAACATACTTTGTGGGTTGGTCTTATCGACCTGGCCCAGTTTTTGAATTTTATTGTTTTCCCTTTACTCATGTTATTTACTTTTGCCTTAGCTTTTTACTTGTTGTTTGCCTTTCGCTTGTCGAGTCTATGACTCTGTTTGCTACTTGCTTTAACTGAGTGTTATCGGCTTTTACTTGTTGTTTGCTTTTCGCTTGTCGAGTCCGAACTCGTTACGCTACTTGCTTTCTTGAGTATTACGCCCCAAGTGTTGTTTTGGACCTTTGGTTCTTAACACACTTAGGATTTATTTGAATCTCAATCGACCCTTTGCCTTGGCCTTTCAGCTTTAATCGGCTTATTAGGTATCGATTTGGGTAGGTTAGCCCGACATTGCGAACTGTGCTTGTCTCAGTCGTATTGCCCCATATGTAGGTATAGACTTCCGACTTACACGGTGGCCCGACATTGCGAACCGTCCTTTGTCTTTGCCTTATTCGACCCTAGGTGTCGTTGGGCTTCTGACTTGGACATTGACCCGACCATGCGAATCTAGACTCTGCCTTAGCTCCGTTGCCTCTTGGGCTAACTTGGCTTATGGCTTGTCCTCGAGTTCCGACTACGTGACTCTAGAATTTGCCTTAGCCCTGTCGCCTCTTGGGCTAACTTGGCCTCTGGCTTGGGATCGAGTTACGACTTCGGATTGCTCAATTTTTTAAATTCTCGACTATAACTTCGTGTCCTTTTGGACTTAGAATATTATAGTTAAATAAAAGTTATAACACAATAAACATAAAAGTAGACGTTTTATTATGATTAACTCTTGAATTGTCCCTTGGACTGATTACAAGTTTCACAAGATCAAAGTAAATATGGGCTAGTCGATCTAATACTTAAACATAATACTTCCGAAGGTTGTTGGCATGCCATTGCCGAGGTACGGTTGTTCCGTCTGCCCGACCTAATTGGTAGGATCCTTTGGGATGAACCTTTAGAATTTGATACGGTCCTTCCCAATTCGGAGCAAGTTTGCCCATCGCTTCTTGTCGACTGGCTTCATTTTTCCTGAGAACTAGATCCCCGACCTTGAAATATCGATATCTGACTCTTTCGTTATAATCTTTGGAGATTTTTGTTTTATACCTTGCCATTCACGGCCGAGGCTATCTCTCTCTTTTCTTCGAGATTGTCCTTCTCTTGTCGGACATCGGGTTCATTCGTTTCGATGTTATATGCCAGTACTCGAGGGGAAGGGACGCCGACTTCAGCAGGGATAACTGCCTCGCACCCGTAAGCTAGGGAGAAAGGTGTTTCACCTGTCGATGAATTTGGAGCTGTCCTGTATGACCACAGGATGCTCGGAAGTTGAACTGCCCAGTCTCGACCCTGTTCCTCCAAATTCTTTTTCATTTCAGATTTGATCTCGCCGATTGGTCTGCTCGACTGACCGTTAAACTTGCGGGTGTGCTCACGAGGTAAAGTGTTGATCGATCGATACTCGCCAACCACTCTCGAACTCTTCGGTCTTGAATTGTGTTCCATTATCCGAGATCAGGACCTTTGGGATTCCATATCTGCACAAAATATCGACCCATAAAAACTTTTTGATGGTGGCTGCTTTGATGTCTGGTATAGCCCTGGCTTCTACCCACTTGGTAAAATAATCTACAGCGACCACTACAAATCGATTATTTCCTGGAGCTCGAGGTAAAGGACCTACTATATCGACTCCCCATATATCGAACGGCCAAGCTGACGAGATTACGTTCATTTCTTGCGCTTGTTGATGGGAGATGTTGTCGTGAAGTTGACATGAGTTACACCTCAGTCGATTGGTCTGCATTCGAGCTTGTGAATCGCGATATCCGTTGGAAGACCGGGCATATCTCAAGCTTTCCATGCAAAGACATCTCGAATTCCGTCAACAAGTCGATCAATGATTGTTTTTCCCGAGTCGGTATCCAAACCCGACTTGGACATTTTGCTCTTCTGCTTCCCCCACAGTCAACATTTTCAATCGCCTCGTTTGAAGCCCAGGATTTATCTTCTTCTTCCTCTCGGGATCAGTTCTTGATAAGGACTTGTCGGATCGCCAAATTTCCATTCATAATAATTGAATTGCAGCTCCTGGCGACTTCAATGTCCCCTTTGACCTCGTGAGAACCATTTCGAGTTGGGAACTTCATACTGTTATGGTATGTCGAAACGATGGCTCGTAACTCGAAGAGGGCAGGGTCCCCCTAAATTACATTGTACGCGGAGGGGGCTTTCACGACCACATAGCTCAACTCGAACGTCCTCCCTCTCTCCCCATCTCCGACTGTCGTCAATAGCTTTATGGATCCCAACGGGTGGACTGCCTGCCCTGTGAACCCAAACAGTGGGGAGGCTATAGGGATCAAGTCTTTATCTTTCAACTTCATTCCTTGGAAGGCTGAGTAATATAGGATGTTAACTGCGCTGCCATTGTCGACGCATACCCTCGACACCCTGGTGCGACTTATCACTGCCTCTATCACTAGTCCTTCGCTGTGATTCCTCGACTTGGGAACGTCATCTCTCGGCCCATACCCGACCTCCGTCGAAAGTCTTTGTTGCTTTCCATACCTCAAGCTGTCTTCCGACCCTTGACTGGCTCGCTCTTTTTCCGTTTCCCCCGGCCCGAATATGGTGTTAACATAATTGTTCGGCCGGTTGTCTTCATATCTGTCCCGACCGTGGTTGTCTCTGTCAGTATCTGGAGATCGATCTCGCCGTCTCTGATGATCTCTTCCTCGACATCCATCTTGGTCGGGATTCTTCCTCTTCTCGCTTTATGCCCTTGGGCTCTGTGGTAACGAGTCCCATCGATGACCTCATCCACCGGCCTTCTTGGATGCAAAGCCTTGATGTCTCTCTTCAAATCCATGCAATCATCGGTTTGCATGGCCTATGTCCTCATGGAATTCACAAAACTTGTTTGACCTCCGCCTCTCTCGAGGTTTCTTGATCGGTGGGGGCCTCTTTGCTAGGTTCTTTGATACCATGATGGACAATATCTCTGATCTCGATCGGTTGAGAGGAACAAAGTCTTTATCTTTCTTTCCTCCTTTTTTCTCTGACCGATCCGAGACAGGTGCTTCAACTCGATTAAACACAGAAGGTTTATCGACTCGATCCCAAATAGAGGCTTTCCTCTCGGCTTCATGCTGTCGAGGTTGGCTCTTTCCCGACCCTCGACTCTCTTTCCTTGGGTCCATCCATTCGGCTTGGGTGTGTCTACGCACTGCTTCTTCGCCTTGACAGAATCTGTGGACCACATTCACACACTCGTCCATAGTTCTCGGGAGAGTTCTACTCAACTTTTCATATAATTTGGTGTTCCTCAAGCCCCCTACAAACGAGGTGATCAGAAGTCTGTCTTGAGGGTCCTTTACTTGCATCGCTTCGATATTGAACCGCCTTAAGTACTCTAACACCGTTTCATCTCTAAGCTGCCTCATATTCATGAGGTGCGTTTCACTCAATCAAACTTTTGTTGACGATAAAGGCGTCTCTGAACTTTCGCCAACATGGAAAAATCGAGATCGACCGGGCCTCGGCCGTAAACCATTCTCTAGCCCGACCTACTAGCAGAGTCTCGAATGCCCGGCACCGCATCTCGTCTGGTGCCCCGTCCAACCTCATCTGCGATAGATACCCTGTGTAAATGGTCCTCCGGGTCGGTGGTGCCATCATAAGGCTCTATCTTTGGAATCTTAAACCCTTGGGTTTAGGAAAATCTTCAATCTCCTTAGTAAAGGGAGACTCTAAGAACAATGAAACCTTGCTTTTCCCGAATCACGTCCAACTCGCGTGCGCGCTGTCTTACATCCCTTTGATGCTTCGATGAATTTCCTTCTTCCGTTTTCAACAGAGCTAGAGGATGCGCCGATCTCTGGCCCAAATCGGGTTAGGGTTTAGGCATGTTAACATCTAAACCTCCTTCAGCCTGTTTTTGCTGAGGATTTTGTCTGCTGTGGACTTCCTGCATGATCTTTTGCAGAACGTTGATGTCTTGACCTGCCAATTGATCCACCAACAATTGCTATTCTGGGGCTAGTTCTTGCGCCTGCTTCAAGGGATTTTCCTGGATCGGTTCCAGGTTCGGCTCTTTCTGACCCTGCACTTCCATGCCCACTTCTTCTTCTAACTGCAGATTTTGCGGATCTGTGTTCTTGGAAGTGGTTCTTCTGGGTGGTTTATCCTTAGGCGGCATGTTCTCGGCGTATTCAACAATTGAAGGCCCTCCTTCTAGCGCCAATGACGATGACAAATTAGTCACCTATCTCAGATCCGGGTTATTCTTCTATGAATGATGAATAACCAAGAACCCTCACTCAAGAATAAAGAGGGGCGTGGGTGTGTTTTTGGCTGAATCTAAGTGGTATTCCCAGATTGCCTACGTATCCTGTTATGTGTCCAGGAATCAAGCCGTACGTAGTTCCTGGATCGTTGTATTTTATATAGACAATGCATGACCTAACCCTAATATGAGTCGGTTATGAGCTATTGTCTTATTTACCCTTAATTGGGCCTTACCCCTCGCCCAAGTTGTCCTGCGGATAAATGGGCTAACGTAGCTGGTGTGGACTCTGTTCCCGACTTAGAGATCTGCCCGACTTAGGGTGATCGAGCCTGGAACTATCGCCCCGCACTGCTCGTAAGTCGATCATCGTACCCTCGGATCTCTGGCCTGGCGTTGGTCTCGAGGGTCGATACGCTTGCCATGGCTTCCATGTTGATAGTTCGACCTGCTGGCCTTAACTGGCATGCATTTCCTTAAATGTGTACATACTGTAGGACCTACTCGATGACTGTGTATCGAGGTGCGTAACCCGGTATCGTCAGTGATCAATCTAGCCCAAATCCGTTATAACAAGTTCTAAGACGTGAAATATGCAAGATACAACAATAAAAAGAACTACCCACTCCCAATTTCATCACCCAAAGGGTGATTTCACCAAATTTCACATGATTTAGCTATGTAGAAATTAGCTACTCATTATAACTACAAGAGCAAGCATCAAACAAGAAATTAAAACCATGAAATGAGAACAAAAACGAAATTAAATACCGGAAAAAAACGCAGAGCTAGGATGTTTCTTCAAGCTTCAACAACACCCATGTCACTTTGGGGAAGAAGAAGACCCAAAATACACCAAAATCCAAGAGTTGAGCAACAAATCTAAGCTAAACTAAGTTTAATACAAGAGAAATTAAATAAAGAAAGAGTTTAGAAGAGCTAAAGGGGGAGGAGTCGACCTAATCTAAGAGTTAGGGTTCTTGGGAGGGTGAATTGTGTTGAAAATGCAAAAAAATGTATATATAGGTGGGAAAAATCTGCGAAAACGATTTCCCCAAACGCGGCGTTTGGAGGTTCCCAAACGCGCGTTTCAGCTCCCAGCACTCTGTACATGAAAAAAACGTCCGAAACGCGCGTTTGAAAGCTCCAAACGCGCGTTTGAGATGATGCAGTTTTCTGCTGCAGTAAAACCATGATATCTTCGCGTGTAGAACTCCGATTCGAGTGATTCAAAGTGAGTTGGAAAGCTCTTTCAATTATCTACAACTTTCATGAAGAGACCATGACCAGAAAATGCCTCCATCATAGGTCAAAATGCTGCTGAACAGAACAGAGCATGAAGATACCAACTATTTTTCTTCCTTTTCTTCATTTTTCTTCTTCCTTGGCTCATTCTTGCACCTTGATCATACTTCTCATCATAGATCTTCGCCTTCCGGGTTCTCGTGACACCTAGACCCTACAATCTCATGAACGAACAAGACACACAAACGATTCGGGAGGGTAAAAGTGCTCGGGAATGGGTTAATATCACTAAAAAGAGGTAGTAAACCATCAAAGCGACGGATTTACTCCCCGTTCTATAAACTCACGATATTACCCAAAAACGGTCTAAAAACACCGAGAATGTGCTAAAAGTGGGATAAACGGGGGTGGAAAATGCACCGGAATCACGTAAAGTTGACTCCCATCAAGTTCCACCTTGTTCCATATCTGAAATACAACAAATGAACAAGTTAAACTTGTATCAAATTATATGGAAACGTATTTAGGAAAACGTTGAGTAATATTGTTACTCTTTTTAGTGGCTATCACACAAGGATCAGTCCACAAATGTTTCTGGCCAGTATATATACGCAACAACAATATACTGATTGAATTCCTGAGTATCTATCAGATTACTCTACATGAATTCTGTTTTGACACGAGAACAAAGTAACAAAACAGATTAGTTTCTGTTGTTGTTTAATTTCATCCTTCGAATAAAAATGTTTCGCTTTTGGAGTACCAAATCAGAAACGAGCACAGTATGAATAAGTTAGTCTTTAGATTGTTACACAATCTGCTTCTTTGACAGAATAAGACTCCAATCTGCAAAACAGGGTTAGAAACAAGAAACAGAAAAACAAAAGCTGAGTCCTGTGTACCACACAAAGGTCCTAAAGACTAATTCACCCCTCACCAGATTGTGCTTGGAGTTGAAGCGGAGTGTTAGTCTCCCAGATACAACAACTAGCAGAGACAGGATGCACAGAGCCTTCAACTGCTTAAGAACCAAATATGGTGAACTCTCTGATAGCATAAGGAAAAATAATGTAAGTATATATTTATGTTGTGTGTAGTACCACTTCTGAATCAGGAAGGAAGCAGCTTATATAGGGGCTGAAGGAGCACATGTAGAGGCAGTCAGTAGTGAAAAATGTCTCATTACTTCATCTGTAATGAAGGCAAATGGAATGGAATAGTCAGGAAGATGGAGAGGCTTAACAGTTTGCAAAATTTAATTCGGATATTAAAAATTAGCAAAATCGAACTCGCCACGACAAATGCGGTCCGCAGGGCGTGCGCCCATGCACAAGTCCAAGCCGAAATCCCACCGGATTTGCACCCCCCCCCCCTCTGCGCCCACGCGTAGACTTTGGCGCATAATATTGGTAATAGAACATACTAGTACCTATACTACCATAGTATATATATTGGAACTTTTCTTAGTATATTACCAATGTGGGAGTTTTTGCCTTTAACTATTTCCTTCCTTTTCTTACACTTTCCATTCACACACTTCCACTACCTCATTACTACATGTTTTCCAATAGAATCTTTTGTGATCGCCTCGGTGGTGTACTGATCATCTGCTAAGAGTCGTGTACTGTGGTTGAGTTTGGTATAGTACTTGAAAACCAGGTCCTCCTTTGGTCCAAACTCCAAATTCGTTAGATGTGAGACCAATTCAGTGTAGGTATGTCTAAATGGCTTGAGCATTGTTGTAGTGAAGTTCTTATAGCCTGCCCCTAGACTTGTTAAGAGAAAGTAGACTTTCTCTGAGTCTGGGATTAGCTTGTCAATGGCAGCAATGTTGTCACACAACCCTTTGAAACACCTGATATGATCTTAAATGCTTTTATCTTTATCCGTCTTCATATATGTCAACTGTTTCAAGCTTGAGTGAACTCCATTTCTTAGGACCCTTATTCAATGCTTCCCATACAATATATGAGAAGTGTCTAGCCCTATAACAAGGCCAGGTAACTCTTCTGAGGGGGAGCCAATTTTCAATAAGCCAACCTATCGGTAGTATGTCTGATATTCTCAACTTTTGATATTTTGGATTCACAATGACTCTGTCTGAACCACTTGAAACTGTGTTTTTCTGAGTGTTGTTCTAGTGTTGGTGTCTCATTTGTCAGATGACCAACAAGGCCGGTGTCTCATTTCTCAGATGACCAACAAGGTCTTAGCACTCTACAAGAGTGAAAGCTTGTTCTCTCCACAAGGGATAGTTGTTTTGTGTGAGTTTTGTTGGAGATATAAGCCAAATCCCATGAAATGAGAGCTTGAAACATGTGTTGAAACGGTCAACTTTAGCTCAAATTTCAGATACGCTCCGGTGTGATTCACGGGTGCTTATTACTTAAAAAAATACTACTCATTGAGTAGATGATGTTCGGCTTTGGAATCGTTTGATTCGGATATCGGGTGAATAAAAATTAATGCCTAAAGTTGGTGTAAAACATGTGTGAGAGAGTAGTTAAAGGTTTGATCAACTCTAACTCTCCCACATAGGTAAAATGGGAGACTTGAGCTCCATATTTAAGTGCTAGTGTGACACTTCTCGGTGTGCCCAAAGGGCAAAGCACTTTGTGTAAGAGAGGAGGACTTAGATAATTCCACACACGCCGCGCCGTCTGGCCGAGCTCGATTCGGATGTTGTTATTAATTTTTTAGACAAAATTTCTTTTTGAAATTAACCAAAAACTAATTTTAAATCGGAATTAACTTTTCTTTAGGGAAAAGTCGAGCGATTGGATCATCCGACTAATCAGAATTCGGACGACACGTCATCCGACCAATCAGAAACGAGGGTTAAGTCGGCCACCAAGTCTTACACCCCTGGATGCACTACTAGATATGTCGTTTTTTGGGACGACAAAAAGTCGTCCCAAAAAAACCATTTTCGTCCCAAAAAAGATTTAGTGGGACGACCGGTCATCCCAAAAATGTCGTCCCATTTACTTCGTCACAAAAAACCAGGTAACATTTTTTTTTTGACAACAATGTCGTCCCTTTAAACTCCTGATGACATTGCAAATGATGTGGCATTATTTTTCATGTTAGTTGACATGGCAACGCTTGTCTGACGTGGCATATGTTTTTTGGACAACATAGTCGTCCCAAAAGCATTTTTTTTATTTTTTAATTTTAAAATTGTTAAATAAAAATTATTTTTAAAATTTAAAAAATATAAATATTGTTTTTTGTGATGACATGTCGTCCCAAAAGAGTACTTTTTTATTTTTTTTAAATAAAAAATTTTAAATTCAAAAAATTAAATAATACTTTTTTGTGACGACATGTCGTCCCAAAAAACATATTTTTTTTTAAAAAATGTGTTTTTTCTACATGGCTCCCATGCTAATTTCATAATCCCGTACATGTTTTCTTATTCAAATGCATAAAAACGTCCATACATAAAAACCATAATGCTTAGAAACCATACAAACCATCATGTTTAGAACATTGCAAACATATTTACAGAATAGAACCATTTGAACTGAAGCACCAAATCCGGAAATGAAATGAAATGCAACAAGGCATCATCGTAGAGGAAATATAGAACAACACCTGAACTTGTAACTGAAGCTATATAAGATATTCAATGGCTTCTTCCAGCATTGAAGCCTTGTCCGTCTATCCAATAAAAACATCAAAAACACGTCAACTTTACATTACCTCTTAGCCTTATTAGAACAAGATACATGACGGGGGAAAAGGAAAAACTGTCAAAAGAATACTAGACAACATGGCTAACCTTATTGGAATTTCGGGTTAGATTCTATAAAGCTTTCTGTCTCTCGTTGATTTTACTCCGCCGCCTCTGTCAGGGATATTAGTGATTTAGTATTAGTGATGCAAGGTGGCTTTTCATGCACTGAGATTTGTCCCAAACATCTTAGATATCGGTAACAAGTTAACCATGAGGCTGATTGATATACACATATTAGAACTTTTAACATACCTTTTGATCTTCTTGAGCAACTCTTGTAAGCTGTCTGTGATACAAAGAAGAATAACATGAAATAAGCATATATATCATTAGATTAGTGAAAAATGAACTAACTTGACCAATATCCAAATGGTGGGAAAAAAAAAAATTTATATATATATATATATATATATATATATATATATATATATATATATATATATATAAGCATTGAGTAAAGAAAATTTAGCTTCCTAAGGAAAGTCTTGATTGTTGGATTTCCCATTTCAAACTTGAGGAACTAGAGTATGTCCGCTTCCATCTTAACCACATCATCCTTTGTGTATGTGTTGTCTGTAATTTAACAAGAATCTTCGGGGGATTAATCTCCTCATACTTCCTACACAATGTGATCGATTTCCATAAGTGTACACAGTCTCAAGTATCTTCTCAGTGGCCCAGCTATTAGTATTCGTGAATACATGAACTATAGGCAAAAACCACACTCCAAAAGAACAGCAAGCAATGGCATGTGTAATAATTCAAGTGCCAAGAAGCACTGCAATCAACAACCACTACTTAAGTAACTCAACTAGCTCATACCTACTTTCTCGCTAACAGAACGCAAAAATAAACAATAGGTATACAATACTTGAACTTTTAGCACAATATAAATGGAGTAACTTTTTGACTCAAAATCAAATCAAATTTAGAAACGTCGAAGTCGGCGGGGAGGACGTCCTCCAGAAAGCTGAAGTCGAAGGATGAAATGAAGGAGGAGGAAGGAGGCTGTCCGATTTATTTAGGTTTAATATTTTTTTTGTTTTTAATGTTTAATGGGACGACGGAGGCTCTTTTGGGACGACAAGTTGTCCCATTAAACCGTAACATAATTAAAAAACCATTTTTAAATTATGTCAAAACATTAATTTGAATAAAAATTATGTTTTTTTTGTTTAAATAAAAATTATGTTTAAACATTAATATAAAAAAAAAAACTATTATAGTCAATAACGAACCTCCAGGGGTTTGAAATCCACCACTCAATAATGAGACTCGGGTTTGAAATGTTGAACTAAATAACAAACCACGGGTTTGAAATCATCAACCGGGTAACTAACTGACCCCAGGTTTGAAATCACTACTCAATAATGAACCTCGAGTTTGAATCACTACTCAATAATGAACCTTGAGTTTGAAATCTGCTACTCAATAACGAACCTCGTGTTTGAAATCTTGAACGAACTAACGAAGCTCGGGTTTGAAGTCATCAATCTGCTAATTAACTAGCCAACTTGAAATCACTACTCAATAATGAACCTCGAGTTTGAATCACTACTCATTAATGAACCTTAGGTTTGAAATCTACTACTCAATATCGAACCTCGGGTTTGAAATCTTGAAATAACTGATGAACCTTGGGTTTGAACTCATCAATCGACCAATTAACGAGCCCAGGTTGAAATCACTACTCAATAATGAACCTCAAGTTTGAATCACTACTCAATAACGAACATCGGGTTTGAAATCAACAACTCAATAACGAACATCGTGTCTGAAATCTTGAACGAACTGATCATCAATCAAGTAATTAACGAGCCCAAGTTTAAATCACTACTCAATAATGAACCTCGAGTTTGAATCACTACTCAATAATGAACCTTGGGTTTGAAATCTACTACTCAATAACGAACCTCGTGTTTGAAATCTTGAACGAACTAACGAAGCTCGGGTTTGAAGTCATCAATCGACAAATTAACGAGCCCAAGTTGAAATCATTACTCAATAATGAACCTCGAGTTTGAATCACTACTCAATAGTGAACCTCAGGTTTGAAATCTACTACTCAATAACGAACCTCGGGTTTGAAATCTTGAAATAACTAACGAACCTCGGGTTTGAAGTCATCAATCAAGTAATTAACGAGCCCAAGTTGAAATCACTACTCAATAAAGAACCTCTGAAGTCATCAATCAAGTAATTAACGAGCCCAAGTTGAAATCACTACTCAATAATGAACCTCGAGGTTGAATCACTACTCAATAATGAACCTCGGGTTTGAAATCTACTAAATAACGAACCTCGGGTTTGAAATATTGAAATAACTGATGAACCTCGGGTTTGAAGTCATCAATCGACTAATTAACGAGCCTAGGTTGAAATCACTACTCAATAATGAACCTCGAGTTTGAATCACTACTCAATAATGAACCTCGGGTATGAAATCTACTAATAATAACTAACCTCGGGTTTGAAATCTTGAAATAACTGACGAAACTCGGGTTTGAAATCATCAACCGACTAATTAACAAGCCTCAGGTAGAAATCACTACTCATTAATGAACCTCGGGTTTGAAATCTTGAACTAAATAGCAAACCTCGGGTTTGAAAACTTCAACCAACTAACTAACGAACCCCAGGTTTGGAATCACTACTCAATAACGAACCTCGAGTTTGAATCACTACTCAATAATGAACCTCGGTTTGAAATCTACTACTTAATAATTAACATCGAGTTTGAAATCTTGAACTAACTAACAAACCCCGGGTTTGAAATTATCAATCGACTAACTAACGAACCTCGGGTTTGAAATCACTACTCAATAAGGAACCTTGAGTTTGAATCACTACTTTACAATGAACCCCGGATTTGAAATCACTACTTAATAACGAACCCTGAGTCTAAAATGATCAAATCAGGAACTTAATAACGAATCCCGTGATTCAAATCAGGAATTCACTAACAAACCTTGGGTTTGAAATCATGAATTCACTAACGAACATGAGTTTGAAATCATCAAATCAGGAACTCGTTAACGTATCCCGTGATTCAAATCACGATCACACTAACGATTCTCGGGTTTGAAATCTTAAACAAGCTAACGAACCTCGAGTTTGAAATCATCAACCGACTAATAAACGAACCTCGGGCTTGAAATCACTACTCAATAACAAACATCGGGTTTGAATTCTTGAACTAACTTACGAACCTCGAATTTGAAGTCTTGATCCAAATAACGAACATCTTGTTTGAAATTGATGCTGCCAGAAAATGGACCTACCTACGTGGCACCTTTTCAGTGGCTCGACACTAAGTAGGGAGAGAGAAACGACGCCGAGTGACCCAGTCCGGCTAGTCACTCCATCTCTCCCGGATCGACTGTACCTAGCACCGATCTCCAATCCTCGAGACCAGGTCCGGATCCAGCCCCGACCTGTGCGGGTCGGCCAACACTTGTAATCTAGCCAACCTTTGACCAACCTTATCGGTTGGTTTAAGTCCCTCTCAGACCTTCTATTCTGCACACAAGACCCGAGCTCATGACACCTCGGCTAATCTCCCGACCTCAGAGGTCGGTTCAACTTGATCCGCTCGGGCCACCTAAGTCGGCCTGAGTTCGTCCTTAATCGTATTCCCCGCGTTTATGATAAACGATAACTACGAAAGAATCCTGTGCCATAAAGGCTCCAATCTTTATCACTTAAATACAAATATTCGAATACCGTAATTATCTCCAACAATCAAGGAGATCAAATAATCCTTATCATTTCCTTAGGAAACACGGCAATCCAAGCCCAACAAGGACAAGGCCCACGCCGCCTTAGGACATAGCTCTTTTCTATATAAACCATCCCTAAGGAACTACGGAGACTTGATTCCAATTCACGCATTGGATACGTAGGCATCTTGAGAAACAACATCTCAAGTGCAGTTTAAACCACCACCAAAACACCCCCTCTTTTACTATTTTCTGGATCGAAGGAGCATCCCTTGGTTATCATCAAGATAAAGAACCCTAGAAGTTTACCTCGACGATTTTTGGATCGTCAATTGGCGCTAGAAGGAGGGTCTCTTTGCTTGATAATCCCACGAAAATCTCCAGAATCTAACAGAAAAAACGCAGTCATATCTACGGCCAATTCCCGGATATTGAGCCCTCAAATTACGATTTACACCTTTCAGATTGAAGAAGACGGTGTGGGGAATAATCTATCCAAATTCCATGACGATCGGAGACCGTTTCAATGCCCGATCGTTGTCATAAAGTTGTAGCTGCTGCTGAATCGCCAAAAAACGCAGCAGTCACGTTGGAGGCTAATTTCTAGAGATTTTTCCATTGAAAAACAATTTCCACTGTTCACATCGAGGAAGAAAGAGATACGAACAATCCCTCCAAATTTCATGACGATCGGAGTCCGTTTCGATGCCCGATCGTCGCCAGAAAGCTGTTGTTGTATCATCCAAAAAGCGCAGCAGTCCCATCGGCGGCTAATTACCAAAGATTCAGCCGTTGGAAAAGGATTTCCACCGTCCAGATCGAATAAGTAAGAGGGGTGAGCAATCCCTCCAAATTTCATGCCGATCGGAGTCCGTTTCGATGTCCGATCAACGCCACAAAGCTGCTGCTGTACCACCAAAACGCAGCATTCAGATCTAATGTTAATTCCCAGAGATTGACCCGTCAAAACAAAATTTCCACCGTTCATATTGAATAATAAGGAGCTACAAGCAAGCCTTCCAAATTTCATATCGATCGGAGTCCGTTTAGATGCCCGATCGCCGCCTGCGTGAGTTCTTCTTTGTAACACCAAAATAAGCTGCGGATTTTCTTCCTCAACTCTCCAAGGTCTCCAAGGTCCGAGCCGACCTCCCGAGCTCTCCAACGTCCGATCCGACCTCCCGAGCTCTCCAACGTCCGAGCCGAACTCCCCCAGCTCTCCATGACCCGAGGCCAACGATGTTCTACCAACATCAATCAAAATACTCAGCCTGTGAATCGGCTAAATCAGGGAAGCTTTCTTTACCTTTTGCAAACTTCAGTACTTTATTTGACTTTAATTTAATTCGAAGTTTGCTACCTAAATAAATGATGCTTATGATTGGTTGAGCCGAATTAAAGTCTGAAAGGGCTTTCAAATTGGGCGTTTAATAACTGATTCACCTGTCTGCGAGATTAGATCCATTCATCTCTGAATTCCTGTGCAAATATTTTTTTATATACGTGCTTGATAAACTCTGCCATATGCTCTAAATTTGAGTCTCGAAACCTTTGTTTATCGAGTTGCTCCATGTCTCTACAAATATTCGTATGCCCATGGTCAAAGTTGCCTCCTGTTTCTGTAAAAGTATTCTGTTTATGATAACTAGTTTATTTTACGTCTAAATCAAAGTGTTTACTGCATATTCTAATACTTGCTTTGGAAAATCCAATTTTATACATTATACCGCAAGTTGGGGTATTCTATGCAGATGTATGTTTGTTCAGTATATTATATCCATCTCAATATGTACTTGATTTATGTATTAATATATGTCAATGATTGTTATGACACAAACTTATGCATGTATTATGTCTCTATATTGCTTGCTTAATAAAAAACACATATATGTGTACTACATGCTATTTAGCAAGCAGAAATCTTCAAGCAGACACACACATTCCAAGGAGAGTTAAAGGATCTCAATATATATATATATATATATATATATATATATATATATATATATATATATATATATATATATATCGCTTTTATTCTTCAACACCAATGATTCTGAGAATCCATGGATAACGCACACTCGAGTATCATCAGAGACATTCCTATGATCAAGTCCTACAAGGCTAAGAAATTTATATTGTAACCGAAAACGCTCTTGTCAATGGCCGGATACGAGGCCGCCAGATTTGGGCTCGCCAAATACGAGTTCTCAAACTTTTCAGATACAAGCTCTTACCAGGTTTTTCTACAACTTAAGTGATCGAACTATCTTATTCTTGGAACTTGCCTTCGGGCGAGCCTTCTATAAGACCGACTTTAGTTCGGCACTGACAGATTACACCAATAAGCAAACGGTACGTAAATTTACTATTATTTTTCACTACGCATGGTTTTTATTGATTTTACAGGACAAACACATGTGCAACTCTTTCACGCGAGAAGTCAGCACTAGCCTGGCCCTGCTCGCCGTGTTTTAAAACGAGACGTCAGCACTAGCCTGGCCCTGCTCATTCTTAAAACTTACACGCGAGAAGTCAGGTCAAACTGGCCTTGCTCGCCGTGACTTTCAAGCGAAGTCGAGACTAGCTTTGGCCCTCGCTCGTCCTTAAAACTCTCGCGCGAGAAATCAGTTGGTCTTAAGGTCGATTTTGCTTAGCCCTGTTTACTATAAGTTGATATAAGATTAAGGTTACGCTGGACAGCGCAGGTTTAGTACTTAGTTTATTGTTGCCCGAATAGAACTCGGCCTTATATATAAGCAAATATGCAATCTGAACCTTCAGAGTTGCACACAGGGCAGCAAGCCCTTTAAAGAATCTTATACAGTTTGATACAATTAAAACCCGAGCATTGAGCTCGGCATAGTACATAATTCAAACATGTATGCCATCCACCAGTCCGAGTCGGTGCATGGCATACATGGGGCCTACCCCTCCAACAATGACTAACAAAAACAAACCTGTCAATAATAATAACTCAGAAATATTAGGGCAATTTTCACTTATTCGCCCTTAAAAACTAATTAGTTAGGCCAATCCTGCCCTGATCGACATAATGTTATCAGTCTAAGCTAACTTTGTATTAAAGATGACCAGACTTTGTCCTACTCATCGTAATATGAAGCTAATATGAAGAGATAGATTCCCGAGCCTACAAATAGAGCTCGGCCCTACGTACAAAAATAAGTGTGCATTCTGAAAACTTCAGAATGGCATATTGAGTGTAAATAAAAAACTTAAGTCTGTGCGAGCCGAACGCACGCGTCAGGCTCAGCAAACGAAGAGTCAAAACAAGACTTATCAGTCAACAACAAACGAAAATACATAAATTCCTTGGATGGAATCACAACCTGATGTTATTCGCCTAGGTTGGTTTACACCAAGCACGATCAGATTCAGTCCTGCTCGATGCAGAACTATACTTAATCTGATTTGTGAAATTTATCCTGAAACTTTAGAAGGGTATGCCTGATGCCAGTAATTAACTTGGATCTGTGCGAACCGAACCCCCACGGCAGTAAATGGAGTATTGGAGGGCTCACCCCTTCAGCAGTATAAACAATACAACAAAACAAAACTAAACTTAACAAAGCTCATGAACACATAAGAGCACATAACTTTACAAAATTACCCGAGCTTGCGTATAGAGATCGGTCTCATATGCAAACCTGTGGAAATATTACTCAGCAGACTCTGCTAAGCCTCGAGATTTCGTGTGCATAATATTTTGTACATCTTATTTAATTGTAAAAGACATATTAATTGTGATTCATATAAACAATTAATATGTCAAACTCTAGTTTACTTTATGTCATAGACATAACTTTTACTTTTACTTTTGCATGCTTGCCGCCCACATCTACATACTCAGTGGCCGCCCAAGCTAGCTAGCTAGTCTCTATCTCAATTGTATCTATTTATACATCTTTTTACTCAATGAATAAACTAAGTTGAAGTTTACTCTTGTGTTTATCACATTCTCAAACTCTCTTCATTATATCGGAGCCTTACTGAGTTCTAAAATCCATGCAAAACTCAGTTCTTTTTCGTAAAAATGTCAACATTATCTCAAGTTTCCTCTTCTTGATGAGACTCACAACCTCAAAGAGATCGGGATAATCGAACACTCTTCTTTACAAATCATAAACTTGATGGTAACAATTACTTGCTATGGTCAAGGTCTATGAAAATGTATATCTCCGGCCAGGGCAAGATGGGATATCTGTGCAGTTCCAAACTCCGCTCTCTGGAATCCGACCCCAAGTTTGAAGCATGGGACACGAAAAATAACCAAGTCATGACCATCTTCACGAGGTCTATGACAAAAGAGATCGCTGAGAACTTCATGATGTATGACATCGCTAAGGAAATGCAGGACAATGCCGAGACCTTTACTCAAAAAAGGACAATACATCTCAAGTCTATGAACTCAAGCTCAGATTCAAAATTGCGAGACATAGGGGATATGTCTCAGAACTCAATACTTTAATCAACTATCTAAGGCATGGCAACACCTAGATATGTTGGAAACTCACCCTGGAATGATGTTAAAGATGTCGCACTCTTTAAAGACATTATCGAGAAAAGAGAGTATTCAAATTCCTTCTGGATCAATCCTACTCTTGATGATGTCGAGGTAGAATTCTTGCTACTAAACCTCTTCCAAATCTCAAATCCATGTTTGCTTGAGGTCAAACATGAGGAAAGCAGGAGGAAAGTGATGTTTCTTTGAACTCCCCGACAAACCCTATCAAGGTACCGCCTCTTTGAAGGTTAATGAGACTTACAGAAGCCCTAACCGAGAAAGCCGAGAAAGCGTGTTCAGTGATCACCGCAAGCGCACAAATCACACCAAGGACAATTGTTGGAAGCTACATGGCAAACCTACCCCTCTAAAACCTCAAAACCAACCAGAAAAGTCAAGGCAAACTTGTCGCTGAAGAGAGAATGACAATGAAGTCGAATGCTCGGTTCTTGCGCTTTAAAGCCTTTATTGCTCAAAGATCGTGAAGGTAGCTCCCACCTGAAATGGCCACTCATGCTAAAACAGTATATTTTACTCACCTCTTAGTAATGAGACTTGGATTGTTGATTCGGGGCTTCTTCCCATATATGACTGTAATAAAAACCTTATTACCCAATATATGCCATGCAACCAAATTCACAATTAAGACTGGCGATGGTTCTGCTTCTTATGCAAAAGGTGTTGGGAAGGTTAAACTTACTAATCGAGATATATCTACACGAATGTCTGTTTGTTCCAAAGTTAGATCAGAACCTTATATCTCACAAGAAACTCACTAAAGATCTGAATTGGACCGTTGTTTTTAATAAGAATCGCACACATTCCAGATCTTTCTTCTCGAGAAGTGATTGGGCGAGCTAAACCTGCTCAGATCAAGTTTGTGATCAACCTGCCAAGACAAGATCAAGACAGAATCGCCTCAGACGACCTGCACTCAAAACCTAGACAATATCATGTTATGGCATTATAGACTAGGACATCCAAGTTTTGGTTATTTAAAGTCTTTAATCCCTGAATTGTTTAAAGGATGTAATCTTAATGATCTTCAATGTGATAATTGTCAATTTGCTAAACTCACCAAATCATGTATGCTAAGTTACCTCACTTGCCCTCTTCCCTTTCACCCTAATTCACAAAGTGATGTATGGGGACCTCAAGAGTGAAAAGTATAACAGAAAAAAGGTGGTTTGTAACCTTCATTGATGATCATACCGAAACACTTGGTCGTTCTTAATGAAAGACAAATCAAGTTGGACCTATCTTCCAAGAATTTTATCACATGGTCTCCACCCAATTTGATACTAAGATCAAGATCTTAAAGACCGATAATGCTCTGAATACTATGAGTCTAACCTCATGAACTTCTTGACAAACAGAGGAATTGTTCATATCGGTAGTTGTGTGGAAACACCTCAACAGAATGGGGTTGCCGAGAAAGAACAGCATCTGCTGGAAATGGCCAGATCAATCATGTTCACTACACATGTTCCTAAATACATGTGGGGTGAAGCTATATTAATCGCAAACATATTTAATCAACAGACTTCCCAGTAGAGTGTTAGGTTTCAAAACTCCTCTCCAAACCTGTGACCATACACTCCTGCGCTCATCTTATTACCCAATTGCCTCCAAAGATCTTTGGTTGTACTGTGTTTGTTTATATCCATGCTCAACACATGTAGTAAACTTGATCCTAAAGCTCATAAGTGCATTTTCCTTGGATATGCACAGACAGAAAGGTTACAAGTGTTACTCTCCTCTTCAAAAGAAATTTTACAATTCTATGGATGTGAAATTCTTTGAAAGGACTCCATATTACAAAAACCTCATCGAGCCATCCACCGATGGAAACCTGATTGAGATTGAACTAAGTCCGTTCCTCAGAAACCATTTACCTCTCGCAGAGTCCTAACCTCAACAGACTCATAATCTTCAAGATCCTGCGGATACTCACGTTCTCGACCCTCGGCGATCTGGCGACCCGTCAGTCTGCCGACCTGCATCCTCGCCGAACTGGAACCTCAAAGAACTCTCATCGAACCGTAGTCTGGCTGGACCTCGCCTTGTCGACTCTCGGCCGAGCTTCATCAAGTGGATGACGCACCTATTGCTCTAAGGAAAGGGAAAAGATCATACACCGATCATTCTATTCATACTTATTTATCTTATGATCACTGTCTCTGTCTTTGCCATGTTTACACAGACTGGACTCTCACTCTATCCCTAGAAATATTCAGAGGCCCTTCAAAATGATAAGTGGAAGGTCAGCCGTTAAAACAGAGATGATTGCTCTCTGGATAATCATACTTGGGACCTTACAACTCTTCCCAAAGGCAAGAAAACAAATTATTTGCAGATTGTTATTCACTATCAAATACAATGTCGATGGTAAAATTGACAAGTATAAAGCCGTTGGTAGCAAGGGGATTCACTCAAACTTATGGCATTGACTATAAGTAAACTTTTGCACCAAAGAGCAAAGCTCAACACCGCCAGTGGTATCGATTTCCTAGTTGGTCCAACTTGACTGGCCTCTTCACCAATTGGACATCAAAAATGCCTTTCTAAATGGGGACCTCACTGAGGAGGTTTATATGACTGTACCCCCTGGTTTTATCAATCCTCATACTCAAGGCAAGGTGTGCAAACTGAGGAAATCTCTATATGGCCTGAAGCAATCACCAAGGGCATGGTTTGGAAAACTCACTACTGTGGTTAAAGCTGCTGGATATCATCAATGCAACTCTGATCACACCATGTTTGTCAAGACAACCAACCAGAGGAGGTCCATTCTAATTGTATATGTGGATGATATCATCCTTATTGGAGATGACTCTACTGAGATCCAGAACTTGAAGACTCTACTGGCTAAAGTGTTCCAAGTTAAAGATCTGGGCTACCTCAAGTACTTTCTTGGTATGGAAGTAGCTAGAAACACCAATGGCATTTCAGTCTCCCAAAGGAAGTATGTCCTGGACCTACTGAAGGAAACTGGCATGATGGGATGCAAACCTGCTGTATCTCCAGTAGACCCCAGTCATACCCTACTGCATGGTGACATTGCTGTCAGGAAAGAACAATATCAAAGGCTTGTAGGCAAACTCATATACCTTTCTCACACAAGACCTGATATTGCATATGGGGTCAGTCTGGTCAGTCAATTCATGCATTGCCCTACTGAGCAACATTGGGATGCAGTGAATAGGATACTGAGGTATTTAAAATCCACTCCTGGCCAAGGCCTGCACTTCACCAAGTCTACTGATAGATCAATCAAGGTCTACACTGATGCTGATTGGGCTGGATGTCACATTGACAGGAGGTCTACCACAGGCTATTGCTCATATATATGGGGGAACCTGGTTACTTGGAGGAGCAAGAAACAACCTACTGTGTCAAGAAGCAGTGCTGAAGCTGAACTAAGGGCACTTGTACTTGGCATTTGTGAAGCTCTATGGCTAAAAAAGTACCGGCCGAACTTCAAAGAATCAGATCGAACCTATCACACTCACAGTGATAATAATTCAGCCTTATGCATGGCGTAAGATCCAGTCCATCATGATAAAACCAAGCATGTGGACATTGTGATTACTTTCTCGAAGAGAAGATTGATGCCAAGATTATTCAACTCCGTGATGTTCCTCACAGATCGAAATGTCGATATTCTTACCAAGGCTATTCCACCTCTTATGTTCAATGAGACTAAGTAGCAAACTTGGTTGCATCAACATATACAAACCAGTTTGAGGGGTTTGGAAATATTACTCGTGACAGACTCTCACGAGCCTCAGATTTTCGTGTGCATAATATTTGTACATCTTATTTAATTGTAAAAGACATATTAATTGTGATTCATATAAACAATTAATATGTCAAACTCTAGTTTACTTTATGTCATAGACATAACTTTTACTTTTTACTTTTGCATGCTTGCACCACATCTACATACTCAAGTGGCATGAGCTAGCTAGCTAGTCTCTCTATCTCAATTGTATCTATTTATACATCTTTTTACTCAATGAATAAACTAAGTTGAAGTTTACTCTTGTGTTTATCACATTCTCAAACTCTCTTCAAAACCTAAGCGTGCAATCTTTAAATCAGACCTGCACGTCGGGCAGGACGCCCATTAACGCATTTTGATTTGGTACAAATTAATCCGAGCGTGAAGCTCGGCGGATATACAGTCTAAACAAGTATGCCATCCAAAAGTCAAGGCTAATAAATGGCATACTGGGGGGCATACCCGACAATATAACAAAAACAAAACAAAACTTAACAAAGTTCAACAAACAAGAACGAACGCATAAAACTCAAAAAACAAAGTATGGAGAGACAGTAACTTGTGCCGACCATTCGCCCTACTCCTCTTCAGGTTGTCCATTGTTTGGGACAACTTTACTGGTCGAATGGCCAGGTTCGATCCCGACCTCTTAAGGTCGGCCAACACTTGTGCTTTACTCAACCCATAAACTAAACTAAAAAAACAAACAAAATTCGGAAGGTCGTCCAGCTTGTAATAAACCTTCTTAGGAAGGTCATCCAACACACGAGAAGGATATTGAATCCTCGCCTCGTCCACTCCCTGGGTATACCCATAGTTTAAGACGGGGATCAGTAGCACATTCAAGGCCTCGGCGAAATCCACCGAAACCTTATACTCCTGGATAGCCTCGGCGCACCGAACTGGAATCATGGCCTCCAGTTCGGCCATCCTTGCTTGAGGTCGGCAACCCCCTTCTCCTTCATCTTCTTCTCCTCAGCAAGCTCGCTTGCCAAGAACTTCAACTCACCCTCTTGAGCTAGGAGTTGAGCTCGCAAAACCTTCATCTCCGTATCCCTAAGCGAGGAAATAACATCTTTAATTTCCACTCTTGCCTTAGTTCCTCACCCGCTTGCCGTAGACCCGGCTCGTCGGGATAAAGATACCTCACCAGCTCATACAACTTTGTTTGGAGCTCGGACACGGCCTGCTCCATACCCTTTGTCTCCGCACCCAACTGGTCCGACACGGACTTTGACTCCACCTCTTTGACCAAACACTGATCCTGGAAAGCCTTTATCTCTATGTCTCCGAGCTCGACGGCACCCCCGAGCTCCCCTCGGGTGTGCCTCGACTCGGCAATATTCTTGTTGACGTTAGACTCTCAGAGGCGTTACCCAACCTTCGGGAAACCTCCTGACCAACTAAGGTCCCCTATATAAGCAAAAATAAAAAGGATAAATCCTAAGTCTGCAGGATAGACTCAAACTGAGCTTCGTAAGACAAACCCGGCAAAGTTTGTCGGACAAAGCTCATTAGGTCCCCAAGTCGGACTCGAACCAAATTCCACGGGTCGGACTCACTTGAACTCCGCAGATCGGACTCAATGAGTTGGTAAACTGATCTCTTTAAGTCTGCAAGTCGGACTTAACTGAATTCGGTGTCAGTCAGACAAACTCGAGCAAAAACATGGCAAAACCTTTAGTATGCCATCCAAAACTACAAGTCCACAAGCCTTCTAACCTAAGAACCGGGGGCTAGACTCCACGGTGGCTCGGAAGAAACAAGAGCCGAAGTAAGAACAGCCGCAAAGACGGCAGAGTACTCGGACACGCCCCACTCCTCCGAAGTCCTTCGAGGCAGCTTGTCATAAACCGCATCCTCACCCAGGCTTATAGAGAGCCTTGCTAGGAAAGTTGTCCACGACAAAGTCGGCGACCTGAACCTTGGCATCATCCACGCTTAATGAACCTCGAGGTTGAATCACTACTCAATAATGAACCTCAGGTTTGAAATCTACTAAATAACGAACCTCGGGTTTGAAATATTGAAATAACTGATGAACCTCGGGTTTGAAGTCATCAATCGACTAATTAACGAGCCTAGGTTGAAATCACTACTCAATAATGAACCTCGAGTTTGAATCACTACTCAATAATGAACCTCGGGTATGAAATCTACTAATCAATAACTAACCTCGGGTTTGAAATCTTGAAATAACTGACGAAACTCGGGTTTGAAATCATCAACCGACTAATTAACAAGCCTCAGGTAGAAATCACTACTCATTAATGAACCTCGGGTTTGAAATCTTGAACTAAATAGCAAACCTCGGGTTTGAAAACTTCAACCAACTAACTAACGAACCCCAGGTTTGGAATCACTACTCAATAACGAACCTCGAGTTTGAATCACTACACAATAATGAACCTCGGTTTGAAATCTACTACTTAATAATTAACATCGAGTTTGAAATCTTGAACTAACTAACAAACCCCGGGTTTGAAATTATCAATCGACTAACTAATGAATCTCGGGTTTGAAATCACTACTCAATAAGGAACCTTGAGTTTGAATCACTACTTTACAATGAACCCCGGCTTTGAAATCACTACTTAATAACGAACCCTGAGTCTAAAATGATCAAATCAGGAACTTAATAACGAATCCCGTGATTCAAATCAGTAATTCACTAACAAACCTTGGGTTTGAAATCATGAATTCACTAACGAACATGAGTTTGAAATCATCAAATCAGAACTCGTTAACGTATCCCGTGATTCAAATCACGATCACACTAACGATTCTCGGTTTGAAATCTTAAACAAGCTAACGAACCTCGAGTTTGAAATCATCAACCGACTAATAAACGAACCTCGGGCTTGAAATCACTACTCAATAACAAACATCGGGTTTGAATTCTTGAACTAACTTACGAACCTCGAATTTGAAGTCTTGATCCAAATAACAAACATCTTGTTTGAAATTGATGTTTGCCGGAAAATGGACCTACCTACGTGGCACCTTTTGGTGGGCTCGACACTAAGTAGGGAGAGAAAACGACGCCGAGTGACCCAATCCGCTAGTCACTCCATCTCTCCCGGATCGACCGTACTCTAGCACCGATCTCCAATCCTCGAGACCAGTCCGATCCACCCCGACTGCGCGGGGTCGGCCAACACTTGTAATCTAGCCAACCTTTGACCAACCTTATCGGTTGGTTTAAGTCCCTCTCAGACCTTCTATTCTCAAGCACACAAGACCCCGAGCTCATGACACTCGGCTAATCTCCCGACCTCTGCGGTCGATTCAACCATCCGGCTCGGGCCACCTAAGTCGGCCTCGAGTTCGCCCTTAATCGTATTCCCACGTTTATGATAAACGGATAACTACGAAGAATCCCGAGCCATAAAGGCTCCAATCTTTATCACTTAAATACAAATATTCGAATACCGTAATTATCTCCAACAATCAAGGAGATCAAATAATCATTATCCTTTTCTTAGGGAACACGGAAATCCAAGCCCAACAAGGACAAGGCCCACGCCGCCTTAGGGCATAGCTCTTTTCTATATAAATCATCCCTAAGGAACTACGGAGACTTGATTCCAATTCACGCAATGGATACGTAGGCAGTTTGAGAAACAACATCTCAAGTGCAGTTTAAACCACCACCAAAACACCCCCTCTTTTACTATTTTCTGGATCGAAGGAGCATCCCTTGGTTATCATCAAGAGAAAGAATCCTAGAAGTTTACCCCGACAATTTTTGGATCGTCAGAAATCATTATTGTTCTAAATAAAAATTATTATTTATTTTTATTTAATTACAGACAAATATTATTAGAAATGATTTAATTATTAATTTTATAAATTATTATAAACAATGTAATTTATTTATTTAATTATAAAAATTATTATCAAAACAAATATTACAATAAATATTTAAAGGGACGACTGTCGTCCCTTTATATAAACACAATTGATAAAAAATTATTGAGCCGGTGAAATAATTGATACGAGTTTGATAAATATTTATAAATGTTTAAAGGGACGACTTTCGTCGTCCCAAAAGAGGAGCATGTCGTCCCAAATAAGGCAGAGTACACATGGATTCCAAGCTGGCAGATAGTCCTCCCAAAAAAGAACTGTAACTTCCTGCCAAAATTTTTCCAACAACTCAAATTTCCCTCCGATTCGACATGTCGTCCCCAAAAACAACCCCGCCAATTTTTCCCACCCAAAAATCGATGAAAATTTGACTTTTGCGGATTTTATTTTTTGGGATGACCTATCGTCCAAAAAATGATCGTCCCAAAAAACGCATTTTTTAGTAGTGATGACTTTTCTAGAGGAAAAAGGCGACCGACTTGTGTAATACATACGATCAGATTCGAGTATTGGCTTTTCCTCTCCACTATATAAAAACCCAATTGATGAAGGTTATTTATTTTCTGTTTTATTTCTTCCGTAATTATTACTTAATTACGAATTTGTTCCGTAAATTACTCCTCACGATACACTTTCCTAAAACGTTTATGTGATGAAGCTGCTGTCATTAAGACACAGAATTTCCATTAGAATTGAACAGATTTGACTGAACTGTTAGTGAATTTGTTTTGGGTGATTTGATCGTGTGATGTGGATACATTTTTGTTTACACAATTGATAATTGTGGATACATCTTCAACCTTCATGTCCTCCCAGTGCCATGATTTTTTTTTTTCTGGATGGTGATACATTCACCGATCCACATAAACAGAATAGTTACCGAACAATTTTTAAACCACACATTGCTAAAAATAAAAAAAGATTAAAAAAGAAATAAAAAATAAAAACCCACCTTGCATCCATACAATTCACCTTACGGTGATTAAGTTGTTGAAAATAGTCGGTGATCTTAGCTTTTCTGTTTTCTCCCTACGGAAACAATGACACACTCATCTTCCTCACTTTCATCTTCATCATCGTCGTCATCATCATCATTGACCTGTGATGTTGACTTGTCAGAGTCATCTTCTTCTTCATCAGCCATTAATTTCTTTTTATAATAAGCCTCAAGCTCCTTTTCGTAGTGGGCCTTTCTTTTATCCGATTCAACTTGATATGGAGCCTTTTCAACCTCAGACATCTGTCTCCATCGTTCACCGCCAGCTATGCCTACTTCAGAGGCAATTGTTTGTTTGTTTGGATGCTCCTCCTGATAAGTCTTCCAGAATTCTTCCATGAAGACAAAGAAAGCGGTTGCAGGCTTCTTAGGCTTGTTCAGTTCTTTAATTGCCTTCCTCTTCTTTGGGGGCTTCCTCTTGCTAGCAGAAGCGCTTTTCTTCACTGAAAGGGGTGAAGAAAAGCGCTTCTGCTTAGTATCATCTTTTGCTTTCCATTTGCGTCCTTTCATGATTACACTTGAGTTAGAGGTGGTGAATTTGGATCATTTGCTGTATTACAGCACAGTTGTGATACAATTGCCTTATGTTTTAAACTTTTATTTTTTTGGTTTTGACTGGAAATTCCCATTGTACCCCTCCCCCAATGCACAGCATGGCTACTGTAAAAGTGATACAAGTAGAGGATCTGTCTATTTATCTAATTTTTTCTGTTACTCATGAAACACCTAGTCAAGATACTTTAAAAGTTGCGAGTAAACAATGTTGTGCACGCCATTAAAGTCAACGATTGCGGTCATTTGTTTTGAGCAAATAAATAATATTGCAAAGCAAAAAAGGAAATTTATTGTAATGTACCACAAAAATTCTTAATAATAAATAGCAAAAAAACTTAAATTTATACCTTGTTCTTGTTCTTCCGCCTTCTTCTTAAGAAATACATCGCTTAGGACAGTGGTTGATTGAAAAGATGTCTTCAATAGTTCCAGTGCCTCTTTAGTTCCAATGTTAACCTTCATCTCTTCAGTTTCAGAGGCATTGATTTTTTTCATCAATGAAATAATAGACGTCATTGATAGCGACGTTACTGATAAATCATCATAAATTATATAACTCATTTCCTTCACAAAACCCTCGTCACTACTTGAAGTTACGGTCGTACCACCGATGGCAGATCGAAAAGTGATTTCTTTTGTCATCTTTTGCAACAATCCGAGCAAACAGCGCCTGCATACGTGTTGGTAATATTTCTTTTGCATTTAGATGCCAAACAAGTGTAGAACTTCTCAGAGGAGACGATGGATGATTCAGTTATTGACAGCAGATTTTCAGGAAGAGATGAGAAACCATTGGATTGAGAAGTGCGTTTTTGTTGATATCTGGTTGCAGGTTCGTCTCATTAATATTACGCGCAACACTTTTGTAGATATTTCCGATCGAGCCCGCCATTGATTCACTTGTAAGAAGGTTTATGACAGTGCCGATTGGCAAAGAAAGTAAGAAGATAAGGAAATCGACAAAGTCTTTAGAAGCTTCGGCAAAGATTAATCTGTTTGATTTTGGATCAATTATGAGTTTGATTCCCATTTCTTTGGTTGCCATACCTACTACTCAAGTATCTTAATCTTTTCAGCTTAAGGGCCACTATGCTATATGTACTGTTAGCTAGAGTTTATGCTATTGGCCTTTACAAAGCATTTATTATATTGCCTTCACGATGCTACAAGTATCTATGCAATCTTTTCATCTTCCATTTTAAATTTTAAACCTCTACCCATCGTGTACATTTCATGGATTAAAAAAAAATGCAATTTAACACCACCTCATAAATCTATGTTTATGAGAGATATCACATGTTTGTGTTACTCTACTACTACCATCTATCGGTGCCATCATCGGTGGCTGACGCATTATATCGGATAATGGGGTAATGAAAATTTTAAATGGCAAATAAAATTAAGGGACAAAACGAAAGTACATAGTATATGTATAGGAATATATTATTAAATAACCAAAGAGTCCTATTTTTTTGAATAGGAATATATTATTAAATAAAACAAAAAACAAAAATGTTAGATTTACCTTTATGTTATATAATCACTTCAATCTATGATCATTTATATCAAACGATATATCAAAAATCTAAATAAAAGATAAAAGAGAAGCACACCTGAATTGTATGTATATAGGAGGGGCTATAGCTGGTGATCCGGGTTGTTTCCATCTCGAAAATGCAGCTTATCCCCCATCATCTCACCGGTAGACCTTGACACATGTTATTTTCTATTTTTGAAAGAAGATGATACTTATTTATTATTTTACTTATTTTAAAGACCTAATTGAACTTATCAATAAGCAGAAACGTATTACACATACATCAAAAGGTACAATGACGTCGGTGAATCTTTTAACAAAACATCCCTTAGGTTCGGGAAAACTAATTCTAAAGTTTAGAAGCCAGCCAAACATAGGGAACAATTCATTTGGGATATCAAACTTAAACAAAAGCATGCAAAAACTTCACATGACCTGCATCATTCCTCTTCAACCTTCATGTGGTCCTCCCAACACGCGCGGCCACATTTTCTTTTTACGGAAACAATGACACAGTCGTCGCTTTCATCTTCATCATCGTCTTCGTTATTGACCTCTGGTGTTGCCTTGACAGATTCATCTTCTTCATCTCCAGCTCCATCAGCCAATATTTTCTTTTTATAATAAGCCTCGAGCTCCTTTTCGTAGTGAGCCTTTCTTTTATCTGATTCAACATGGTATGGAGCCTTTTCAGCCTCAGACATCTGTCTCCATCGTTCACCGGCAGCTATGCCAGCTTCACGACTGGATTTGTTCTTTGGATGCCTCTCGTAATAGGTTTTACAGAATTCTTCCAAGAAGACAAAGAAAGGGGTTGTAGGCTTCTTAGGCTTGTTCAGATCTTTGATCGCCTTCCTCTTGTTTGTGGGCTTCTTCTTGCTAGCCGCACTAGCAGAAGCGCTTTTCTTCACTGAAGGGCTTGGTGAATAAAAACGCTTCTGCTTACTATCAACTTGTTCTTTCGATTTGGGTCCTTTCATGATTACATGACCCGAGTTAGAGATAAAAGTGATAACAAGATTACACCGATAGATATGCTTTTGCTTTTGATGTGTAGAATTTTTAAATCTGCATGTTAGGCAGTATATGTTTTGTAAAATAGTGGAAATTAATGCAAATTCTTATATATGATCCAGCTGTTTTAATTTCTTGAAAGTATACATTATTGTTTATTTTTGTTGCACATGACAATGATTATTTTAATTGAGCATCGATCTAGTGGTGGCCAAAATAACCGGACCGGCGGTTATCTAACCGGCGGGTGGGAATAACCGGCGGTTGGGTTAACCGCCCGGTAGAGTGAAACCGCGGTTAAGCGGTTAGTATCTGTTGGGGTTTTGGTGGAACTGAACCGCCCGAACCGGCGGTTGAACCGGCAAGGCCGGAACCGGTGAAAACCGGCCGGAACCGGACCGGAACCGGAACCGCCGATTGAACCGGACCAACGGTCAGATTTTGCAACGGCTATTTTTTGTTTTTTGTTTTTTTTTCCCAAACACCTCAAAAAATTCTAGAAATACTTCCCAAATCCATTTCAAATTTCCTACACTTTATTACATCTTCTTCTCATTTCTTTGATTATCAAGTTGGTTTAGTTGTTAAAAACAACAATCAAATTTACTTTACGATACCGATTTTTGAAGTTGTTCTGATTTAATCGTTACTTCAATACGGTTTTAGTTACAAGTAAATTTGTTTGTATTTTATTCAACTAATTTATTTACAAGTGTATAAAAAATTTAATTTTATAATCAAATTTACTTGACTAGACCGAAATTTGAAGTTTTTCTGATTTAATCGTTATTTCAATTCGGTTTTAGTTATAAGTAAAATTGGTTAGATAAATTAAATTTTTATATGTATCGTGCCTCCGACACGATTACATATAAAAGATACGTAAGCAAATCGATTTTTCGATCTGGCGTTTGAAAAAATAATATAATTTTTAAAAATAACATATTTTATATATAAATAAAATAACACAATATTACTATTATATTTAAAACCGAATAGAAAACTACTTATAAAAAAAATTCATATTATATTACAATCGTTTTAGTAATTATAGTAAAAAGAATAATAATTGTTATTGTAGTGAAAATAATAAGTATTATATGAAAAAGTTAAAAAAAATAAAAAAAATTATGAAATTTTAAAACCGCTAAACGAACCGTGATTCAACTGGCCAGGAATCGGAGCAAACCGCAAAACCGTGAACCGCACTAACCGCAACCGGCGGTTTTGTCAATCGGCGGTTTGTCAACCGCCCAAACCGGAAAATACCAAAACCGGCGGTTCCGTTAAGGGGGGTCGGTTGGGGCATTTGGCCACCACTACATCGATCATCACAAGTTTTATTTTTAAGTAATGAATTTAAATAAAAACTAAGTTTTATACTACTACTTTACAAGTTGAAGAAATTTGATAAATTTTCATTTTTCTTATAAGGCTAGCTATAAGCAAGGTGGATGCACATGAGAGCATCCACTATGGTAGAGGTGTTAAATCCCACTTTTTAACCACTTTACGCCCACTTTATTACTGGTTTACCTCGTAATATACTATAGCCTACTTTTCTATCTTCAATAAAAATAAAAAATTCAAGTTTCTTTTCACCTGTCCCAGTCCCTCCCCTCCCCTTTGCTCTTATACCTCCAACAAATAAAAATAAAGCTCTGACCTGCACCCAAAATCATTCAATTTCTTCAAATTTTATAAGAACAGAATTCCCACATACCAGAATCGAAAATATCAAGAGGAAGAAACACTTAAAATCAACCTAGGAGACCGATCTAAAGCTCAATGTAACCGGAGCCGGAGAAAAATCCGTCTAAATCAAGCTTTCAACAAGTGTTTTTACTGGTGACTGAATCACCAAAACAGCTAAATTTTTCTATTTAAATTAGCTGGGGGAATAAAAAGTGGAGAGAGAAAGGCCTGTGATGTGATTTTTCTCCTCAATATTTGTGCACGGCGTTGGTATGGAAAAGGGGTCGATCCCCTTCCACCTTCACATTTTAACATTTTCCACTGGCTTTAATTGGGAAATAGTGGTACTATTTTGTTAAAAAAAAAAGCTCACAGCCTTATTTGCAGGGTGGAACAACGGGCCATTGCTGATGCTCTGAGGGATCTAAGAGTCTAAGACCAAAAAAATGTCAAACATCAGGTACGTCGACAAGATCACTTTAAATTTTGCAATAAAACAATTTTATGCATCCCAAAAAGTCAACATTTTTGTCATTAGTTTGTGTACCACAAAAATTCTTAATAAAAATAGCAAAAAACTTAAATTTATACCTTGTTCTTGTTCTTCTTCCTTCTTCGTCTTAAGAAATACATCGGTTAGGACAGTGGTTGATTGAAAAGATGCCTTTAATAGTTCCAGTGCCTCTTTAGTTCCAACGTTAACCTTCATCTCTTCAGTTTCGAAGACATCGAATCTTTTCATCATTGAAATAATAGACGTGGTTGATATCGACGTTACAGATAAATCATCATAAATGATATAACCCATTTCCTTCACAAAACCCTCGTCACTGCTTGAAGTAACGGTCGTTCCGATGGCAGATCGAAAACTGATTTCTTTGTTCATCTTCTTGCAGCAATCTGAGCAAACAGCGCCTTCATAAATGTTGGTAATATTTCGTTTGCATTTGGGAGACATACAAGTGTAGAACTTCTCGGAGGAGATGATGGATGATTCGGTTATTGACAGCGGATTTTCGGGAAAAGATGAGAAAACCATTGGATTGAGAAGTGCGTTTTTGTTGATATCTGGTTGCAGGTTCGTTTCCTTAAGATTTGCAACGCTTGTGTATATATTTCCGATCGAGCCCACCATTGATTCACTTGTAAGAAGGTTTATGACAGTGCCGATTGGCAAAGAAAGTAAAAAGATTAGGAAATCGACAAAGTCTTTTGAAGCTTCTGCAAAAATTAATCTGTTTGATTTTGGATCAAATACGAGTTTGATAGTAATTTCTTTGGTTGCCATACTTCCTAATGTGAATCTTAATCTTTCAGCTTAAGGGCTACTAATAATACTTTATATACTGTTAGCTAAAGTTTATGCTATTATTGACCTTTACAAAATAGCAGTCTTTAGAGTGACCCCAATGATACACCTTATTCCACTCTCAACTTCCGTTCCAGATTTACCTTTTTAACACCCTATAAAACAACATACTCCAATAAGCACTCCTTATATTATTCCCTAAAATTACTTTTCTCTCACACTCAACTAATTAATTTATCTTATCAACACATTTTTTATTTTATAGAAATCGGAATGACATATTTTATACCTACGAGGTGAGATTTTAATAGTTGACATTCTTGCCAAAAAAAATATATATATTTATCGTATCCGCTCATAAAAAAATTGCCGTATGTTATTTTCGAAATAAAAAAAAATTGTGTCAGGAGATATCATCTTTTTTTCATCTATGGAAAAATATTATTTGCATGTCTGTAGTATACTTCTTATAGGAAATGACATTTGAATACATCACACAACGGTAAAAAAAAAAAAAAAGATGTCGTATCCTTACACAAAAAGAGTTTCAAAATAAAAAATAAATATTTGGACAGATTAATTTTTTTATTGAAAAAATAGTATTTGTAGAAGTGTTTTTGTCGCTGATATATATCAAAATGATACCAGCACAACGGTTGTGTCACAACGAATGATACAATGATAATCTGCACCATTGATCATAATGTGTCTAAATTAATAATGATGTAAATCTAACATGATCAATGATGTATATCACCGTTGTGATACTACCGTTGTTCCCGTATCATTACTCGATACATAACACATTATTATATAAATGATATTGATGTGTGAAATTAATTTATTGGGTAAAAAGAGAGAGATAAATGGTGTTACTGTTCATGTTAGCAGGCCCTTTATATTAAGGGTGAGCCTTAGTTTTATTTAGGGATAGGGTGTTGGGTTGGGAGCCACTGTGGGTTTAAAGGTGGGTTAGGCACTTTATATTAGTTTTAGGGGGAGTTAAAATCCCCCCATTGGGGTCACTCTTAGCATTTTTTTTTACCTCGGGAAACGAAAGCATTTATTCATAAGAGCAAATATACAACACGGACAACCCGTATTATAACACAGCCAAAAGCCGCACTACAACACGGCCAAACCGCACTACAAACAACAATAAAATACAAACAAGGTCAAACAATAGATCGGGTCGAGGGTGCTGAACCGAAGGAAATACGAAGATAAGGCGTTCAAGCAGTCTTTAGCATTTATTAGGTAAAATTAGGATTTTAGTCCTCTAACTTGGTCTATTTTGGATTTTAGTCCTGCTCATAAGCTCGGTGAGGAAAGCGGTCCTAACTAACTTGTTTTTTGAAAATAGTCCTATCTCGCCGGAAATAGTTGATTGGGCACGAAATCTTGAAAAAGCGCTTACGTGGCGACCATTATTAATATGCCACATTGAATCCTACATGGCTATGGACCCCATTTTACTTTAAAAAAAGTATTTATCTTTCTAATTTCCTCCAATTTCATCCCTAAAATCTAATCTCTAATTAATTTGCAATTTGAAATTGCTGAGATAGGCGATGAATCATTTACAATTTGGAATTGGAAGTTCTACAAAAGAAATTGCACCAAAGTTCATAATATCTCTACATCAGCCATTGTTTCCGGCGAAAAATACAGCACCACCACAACCTTCTTATCCAGATATACCATTCTTGCCGGAAGTTTCAGCCGGAGCATAACCGGGAAATACAGCAGCACCGCCTCCGCCTGAAAATGCTAGTCCGGTTTCAACTATCAAGAAACAAAAAAGCAAAATATTTGCTATTGGAATGTCAATTGAGAATGTTATTTCAGGAATTTTGTAACTGAGATTAGCATTTTTCGTCTCTTATAAGCAAAAGATTAAAGATTCAGATGAATCCCAGAAGAAAATTGGGGGTATTAGGAAGGAGAAATCATTTTTTAAGTAAAATGGGATCCACATCCACATAGGATTCAATGTGGCAGCCTAGTGGCTGCCACGTAAGCGTTTTTCAAAGATTCCGGTGCCCACTCAGCTATCTCCGGCGGATAGGACTATTTTTCCACAAAAATAAGTTAGAGGACCATTTTCTCTCACGGAGCGTAAGCAGATTAAAATCCAAAGTAGCTCAAGTTACAGGACTAAAATCCTAATTTTGCCCTATTTATTATATTACCTTCACGAAGCCACAAGTATCTAGGGAAATTTTCGTGGTTGTTTATTGATCATTGATTTTCAAATTTTAAACCCCTAACTTTTGGGTAGTTTTTGTGTGGTGCTTCCATCCGTGTGTGGAATTAATGTATTATTCATCTGTACAAATTTAAGATATATATGATTTAATATTCACCACACAGTTTCAAAATTTCCACTAACCCTTCGTGTGCAATTCTTGGATTAAAAAAACAAAGAATGGCAAACTAACACCACCTCATAAATAATTTCAGTTTAAAGGATAGCAGATTGGTCTTATTTCACCGGTGGATTTTAGGCACGGACCGTGCTGTTCAATCTAGACCACACAATTTTATTCTATATATTAAAATTGATTGAATTATACCTTAACTTCACTTGAACGGTAAATACTTATGTGATGAGGGAATTTAAGGTGAAGTGACAAGTGAAACGATCAGAACCACACAGTTTAAATACAGAATAAAACTGTGTGTTGTGTACGGTGCCACACGATGTTTCCATACCGTGTAAAGACACCACACAAGAGGGTTATTCTGATGCAGGGAGGCTTCAATAGAGAGCTGCATACGTGGCAACATCTGGACCACACAGTTTCATTCTCAATAGGGAATTGCATACGTGGCATGAAATCGTGTGGTCCGGATGTTGCCACGTGATGCAGCTCTCTATCAAGCCTCTCCTCGCATCGTAATAACCCCTTGTGTGGTTACCCTGTTCGTGTGGGCAATTCTTGTGTAGGGTTATTCTGATGCATGGAGGCTTCAATAGAGAGCTGCATACGTGGCAACATCTAGACCACACAGTTTCATGCCACGTATGCAATTCCCTATTGAGAATGAAACATATTCCAAGATGAGAACATATTCCAATGTATAAAGCTCTGCATTATCACCTCCCAATGTAAAAATCTGCTTCCTTGTAAACACCACCACATCCCATCATTCCTCCGTCACACGCTGCCCCTTTAATGTGACGGGCGGCTGACAGAATGGAAAGAAAGAAAAAATTGGATGCCAGACATCGCATTAAATAATGGTATTCTTCTTTAATTATTCCACTTATGGGTTTCTACTTTCTATGAAACTTTATCCGTCTATTTTTTATTTTATTTTTTTTTGTTAAAACGGATCGATTTTGTATATATATATATCAAAAACAAGAAATATTCAACTTTTACGATTATGAGACGACACTCTACCATCTATCATATGTGTTTCGATTACTTTTTATTGTACCACGTTAAATGTAGTTTTCTCGTTATTCTAACAACTTTGTCTACGAGAACAAAACACAGAAGGGGTCTTCATCCGTCAGCTAGTGCCTAGTTTTTAGTATAAATACCACTGTAAAGTCCCACATCGGTAAAATAAGAGAATGCACACCCCCATATATAAGTGTGAGACATAAAGGTCTTGTCAACTCGGGTTAGCCCTTTTAGACCAACCGAGGACGGCGGTCTAAGCAGTTGACCGGACATTTATGACTCATTTAAGCAAGAAACCAGCCCGGGTCCGGGGCGCTTGAAATGGTATTCAGAGCCGACTATCAGACGGAACTATGCGCTGCACCGTACAAGAAGACGGTGTAAGGATGACCTCTAGTTACCTTTGGTAGGGACGATTTGGGAACAGTCTCGGCCGTCCTGGCGAGGACGCCAGTCCCTTATAAAGGGGGGATAATGTAAAGTCCCACATCAGTAAAATAAGAGAATGCTCACCCCCATATAAGTGTGAGACATAAAGGTCTTGTCAACTCGGGTTAGCCCTTTTAGACCAAGCGAGGACGGCGGTCTAAGCAGTTGACCGGACATTTATGACTCATTTAGCGCAACCAGGCCCGGGGTCTGGGGGCGTTTCAGAATTAATGTAATATCCCGATTTTCGAAAACGGGCATTTCAGTCAGTTAACGAAAATCAGAATATTAGATTTATTTTAATTATAAGGATTAAAGAAAAATAAAGGAAATTAAAGGATTTGTTAATTAAGGAATTAAAATAAGTTTTAATGGTATTAATTGGGAATTAAATTCCCATTATTCAGAAGAAAGAAAGAAAAAAAACAGTTCCACGCTAAAGCTCTTGAGAAGGGGCGCTAGTTTGACAAAAAAAAAGGAGAAGAGACTTTCTCAATTCGAAGCTAATCCGTTGTCCTTTTCAACAGACGCATCAAGAGGAAAATATTCTACGGAAGGAGAGGATCGTTTTGATACCGTCAATTAACCGGTTGGAGAAGGTAAGATTTCATCTTAGTATAAGTTAGATGTTTGAGTTTAGGTTGCTTTGTTGTTCAAGAATCGTAGTTTGATCAATTTGGTTTGATCAATTTCTAGGTTGAATCGAAAGCTTGGTTCTTTTGGTGTTTTGGATCGTTTGTTGCTCGCAATTAAGGTAACGGGGTTTTCATATTGAATGATTGATGTTTTATAATGATTAATGTGAATTAAAGGAGTGTTTAACCGTATTTTATTTGTGTTATTGTTGATTCGATCACTGTTGTCATGCTTTGTTTTACCTGCTTTGTTTATATATATGCGTATATATTAATATATATATTTCTTGCTGGGATTCGTATATACTATATAGTACGGGTTCTGCTTTCGAGAAATAGATGGAAAAAGGGGAGACTTTGCACTTTCTTTCTTTTCACCTGTGCTAATAATAATAATAATAATATAATAATAATTTGTGGTTTGAAAGTTTGGTATAAAAAAAAAAGAAAAACCATGCCTGCTGCCGTGGGCATTTTAAAAAAAAGAAAGAGAATTTTGTATATATATATATATGAATAGCTAAGTGTTTAATTAATTTGTTTGTAGTATGGTGGTATACTAGAGTATGGTTTGGGGTCTTCCTATTATGATCTAAACAACCTTAATAAATATTCATGAACATTACAAAGCCATGAATATGTTTCTGATGCGTTTAGTTCTGCACCAAGTGGACTTCTTATGGATGAAACTTGGGACCGTCGGAAACTTAGGATTGGCCTTGTGCTTTGATGAACTAGGGATCATCATTGTCTGTGTAATTGCTAGCTTGAGTCTAAGGGTGTAAGAAGAGGGAGTAGGGAGCTTTTGTCCTGAATGAAACTAGGTGGCTAGTTAATCGCTTAATAAACGTAATTGACTAGATAAAAGATTAAGCACCATGAGAGCTTGAATAGACACAGTACAACATCGGCAATGTGTTGGTTGGCCAGATAAAGTGGTAATGGTCACTGCCGGATTCTAGACAAAGCCAGTTAAAGTAGTGATCATACCGCCGGACAACCTCACGAACGAAATAGTCATTCACCGGACAGCTTCTAGTGCTAGCCAGTTAAAGTGATTGATTGTCTCGGGACCGCTAGAGATTTATCTCTATATGGTTGCAACTTTTGTCTTAGTGCATATCTCACTAAGTGTAGTGCCCTCGCAAACATGATGTAACATAGATAAGCTAAGCTAGTAACCCTAGGGACCTCATGTTATACTATGAATATAACGTGATAGTTAGATGTAAGATCATGTTTAAACGGTTTATTAATAAGATGATGGTTACTTGCTTTCTTTATAAAACGCATGATTTCAATAGCTTCTACTCGTTACTAAGTACGTATGTACTTACCCGTTAAATGTTTTATTGAGAAGATGAACAGGTTTATGGAGACGAGGAATATGATGAAGATGTTTGAGGTCTTGATACGAAGATGTTTTATATGAAGTTGTTCTTTTGGAAACTTTCTTTTATTTCAAGCTTGATACAAACTATGTTGTTATTTCAGATTGAATATTGTTTTCTTGTTTGGCTCGTTTAGTGGCCTTTGTTGTAAGACTAGATCGCTTGGCTTCTTTTGTTTTGGATTTGATGTAAGACGCTTTCAATTTCCATTTTGGATTTTAGTCTGGCAAAGATTGAATCTGGTTTTGTTGGTCTTTGGAATTTATTTCCCGAGTCGCTTCGCTTCGCATTGTGTTTATGATATATGATGTAAGGCTTATGTATAATATTGGATTATATTTAATATTATACATGCCGGGCGTTCGTTTCCGGATAAGGACTCGGGTCCGGGAACGGGGCGTCACAGTTGGTATCAGAGACAATGTTTCTTTGCTGCTTTGGACTTGACTTTCTTGAGATAAGTTTTTAGAGCCTTAGTAATCTTTAAGTTCTCTCTCTTGTTCTACAGAATGGTGACTACACGCAGAGGTTCGGGTGCTAATAATAATGAGGAAGGAAGTTCAAGAAATCCGTCTGCAGGAAAATGCAGAGATAGAGGACCTACAGTTAGTCAGCTAGTGGCTTCGGGGGTGAATGCTAATACTACGGGTCCGGAGTCAGCTACAGTGGGACGTGTTCAACAAACAGGACGTTCCCGGTTTGAGCAGGCAACTGCGCCTGACTATGATACACCGTTGTATGTGACAGTGGTTGGGGAAATACCCCTGATACATGTGACTCAAATGTTACGGTATATCCTCCTCCATCAGAGCACAAAGAATACAATCGATCTATAGCCGTCCACCTGCATCAGCTTTTTATCCGCCACCGGTTTATGACTACACACCACAGCCTACAGTTCTTCCTCCACCGCCGAGCGGAGCTAATACTTTTGTGGCACTGTGTTATGCTTACAAATAGCTTTCACCACAAATAGCCAAACACAACAACAGCTTTTAGCCACAACAAAGATAGCCAAACCACAACAAAGAGCTTATCAAGATGGGACTGGTCACTCAGGGTTTCCACCTCAGCAAGCATATCCACCACCCCCATACCAACAACCTCACCAGCGGGAGATACCCTATGGATACCCTCTAGTGTACCCTCAAGCTTCGCTTGATTAGACCAAAGAATGGAGCAAGCACCACCAGTGGATTGGTACACCAGACTGAGAAGGAACAGGGTTCAGGACTTCTTCGGGAATGTGGAACATTCAAAGGCTCAAGAATGGATAAGGAGTTTCGAAAAGGCCTGCAGGAATATTCATGTTCCTGAATCTGAGATGGCCCAGCTGGCGCGCTTTCTCTTGGGCAAATGAAGCTTGGATCGATGCCATTCGAGAGCAATAATGGAAGGTAATCGATTGGGAAGGGTTTAAGGTTTTGTTTTACAACGAATACTTCCCGCCACGGTACAAGCCGATAAGGCAAGTCGGTTTCTCGTGTTTAAGCAAGGTATACACCAGGCATAAAGGTCCGAGTACACTAATAAGTTTAACGAACTAGACGGTTTTACCCTCGAAATGATGAACGTTGAAGAAAGAAAGATGGCACTATACAAGGATGGGTTGGCTTATGAAATACAAATGTATGTTGGTTTTGACAACCAGAATATGGCCGAGCTTATGAACAAGGCTTTGGAGGTTGAGACTTTTAGGAAGAAAGCTACTGCTGTAGTTGGGAATAAGAGGCCGCTTGGATCTTTTCAGAGTAATAATCGTGGGGCACCGCAGTGGAACTTTAAGAAGACCGCAGCACCAAATGATGCTTAATCGTAAAAGTGGTCCACCTGCAGATGTTCTAAATGCAACAAGGCGCATGCATGAGAGTGCAGTCGGAGGGAGGTAATGAGCTTGTTTTAGCTGTGGAGAAACGGGCACTTCTCCAGAACTCGCCCTAAGAACTTATCTCAACGGAACCCAGCAGATAACAGAGGGAATCAGAATGCAAACCGTGGATCTTCTAGCAGACCTACCCGTGTGTTTGCTATTGATGTGGAACCAGAAGAGCCTGATGATCTTGTGGTTATAGGTACATTTTAAGTGTTTGTGTTTATTATGAATATTTAATATTATATGGACGCGTATGATGTTATTTATTGTACTTAAATTGATCCACTTGCTAGGTACCATAATCATAGATAACTTAGCAGTGTCAGCCTTGTTTGATACTGGAGCTTCAGGTACTTTTGTGTCTTCTAAGATAGCTAGGAATTTAAATCTACCACTTCAGGAGTTGGAGAAACCTCTAAGTATCACTACACCTTTGGGGAGAGTTACTAAGGTTGCACAAGTTTTACCTCAAGTCGACGTTAGAGTTGGGACTTATAGGTGTAAATCAGACTTGACAGTTTTGGACTTCACAGACTTTGATGTAATTCTGGGTATGGATTGGCTATCCAAGAATTTTGTTCATGTGGATTGTAGAGGTAAGAAGGTGGTCTTCGAGAGTTCCGTAAGTCGGATAAGACCTTCAGGTAACGCTTATAAGCCAAGTAAGAAGAGGCATCCGATAATATCGTTGTGAGCCATGAAGGCTTTGCGTATGGTTGTGAAGGGTATGTTCTTTATGCTATGGACACAGAGAAGCATACTCCTAAGTTAGAAGAAACTCCTATAGTTAAGGATTTCCTGAAGTTTTTCCGGATGAGTTGCCGTGAAATATGTCCGATGAGGATATAGAGTTTGAGATACAGCTTAATCCCAGAGAGCAAAGACTCACGCCTAAGGCACCCTATAGGATGGCACCAGCTGAATTGAAAGAGTTGAAAGTACAGCTTAAGGATATGTTAGAAAGGAATGTGATTCAGCCAAGTACATCGCCTTGGGGAGCACCGGTTTTGTTTGTGAAGAAGAAGGATGGTAGTTTGAGGATGTGCATCGACTACAGAGCCTTGAATAACCTGACAATCAAGAATAAGTATCCTTTGCCTAGGATTGATGACTTGTTAAACCAGTTGTAAGGAAAGAAGGTGTTTTCTAAGATTGACCTTAGGTCAGGTTATCACCAGTTGAAGATCAAGGTTGCAGATAGACCGAAGACAGCATTTAGTACAAGGTATGGACATTATGAGTTCCTTGTCATGCATTTTGGACTCACTAATGCTCCATCAGCGTTTATGGATCTAATGCAAAGAGTCTTCATGCCTTATCTTGATAAATTTGTGGTAGTATTCATAGATGATATCTTGATATACTCTAAGGATGAGAAGGAGCATGAGGAGCATCTGAGGATTGTTTTGCAGACTTTAAAGGAAAATAAATTGTATGCCAAGTTTTCAAAGTGTGAATTTTGGTTAAAACAAGTTAGTTTTCTTGGCCATGTAATTTCTGGAGATGGAATTCAAGTTGATCCTGCGAAGATGTAAGCCGCTTTCTAAGTGGCCTGCACCTACTACAATGGAGAGATAAGAAGTTTTCTGGGTTTAGCTGGCTACTACAGAAGTTTGTACAAGATTTCTCAAGATAGCAACTCCTCTCACTAGACTTACCTTAAAAACATCAAGTTTGAGTGGACAAAGGAGTGTGAGGAAGCTTTTCAGACGTTGAAGGATAAGTTGACTGCAGCACCTGTGTTAGCTTTGCCAGAGGTCTTTGATAACTATGACGTGTATACAGATGCTTCGGAGTCAAGGTTTGGGATGTGTTCGATGCAAGCAGAAAGGTAATAGCTTACGCCTCAGGCGCTTAAAGGTTCATGAGAAGAACTATCCTACACATGACTTGGAGTTGGCAAAGCAGTGGTTTTTGCTTTGAAACAGTGGAGACACTATCTTTATGGAGTTAAGGCAAGAATATTCACGGATCATAAGAGCCTTAAGTTCTTTTTCACTCAAGAGAATTTGAATATGAGGCAAAGAAGATGGTTGGAGTTTGTGAAAGACTATGACTTGGACATTCAATACCATCCGGTAAATCGAATGTTGTAGCGGATGCACTTAGCCGAGACCGGTTAATGCTATCACTACTTTGCAAGAAGTGGTCGATCGCTTAGACAGTTTGCGATTCAAGTGGTTGAGCGGGAAGGTGAAGCTCGTTGTTTTGCGCCATTGATGGCAAGGTCGAGTTGTTAGATGATATCCGGCAAAGCAAGACAAAGACCCAAAGTTAGTGGATTTGAAGCGCGTGAGCTCGAGAGAAACCTACAGATGGGTTATCGCTGGATAAGAGTGGACATCTTTGGTATGGTAATCATTTGTGTGTGCCGATGTTGATGGACTAAGGCAAAGCAAGTCATGGATGAAACCCATAAGATTGCCTTTGCGGTTCATCCAGGATCTACCAAGATGTACAGAGATCTCAAAGAGAGGTATTGGTGGCCTGGCATGAAGTTGGATATTGCAGAGTTTGTGGCAAAGTGTGATACATGCCAAAGAGTTAAAGCAGAGCACAGAAGGCCAGGAGGTTTGTTGAAGCCTTTGGAGGTACCGGAATGGAAATGGGAGAACATCACAATGGACTCCATCACCGGTTTACAGCGTCAGACGAAGAGTGGCCATGACATGATTTGGGTGATTGTTGATGACTCACGAAATCACTCATTTCTTGCCATGTAAGGTTGACATGCCTATTAAGAAGTTCACTCAACTGTATTTGGACAATATAGTGAGACTTCATGGTGTGCCTTTATCTATCGTATCCGACAGAGATAGCAGATTCATAAGTCACTTCTGGAAAGGGTTGCAAAAGGCTTTTGGAACAAAGACGGACTTGAGTACTGCCTTTTGATGACGGAAAAATTCACTGTTATTTTCATAACATTTCACCCCGTTTTTAATATCATTTTGAGCACCTTTATATCAATTTGAGTCATTAATTCCTAGATTTCATAAAAATATATAAGTCGTGACTATTTTATAAAATATCGTGTTTTTATAAGTTTTTATAAGTTTTTGTACCGGTTTAGTAACCGGTGTGTTGTGTCGGATTTACGTTTGGTATTTTGGTGGTTCATTGCAGAATCATAAGTGGACCAAGATCCTACGTAACGACATGTTTTGAGCCCTAAAAGAGGTGTTTAGAGGGTTAGAAGAAGGTGCCACAAGCTTACGAGTTCAAATGGATCAAATTTTTCTTAAGTACTTAATCGTTACATATTTTCGACGAAGATTTGACCCAGCTTAGAGGCATTTTCAGGGGATGACTTCTTAATGAAAGTTGTAGATCTTCAAATAAGCTTTCCAACGCATTTTGAATCAAGTAAATTGGAGTTCTACAACTCAAATGGTGGTCAAGTGGCTAATCGGTTCATATCAGTAGAAATCCCGCAAACGACACGACTTACGAATGGCTCATCAAAACGACATTTTCTGAAGAAGAGTCCTTCATAAAAGTTGTAGAGTTTTCCGAGAGCTTAATTATGACATTTGGATCACGTCATTTGGAGGTCTACAACTCGAGATATGAATTTTAGAAGTTTAATATATAATTATATAATTATATATACATACGAGCACATGCAGTTAGTTAGAGGTAATGATGAGTAATGATTACACTGACCGTCCGGCTCCTTCAAGACCGGTCCGGCCTCAACATTTGCCTATATATACAGAGGTTTTAGCAGATGAAAACCTTGCCCCTTTTCTTCTTCTTCTTCTTCCATCTTCTTTATTTTATGTTGGGGGCCTATATGTAGTTATATATGTAGTTATAATGTCGGTGTAATAACCCGACTAGTTATACTTTTAATATAATTTCATTTCCGCTTTTTATTGCTTTCTTTTACTTTTATGCAATTAGTATAAATATATATATATATATATACGTATACTATATATATATCTATATCTATATATATCTATATATATATCTATACGTATATCTATATAGCTGTAGTTATTTTATTTCTGTTTTGTTTTCTTTCGTTTTGTTTCTTTTTATATATATATTTATATATATCTATATATACGCATATATATCTATATACTAGTATTTATATATATATGTATGTATTTAGATATATATATATATATTTTTATTTCGTTGTTATTTCCGTTGTTATGAATAGCTAAAGTAAGTCACATAGTCGAATCATGTAAAATTTGGTGAAATCAACCCTTGGAAAATGAAATAGGGAGTGTGTAGTGCTTTTTATTGTTATATCTCACATATTTCACGTCTTAGAACTTGTTATAACAGATTTGGGCTAGATTGACAACCTAGGTCAAATATCACACACATCACTCTTGAAGAGTTGTTCAGATAGAGTGGTGTGGGAAAAAGGGTTCTAAAATCGGGAGGTAAAACATACCGTGTTTTAGGTCGTGAATTCAGGCCCGCGCTCATCGATGTATTATTATCAACATAATAATTCGAATGTGGTAGTTTAGATTAGTGTAGTTTAGTGTTAGACCCCGGGGTTGAACTATGAAGTGCCGGGTGGTTCTTGAGCCAACGATGACAAGTTGTTTCACGGAGTATTTCGGGTAGACCATGGATTAGGTAAAGCTTCGGTTTTACTGCTTTGACACATTCTCGTTAAGATGTTCGGTGTAAGACGTTGATGAGTATCGGGGTAGTAACGCCGACCGAGTAATTTCGGACTTGTTTCTTAACGAGGTTTTTCTGTGGAAACAGAGCGTCTCACAAAGACTTAATCATGTCGATTAATCGGTTTTCTAAAGGAGAATTAGTTAACCTCACATAGGATGTTGAAGGAGAGTTGTTCGATTTTAGCATCGAATTGGAGCACGCACCCGTGAGATTGAGTGTGAGAGTTCATTTGCACACTTCCGCTTTGTCTATCCGTGGGGTTGAAATTAACTATTTTGATCATGGTTCGGCTATGTCTTTTAAAACCAAGTAGTTTAATTTTCTTTCTTTTCTATCTTTAGTATAACACTCCACCTAAACTTTGACCGCCTAGACTAAGTTTTACGTTTACTTTGGTATTCACAACCACATTTCTCTTGGGACGACCTCGTACTCCTGTAGCTATCCTAGCAATCGACCTGGTACTCTGCCAGTTAGAGAGTTAGTTTACCCACAGTTGCGAGTCTTTATAAATGTATTTTTAGTGGGTGAATTTTTCGCTCATCACCTTTCACCCGCAGACAGATGGTCAGTCCGAGAGGACAATCCAGACTCTCGAGGACATGCTTAGAGCTTGCGTTCTTGAAGTAGGGGGATCATGGGATGATTTCCTCTCAGTGGCAGAGTTCGCTTATAACAACAGTTATCATGCTAGTTTAGGGATGCCACCTTTTGAAGCCTTGTACGGTAGGAAATGCCGGACTCCACTTTATTAGGACGAAGTTGGGGAAAAGCAGTTGACAGGGCCAGAGTTAGTTACGCAGGCTAAAGAGAAAGTTGAGCTGATACGGAAGAATCTTAAAGCCGCTCAAGACCGACAAAAGAGTTGGGCAGACATCAGAAGAAGACCGTTGGAGTTTGCAGTGGGAGACAGAGTGTATTTACGAGCTTCTCCGATGAAGGGCGTTAAGAGGTTTGGGCAGAAAGGGAAACTGAGTCCAAGATATGTGGGGCCTTTTGACATCATCGAAAGGATTGGAAAGTTAGCATATAGACTTCGGTTACCGGAATCGATGTCTAGGGTACATAATGTCTTCCATGTATCCATGCTTAAGAAGTGTCTATCTTCTACGGATGTGGAATCTCAGTTTGATCCGGAATTGCTTCAAGATAATCTATCCTATGTTGAGAAGCCGGTTAAGATTCTTGATAGGAAAAAGAAGATGGTCAAGAGAAGGATGATTCCTTTGGTCTTGGTGCAATGGAGCAATCATTCACCAAGTGAAGCGACATGGAAAGAGGAAGATGTGATGACAATTGAGTTTCCAGAGTTTATAGATCTTCCAGGTACGTTCAAGTTTCGAGGACGAAACTCCTCTTAAGGGGGGAGGAATGTAATATCCCGATTTTCGAAAACGGGCATTTCAGTCAGTTAACGAAAATCAGAATATTAGATTTATTTTAATTATTGGGATTAAAGAAAAACAAAGGAAATTAAAGGATTTGTTAATTAAGGAATTAAAATAAGTTTTAATGGTATTAATTGGGAATTAAATTCCCATTATTCAGAAGAAAGAAAAAAAAACAGTTCCACGCTAAAGCTCTTGAGAAGGGGCGCTAGTTTGAGAAAAAAAAGAGGAGAAGAGACTTTCTCAATTCGAAGCTAATCCGTTGTCCTTTTCAACCGACGCATCAAGAGGAAAATATTCTACGGAAGGAGAGGATCGTTTTGATACCGTCAATTAACCGGTTGGAGAAGGTAAGATTTCATCTTAGTATAAGTTAGATGTTTGAGTTTAGGTTGCTTTGATGTTCAAGAATCGTAGTTTGATCAATTTGGTTTGATCAATTTCTAGGTTGAATCGAAAGCTAGGTTCTTTTGGTGTTTTGGATCGTTTGTTGCTCGCAATTAAGGTAACGGGGTTTTCATATTGAATGATTGATGTTTTATAATGATTAATGTGAATTAAAGGAGTGTTTAACCGTATTTTATTTGTGTTATTGTTGATTCGATCACTGTTGTGCTGCTGTTGCTTTACCTGCTTTGTTTAAATATATGCGTATATATTAATATATATATTTCTTGCTGGGATTCGTATATACTATATAGTACGGGTTCTGCTTTCGAGAAATAGATGGAAAAAGGGGAGACTTTGCATTTTCTTTCTTTTCACCTGTGCTAATAATAATAATAATAATATAATAATAATTTGTGGTTTGAAATTTTGGTATAAAAAAAAAAAGAACAACCATGCCTGCTGCCGTGGGCATTTTAAAAAAAAAAAGAGAAATTTTGTATATATATATATATATATATATATATATATATATATATAATAGCTAAGTGTTTAATTAATTTGTTTGTAGTATGGTGGTATACTAGAGTATGGTTTGGGGTCTTCCTATTATGATCTAAACAACCTTAATAAATATTCATGAACATTACAAAGCCATGAATATGTTTCGATGCGTTTAGTTACTCGCACTGTGGACTTCTTATGGATGAAACTTGGGACCGCTGGAAACTTAGGATTGGCCTTGTGCTTTGATGAACTAGGATCATCATTGTCTGTGTAATTGCTAGCTTGAGTCTAAGGGTGTAAGAAGAGGGAGTAGGGAGCTTTTGTCCTGAATGAAACTAGGTGGCTAGTTAATCGCTTAATAAACGTAATTGACTAGATAAAAGATTAAGCACCATGAGAGCTTGAATAGGCACAGTACAACATCGGCAATGTGTTGGTTGGCCAGATAAAGTGGTAATGGTCACTGCCGGATTCTAGACAAAGCCAGTTAAAGTAGTGATCATACCGCCGGACAACCTCACGAACGAAATAGTCATTCACCGGACAGCTTCTAGTGCTAGCCAGTTAAAGTGATTGATTGTCTCGGGACCGCTAGAGATTTATCTCTATAGGGTTGCAACTTTTGTCTTAGTGCATATCTCACTAAGTGTAGTGCCCTCTGTTAAGGGTGAATTTACTTGGGTTATAACGCTATATTTTATAATATTTTCCCCCACATTCGTATGAATTGCATGGAAATCACGTGTTTAAATGGAATTATTGAGCGAATGACATTTTTAATGAGTTAATCGCAAAGTTGGTGAATTTATATGTTTTAATTATGATTTTATGTTTATTGGAATTATGTTATGCTTTGTGTGTTTTGATGTCATATAGGTACAATTATGTGGCTCAATTGATGATCAAATGTTGATGAATTTCGAGCTAATTCAAGTTAAAAGAGATAATGGTGAATTGGATAGAGAAGAAAAGAAGATAAAGATGGAATTATCAAGTCTTGATCGGCCGACTAGCGCTCATCTCGAGCCGAACGAGCGCCCATGTCCCGCTCAAATGGACGGACGCTCGATCGAATGGACGGGCGCCCGAGAGGATATTTTACATTCGTGAAGTTTGGAAGGTGGTGGACGCCGCACGGACGGGCGTCTGAAGAAGACTCGCCCGACTCAAAGATCGAGACCACACCAGATTTAGCGTCCAGGCAGATCGACGGGCGCCCAAATACCGATCGAATGAGCAACCGACCTAGTTTTGACCTAGCCGCCTTTAACATCTATTTAAGCAAAGAGCGCCCAAACCCGAGAATACACATTGGAGAGAGTCGAAAAATTCATCCTTAAACACAAAGAAGCTTACTTTGTTCTTTTCGCTTTTATTTTCTTTATGCAATCAAAACAACTTTTTGATTTCAAGATTATCATGAGTAGCTAAACTCTTGGGTTGGACGAACGGGTGAAGCAATTCAAGGAGGTGTTTTGGTTTTCTTATTTTTTCTCGCGTTTGCAATCAGCAAAGGTTCGATCTCTATTGCATTTATTTTGTGCTTGATATCGAAAGATAAATCCTATGATATTCGTTTGATGATAGTTGAATGAACTCTAGATCACCGCCATAGTAATCGATTAATCAATTTGTCTAAAACGAAAGTTATCAAATTGTTAACCTAGATAATAGATTCGAAAGAATTTATGTCTATCGTGCTTGAAGAATCAATCTTTGATAAAAGTTGATAAACAAATTTTCTAAGAAATTAGTAATTTGCATTGGGTATAGGTTAATCTTAGCCTTTAGTTGATTTGCATGCGTAGGAAATTAGATGCCTTTAGTGCTTTCTTGAATTGTGAATCCTTGTTCGCCCCGCTTTTCTCCCCATTATTTGGTAAACCTCAAATTGTTAATTCGTGACACGCTTAGCTTAAACTTAAAACGATTCAACCCTACGCTCTCGTGGGATCGACCCGAATAACCGCTTTACTACAAGCTTTGCACTTGGAGCGACTAACCGATTTTTATTTCTTGTCTTTTGTTTCATTTACAAAAATCCACCACAAGTTTTTGGCGCCGTTGCCGGGATCCGCACGGTTTTATGTGTTTTTAGCATAGGCTTAGATCATTCGTCATCGAATCGAACGAGCGTCCATCCACTCGACGTCCGCCCGCTTCTTCGATAAACCGACGAGCGCTTGGCCTTGTAGACGCCCGCTTAGCTCAATTTCTAGGCGACGCCCGCCCAGGACCTTGACGCCCGCCTCGCTTCCTTTCGACTCTTTCTTCTTTTCTCTCCTTTTAGTTTTAGTTAAGTCGATGCAAACACGAAGTAAACAAGGACGCTTAATTTTGAACTGAGCTTGAACGAGACGTAGTTCGAGTAAACCGTAAACGAAAAGTTCTCGAGCCCATTTCGATTCCCGAAGAGGAAGTCGAAGAGAGTTCGAGTGAAAACTCTTCTGAGGATAATTTCTTCTCCAACCTTTTCTTTGAGGAAGAAACTCATCGCTTCGATGGCTCAAGCCAACCGCACCTGGCGCACTATGCCACTCCCGTGATGTGAACATTCGCCGGGCCGTGGTTATCCCTACCGATACACCCGCTTGAGATAAGACCACCCTCATCCGGATGGTGCAAGATGCATCAACTTTCTATGGGTATCAACTGAGAACCCCTATACGCATCTTTATGTATTTCGGGTATATGCGATACTACTCTCGCATCAAGGATGTCACCAAGACATCATTAAGTCAAAACTATTTCCATTTTCACTCCGTGGAGAAGCAATGGAATGGTTTAAATCTCTTCCTTCCGAATCTATCCAAACTTGGGCCCGGCTTTCGAAAGTCAATTTTGGCCCAATATTTTCCTCCATCTAAGACACTCAATGTCTTAACGAGATCTCAAATTTTCATCAACCGAGTGATGAATCTTTCTTTGAAGCATGGAAGCGCTTTCAAAATTTTGTTGAACAAGTGCCCCATCATGGAATGGATTTGCAGAGAAAGGTCCATATTTTCTTCAAAGGTCCGAATGAGTCCACTAAAGGAATGGTCAACTCCTCATCCTGAGGAGTCTTCTTGAAGAAAACCCACAAAGTGGGTGGGAGTTATTTGAAGATATAGCTAGTACAACTATGCACCTATATATCAATCACCAACGGTCCATGCCGCACCTAAAATCGAGGAAGTCAACAACCAGAATCATGGTCAAATGATTGCAGCCTTGCAGGCTCAACTTTCTGCTTTGACCATGAATAAAAATCAAAATCAGCCCTCTCTCCAACAGAATGCACAAGTATTCTCTTGTGATAATCGTTATCGATCGGGTCACATCGCTGACCATTGTCGCGACATTCCCATCCCCACCTTTCAAGCCAATGCTGCCCAACAAACAAGGCAGTATGATTCGGTGAACTGCTATACCTGTGGGCTTAGAGGTCACATTTCTGCAACATGCCCCTTGAATGGTGGAAATGAGAGAAACAATTCTTCCGCCCGCAGAACTGCAGATTTTCAAACCGAATAACTCTCAAGGTCAGAACTACAACCAGAATAGAAACTATGTTCAAAATCAAGGTTATGACCAAAACCGCACTCAAAATTCGGGACAGAATACCACTCGCAATGCCTACTACCAGAACCCCAACTCGAGTCAAAGTTCAAATTCTCAACCAAAAACAAATCCAACCTGGCCCGCTAATCAAAACTCACAAAGAGAATCGCCTCGCCAGACTCTCAACTTATGGTACTACCCCTACAAGGGGCGTAGTAGTATGAAGAGCAACAGAGGACGATGAAAAACTTAGAAAGACAAGCAGACAACCGGCCGAACAATTAGCCGCCAGACACTCAAGGTCGCCTACCTAGTTTTACGTAAAAACCCTAAAAGTGGGCATGCGCACCAAAGCGGAAGCAGAACAAACCATCGTGCGAGCTCGCACTCCATTACCCCCTATGGACAAGAGGAGTCAAATGCTATGAATCGAGATCCGGTACACAATTGCAACAACACCCTGGTTACGCATGCAACTGTGGAACGAGTAAACCCTCCTACCCCTGATTCGGTAGGAGGGGAAGAATCGCAGTCCCCTGACCTGGATGAAGAGAAAGATGAAAATGAGATTGAAGTAGGAAAGAGATCTCGGGTGATTGAAAACCAAAATGATGAACCGGAGAAAGTCACTCAGGCGAATGATCCTCTGACGAGTAAAAAGACAGAAAAGATGGTGAGGTGGAAGGATCTTGAGGACAAAGCTATAAGAGCTTCCTCGCCCAGAGAGTCTTTTTCCAAGAAGAATCGAATAAGCTCCCATTTCCGCCAAGAAAGCAAAACATTTCATTATCTGAAGACAAGAAGTACGAGAAGGTACTCAACCTACTAAGAAACACCCAAGTAAATTTGCCTTTATCTGAAGTGTTGGTTGAGATGCCTAAGTACGCCAAGTTTGTGAAGGATGTTGTTTCTTCAAAGAAGAAGTTGGGTGAAATGGAGAAAAAATTGGGAGAGGAATGCTCCGCTATCAATGACGGAGAAATTCCTAAGAAGCGCAGCGATCCGGGAAAGTTTGTCTTAACTCTGCAGATCAAGAATTTAAGTTTCCCAAACTCTCTGTGTGATTTAGGAGCATCCATTAGTCTGATGTCTATATCTGTTTGCAAGAGACTACACCTTGACCATCTATTGAAGCCTACCCCCATAAGTATCCAGCTTGCAGACAGATCTTTCAAGAGAGCCGAAGGAGTGCTTAGAGACCTTCTGGTCCAAGTAGACAAATTTACATTTCCTGTGGATTGGTACGCCTTGGACACTAAAGAAGAAGATACCCCCTCCTCCTCGGGACGACCTTTCCTATCCACCGCCAGAGCCTCTATAGATTGCGATGCAGATTTGTCACTTTACGTGTTGGGGATGAGGAAGCACGCTACAAAGGTGTAGTTAAAGCTCTCAGAGCACCTTCCGAAAACCCTCAGGTTTTGTGATTGAGATGTCGGACGATTTCACGGACTACACTCTGGGCGAGCTAGAGGCTGCCTTTGGATGGAGAAGAGCTTGTTGAAGAGGACACAAGTGCTCGTGAAAGAACTCTTTCCCCTCGTAAGAAGTCGATTTGCTTGAGGCAAGAGTTTTTGACCCTATCGGTGAGGAAGATCTAAAACGAGGAGAAGCCAAAACCGGTTTAGAGGAACCTCCCGAGGACCTTGTTCTAAAACCTCTACCTCAAAGATCTCAAGTATATCTTCTTGAGAGAAGGTAAGCACTTACCTCTGATTATCTCCTCTACTTTCGCGCGCCAGGAGAAGAAGATGAGTTGGTTGACGCTCAAGAAAAATGAGAAAGCCTTCGGTTGGCGTGTAGGTGATATAAGAGGAATATCTCCAGACACGCCTCAGTATGCATAAGATTAGAACCGAAGAAGGTGCAAAGAGTATAAGACAACCGCAGAGACGTTTAAACCCACACATGCGAGGAAGTGGTGAAGAAGGAGATTATTAAGTCGTTGGATATGGGGATCATTTATGCGATAGTGATAGCGATTGGGTGTCCTCTACTCTCGTGTAGTACCTAAAAAGGAGGTACTACCATTGAAAAGAATGACAAAGGTGAGGAGGTAGTGTCAGTTAGTCATCGGGTACAGAGTCCAGATAGACTATAGGAAGCTAAACGAGGTGACCTTAAAAGACCATTTCCTCTCCCCTTTCATAGACCAAATGTTGGAACGCTTGGCGGGCATGCTTTCTACTATTTTTACTGGACGGCTATTCAGGTTATTTCCAAATCCTATTGACCCGATAGATCAAGAGAAAACAACCTTCACCCGCCTTATGGTACTTTCGCTTATAGGAGAATGCCCTTTGGACTTTGTAATGCACCAAACCACATTTTCAAAGATGTATGTTGGCTATCTTTGATGGACTTATAGAGAAATGCATGGAGGTATTCATGGACGACTTCTCGGTGTTTGGCACATCGTTTACGGATCTGCCTTGAAAATCTAGACAAAGTCTTTGCAAAGGTGTGTGGAGAAGAACTTGATTCTCAACCGGAGAAGTGCCATCTTATGGTAACCGAAGGGATTGTTTTAGGTCACAAGATTTCCGCTAAAGGCATAGAGGTTGATAAAGCTAAGATAGAAGCTATTGAAAAGATGAATTACCCCAGAAACACGAAAGAAGTAAGAAGTTTCCTTGGTCATGTGGGGTTCTATAGGAGATTTATAAAAGATTTTTCAAAAATATCTAAACCTTTATCAACTTTACTGAAAGATGACATCACTTTCAATTTCGATAATGACTGTCAAAATGCCTTCAAAGAGCTAAAACAGCGTTTGACCTCTGCCCCTATCCTGATTTCTCCGGATTGGAACATGCCATTTGAACTAATGTGTGATGCCTCCAATTACGCTGTTGGTGCTGTATTGGGGCAAAGGATTAATGGTAAGTTCCAACCTATTTCCTACGCAAGTCATACCTTGAATCCAACCCAAGCAAACTATACCACTACGGAAAAGGAACTGTTAGCAGTTGTGTTTTCCATGGATAAGTTCCAGCTATTTGCTTGGTGCCAAGGTGATTGTATGGATCGATCATGCGGCTTTGCGTTACTTTGATGAACAAGAAGGATGCTAAACCGAGATCGCCGAGATGGATTCTTACACTACAAGAATTCGATGTTCACATCAAGGACATACGGGGTAGTGAGAACACCGTAGCGGACCATATTTCGAGAGTTTTGCCAGTAGCTGAGGAAGACTCCCAGGACATTGATCTTTATTACCCCTTCGAGAGCGTTATGAACATGGATGTCCACACTCCCGACCCTCCCTGGTATGCTTCGATTGTCAATTATCTTCACTCTGGCTATCTGAACCCTAAATTCTCTTACCAGGATAAGAAGAAGTTCTTCTCTGATCTAAAGTACTATGTCTGGGAAGAACCATATATGTTCAAGATCTGCAAGGATGGGTTGCTTCGCCGGTGTGTCCTCGAATCCGAGCAACGGGATATTATTGAGCGATGGTCATAGTGGTCCCACCGGTGGCCATTTCAATCCATGGAAAACCGTTGCCAAAATATTTCAATGTGGTTTTTATCGCCCGTAATCTTTAAAGATATCAAGCTTTCGCAAAGGCCGTGATAGGTGCCGAGAACCGGCACTTTGACCAGCGGTATGATATGCCGCTTAAACCCATTTTGGAGTGTGAAGTGTTTGACGATGGGGCATTGACTTTATGGGACCATTTCCATCTTCATGCGGAAATAAATACATTCTCGTCCGTGTAGACTACGATCTAAATGGGTAGAAGTCGCCGCAACTCCACCGAATGATCATAAAACGGTGATGAAATTTCGAAGAGGAACATTTTCACGAGGTTTGGCGCCCTAGAGCTCGATCGGCGATGAAGGTCACACTTCATTAATAAACCACCGGATAGCCTCGTTAGCTAAGTATGGTGTTAAGCATAAGAGTGGCACACCATATCACCCTATGACCAAGTGGGCAAGTTGAGCGTAGTGTCGTGAGTATAAAGAAAATCCTCGAGAAAACGGTCAACTCCCATCGAAAGGATTGGAGTCCGTGGATGATGTACTTGTGGGCTTACAGACCGCATACAAAAATCCTATGGGTACATCACCATACCAAATGGTTTATGGAAAGCCTTGTCATTTGCCGGTGGAGTTAGAGCATAGAGCTTATTGGGCAACTAAGTTCCTAAACTTCGACTCCCAAGCTTGTGGAGAACGTAGGCTCCATCGATACATGAATTAGACGAGTTCGGGCTCCAAGCTTATGAGAGTTCACGGATAAGCAAGGAAAGGATGAAATTCCTTCATGATAAAAAGATCAAGAAAAGGGAGTTTCATGCGCAGTAGCCGGCATCATTATACAATTCCAGTCCGCATCTTTTCCCCGGAAAGCTAAGGGACGCGTTGGTCCACCCATTTGAGGTCCTGTCTGCCTTTCCTAGCGGCGTTTTGGAACTTAAGGGGATTGGTGATCAGCCTTTCAAGGTAAATGGTCAACGATGCAAACACTACATTGGCCAACCGAAGGAATCACCCGAGATAGTTAAATTCCTTGATTTGCTTGGTTGTATCACGTCAGGAGTCGATGATTGCGACGAGTTCTCCCCAGACCTATTTTCTGATGCTACTGCTGAATCACCAGCTGAAGTTTTTGCCGGAAGCTGGGACATGGAACAATATTGGAAGGAAGTGGCTTTGAAGAAGAATAAAGCACGGAAAAGAGCCACAGTCAGAAAGAAGATCAAACAGGCCTGGGAAAAATGGGTGGGTCGGATCCCGAGTTTGCACCGCTGTTCCTGTAGTCATAATTATGTTACGACTTCTGTTGATAGGATGACCGGCAAAAAGCCAAAATGGCCTGACCCAGGCTAAGTTTAAATGGTGTCGAGCTAACGACATAAACCAAAAGCGCCACTAGGGGGCATCCTAGATATCCAATCTTGTTTTGGTTTTACTTTGTTTTCGCTTGTTGTTTTAGTTAGATTTACTAAGCTTTAATGTTTCTATCTGTCAGTAGTTGCTTTCTAGATATGGATCTTTACGGAGTTCGCCCTGAGGAATTCCCACTCATTAGTCGGATACCGCTGATCACAGTAGATGATGGACCAGGAGGCACTATAGTTCTTCATGTAGATTTTGACATTAGCACTCAGGTTAAGACCATCACGTACGTTATCATTGTTCCACCTTGTTCGGGAGGCAGCGTTTTCACGACTGAGGAGTTGCAGGAGGCCATCGGACGTCCTTACACGATCCTTAATGATCCTGTGCTGACGGATTTGGAACTAGTGCTGCGGGCTGAGCATTTCAGAGGTGTTGAGGTGGCTGGAGGGGATTGGTGTTTGCAGGATGAGTACGATTTCCCTCCGGCTATCGACATGCTTCGACGTCTCATTCGCCTAGTAAATTGGGACGAGATCTACGCAGATTAGTGATTTCTTAGTTAATTTTGCTTTCGTCGAGCCCCGACGTAAAACAGAAGCGCTTGGTGGGAGGCAACCCACTGTTTTATTTGTGTTTATTTTATTTTCAAGATTCTGTCATGTTCGTTGCAATTCCGTATTGTATTTTTTTTGAATTTTAAGTTATCAGTAATAAAAGTTTCGCATTCAGTTGATTTATATAACGCATTTCTATAAAAGGACAGTTTTGCATTTTTTTTCTTTCTTGCCTGGACGCCCGTCTAGTGCTAATGGACGCCCGTCCGGATAATTCCCTCCAATCCTGTATTCAAACCAAGCTTTTGGACGAGCGTCTGGTACTCTGGACGCCCGTCCAGTTCATCACATTTCCAATCAGACGCCCGTCCGCAGAGTTGGACGAGCGTCCAAGACCTATCTATATATACCCCCTCATGCCATGAACCCCCATTTTCAGAACTCAACAAATCGAAAAGCCGACTTTTCTTCCGCCGTTTGCCCTAAATCATTCGTTTCTGCACCAAATTGGGCGATCTAAAGTGCGTTAGACCGCTCCAAACACCTTCTTTTCGATTTTCGCTTCCAAATCTCCCAACATTCCACATATTTGGAGAATCAGTCGCCTATCTCAAGAAAAATCGGATTTTTGGGGTCAAAATTGCGTTGTTTTGGTTTCCACAAAGGATCATCATCATCTACTCACCTTCAATCGTAAGTTTTTAGCAACTTTTCTTGTTTTAATTCACGTTTTTGTGAGTTCGATTTTCGAGTCGGCTCATTGGCTTGAATTTTCGACTATTGTTGATTTTCTTTCATTTTTTGTTGGCTCTTTTCTTATTCCTTCTGCTGTGGTGGTATGGGGATGGTGATGGTGTGTTGTTGATGTGGGTGGTTTGGACGTTTCGCTTGAAATCCCGATTTGAATGTTAAACGGGTACCCTTTGTTGTGCTTTGGGATGTTTTAGTGTTTGTAATCCTTAAGGTTTCAATCATGGTGCGAACGAAGGGAGGTCAGAAGCAATTTGGTAAGGTTGTGGCTAGGGAGAGTGGTAAAAAGCGTAAAGAGTTGGACCCTCCCGTAGTTGATCCGAATAGAGGTGTAGTAATCCGAGAGCAACCCTCTAGGGCGTCACAACAAGCTAGGGCTGATTTAAGAGACGAGTCCACCTCTGAGTCTGAAACTGATTTGGATGTGCCATTGGCACGGTTTACCAAGAATGCCCGAGGTGGTGAGCCGTCTAGAGGTGAAACTGCTGAGGAAGTTGCTAGGGAAGATACCGCTGCACCTAGGGCTGAGCAACCTCGGAAGAAAGTGAGACCAGCTGTGCCTATCCCTATGCCTCATCGGTTTGTCAATTCTAAAGCACACGAGGTCTATACCAAACACTATTTTGCTCGGAATATGTTGGTTGAGCGGGCGGTGATAGAGGCAAACGTGGATCCCGCTTTTGTGAAGTTGTTGAGGGATAGGCAATGGGAGGAATTGATGAAGACACCGACTACCCCGGTGAATGATTCGTTGGTTAGGGAGTTTTATGCTAATTTTTCGGAAACCAACTTGGACACAGGGGTGGTGATGGTTCGAGGCGTGACGGTTCCCTTTACGCCGCAAGTGATTAATGCTAAGTATGGTTTGGCGGCGTTTGAAGGATCCGATTATAAGGAGGAGATCAAGAAGCGACAGGATTCAGGACAGGATCCCTTGGAGGAGCTCCGGTTGACAGTTTGCCCTGATGTTGCTTGGACGCTCAGACCGGGTGGAGATCGTAAGGAGATTATTACTACGGCATGGTCTGAAGATTGGAGGGTTTATTGCCGTTTCATCCAGAGTCGCTTTACTACCAAGAATAATTTGACACACTTTCACATAGGCGATCTTGGAATGATGTATGCGTTGATTTTCAAGTTAAATGTCGACGTTGGCCAAGCAATTTATGATGAGTTGGTGTTTAGTCAGAAGAATTACAAGCGGAGCTTAATTGTCCCCCACTTGATTCATCAGATTTGTGTTGACGCCGGAGTGCCGGAGTATAGGCAGGATCACAAGCCTAAGAACCCGAGAGGTATTCAAAGAGAAAAAGTTCCGCCTACGGGTGAGTCTGAGGCAGCCCCACCTCCGGTACCTCCTATCCCTACCATTTCTCCATCAGTGCGGATGCGGCTCAAAGATGGCCTACGCTTTAGGTAATGGATGCTCGATCGGAACATACTGAGAATAACATTGTCACCTTACTTCAGTGTGTGCTTGAGGATAGACTGCCGAGGGATGAGCGGATTTATGCCCACAGTGGTGGATTATAGTTTCGATGACGACATAGAGCAGGCGATTGCAGCTGTGATTTGAGAGTCATCTGACGATGAGGAGGATGAGCCCCCGGTAGACCCTGCTACTACTCCTACTACACAGCCGGGACCTTCTTCGACTACTGCTGCTGCTATTCCTCCGTCTGATGATCCGACTCCGCCCGAGTGATCTTGAGTTTTTAGTCATTTTCTACTTGATGTATTTCTTCCCTATCTCCACATTCGATCTGGTTGTATGATGGCTATTACTACGTCCCTTTTTGATACTTTCATGATTTATGTACCTTCTACTTCTCCCGCCATCGTTGATTATCTTAGGCGATGTTTTCTTAAATCATGTAAGGTGTCTAGCACCACGTCCGTGGATTTCCATTTAAGTGGGTATTCGATCATTTTGTAGATGACGCTTATTGTTATATCTCTTCAATGCATTCCTTTCACTTTATTACGTTATTATACCCCGTTTTCCCCCCCGAGATTCTCTGGTTTTGTCACGCAGTGCAGATTTAGTATATGTCGAGCTCTCGGTTGAGTTCGGTGTGAAAGTTTTCCGGCGTTTTCGCGACCGTTGTTTCTTTCATGCTCTGGCCTGACCAACATCTAAATTTTCTACACGCATACAGCTAAGTCTCTTATCCTTTTACTTTCTGCACAACATGAGGACATGTTGCATTTTTAAGTGTGGGGGAGGGGATAGTTCGATTTGTCCCTATGCATATACGTTGTTTAATACGTAGATTATTTCTATGCAAAATGAGCGTAAATTTTTCAAATTTTTTTTCGACACCTTTGTTTTTGTTTTGTCCCGAGTAGGAAATTCATGTTAATGTTCGTTGTTTTCTATAGTCATCTATGCGATATTTCATGTACTTGATAATTTAGTTGTTTCATCCGACACTATTTTTCACGAGCCATAGTGAATGATGAGCTAATTTATATAGCTATACCCCCTTTTGACTAGTGATTTCTGATTTTCTTATAAGTCATGTGCTTAGTGCTACGTATATATCTCGCGACGTATGATAGTTTGTATTTAGATCCAAGTATGAGATCTCGTGAATATCTCAAGGTTTGAATGTGATAAGTAACACGTAACTAATGTTGTTAATGAAAGAGTTGAATTAAATGAGTCTATCGTGTGTGTCGGAAGCTAGTCGATGATTTGAGTGAGGTAGGGTGTACCACGTATGTCCTATTCCACTATGATGACTAAGAGCTCACGACAGTTAGAAAAAGCTGCCTTATGATTGGAGTAAGGTAGGGGATTATCTTGAAATGTCCTATTCTGCTATGAGGGCAATAGCTTCTTCTAATGTGTGTTTAAAAGTGAATGAATTCAATCAACTTAAGATATGTTATGAATTAAATGAAAGACTTAGTTATCGTCTATCTTATCCCCAGTAGAAACTAACAGATATGCTGTAGGGATTATCCTCTGAGTATTTCAGAAAGTCCCTAGATATATTCGATCATTCTTTTTGGGATATTTCACGTTTGTAGGGTGCACCTTATGAGTGTCACTTATTGCTAGTCTAGAGGGGGTGTTAGCTAGTTTTACTTTGAATTATTCAAGTTTGGAGTTAGTGGAAATTTTCTATGGCTTTGCACACACACGGTGGTGAACTTCTAATTTATTGGCTATGTGGTATATGTGTTGAGATGTCTATATTCTTTCCGAGCCTTTACCTTGTTTTGTTTTGCTCGGGACGAGCAAAGTTTAAGTGTGGGGGAGTTGTTAAGGGTGAATTTACTTGGGTTATAACGCTATATTTTATAATATTTTCCCCCACATTCGTATGAATTGCATGGAAATCACGTGTTTAAATGGAATTATTGAGCGAATGACATTTTTAATGAGTTAATCGCAAAGTTTGTGAATTTATATGTTTTAATTATGATTTTATGTTTATTGGAATTATGTTATGCTTTGCGGTGTTTTTGATGTCATATAGGTACAATTATGTGGCTCAATTGATGATCAAATGTTGATGAATTTCGAGCTAATTCAAGTTAAAAGAGATAATGGTGAATTGGATAGAGAAGAAAAGAAGATAAAGATGGAATTATCAAGTCTTGATCGAAGCTGGACTAGCGTTCATCTGAGCCGAACGAGCGTCCATGTCCCGTTCAAATGGACGGACGTCTGATCGAATGGACGGGCGTCCAGAGAGGATATTTTACATTCAGGAAGTTTGGACGCAGGGTGGACGCTGGCACGGACGGGCGTCTGAAGAAGACTCGGCCCGACTCAAAGATCAGACCACACCAGACGAGCGTCCAGGCAGACTGGACGGGCGTCCAGCGCCGACTGAACGAGCAACCGACCTAGTTTTGACCTAGCCGCCTTTAACATCTATTTAAGCAGCAGCGCCCCAAACCCGAGAATACACATTGGAGAGAGTCGAAAAATTCATCCTTAAACACAGCAGTTACTTTGTTCTTTTCGTTTTTATTTTCTTTATGCAATCAAAACAACTTTTTGATTTCAAGATTATCATGAGTAGCTAAACTCTTGGGTTGGACGAACGGGTGAAGCAATTCAAGGAGGTGTTTTGGTTTTCTTATTTTTTCTCAAGCGCTTGCAATCAAGCAAAAGGTTCGATCTCTATTGCGTTTATTTTGTGCTTGATATCGAAAGATAAATCCTATGATATTCGTTTGATGATAGTTGAATGAACTCTAGATCACCGCCATAGTAATCAGATTAATCAATTTGTCTAAAAACGAAAGTTATCAAATTGTTAACCTAGATAATAGATTCGAAAGAATTTATGCCTATCGTGCTTGAAGAATCAATCTTTGATAAAAGTTGATAAACAAATTTTCTAAGAAATTAGTAATTTGCATTGGGTATAGGTTAATCTTAGCCTTTAGTTGATTTGCATGCGTAGGAAATTAGATGCCTTTAGTGCTTCCTTGAATTGTGAATCCTTGTTCGCCCGCTTTCTCCCATTATTTGGTAAACCTCAAATTGTTAATTCGTGACACGTTTAGCTTAAACTTAAAAACGCATTCAACCCTACGTTCCTCGTGGGATCGACCCGGAATAACCGCTTTACTACAAGCTTTGCACTTGGAGCGACTAACCGGATTTTTATTTCTTGTCTTTTTGTTTCATTTACAAAAATCCACCACACCCTCGCAAACATGATGTAACATAGATAAGCTAAGCTAGTAACCCTAGGGACCTCATGTTATACTATGAATATAACGTGATAGTTAGATGTAAGATCATGTTTAAACGGTTTATTAATAAGATGATGGTTACTTGCTTTCTTTATAAAACGCATGATTTCAATAGCTTCTACTCGTTACTAAGTACGTATGTACTTACCCGTTAAATGTTTTATTGAGAAGATGAACAGGTTTATGGAGACGAGGAATATGATGAAGATGTTTGAGGTCTTGATACGAAGATGTTTTATATGAAGTTGTTCTTTTGGAAACTTTCTTTTATTTCAAGCTTGATACAAACTATGTTGTTATTTCAGATTGAATATTGTTTTCTTGTTTGGCTCGTTTAGTGGCCTTTGTTGTAAGACTAGATCGTTTGGCTTCTTTTGTTTTGAATTTGATGTAAGACGTTTCAATTTCCATTTTGGATTTTAGTGCAGCAATGAATCTGGTTTTGTTGGTCTTTGGAATTTATTTCCCCGAGTCGTTTCGTTTCCGCATTGTGTTTATGATATATGACGTAAGGCTTATGTATAATATTGGATTATATTTAATATTATACATGCCGGGCGTTCGTTTCCGGATAAGGACTCGGGTCCGGGAACGGGGCGTCACAACCACCTTCGTCCCAAAATATACTTACGTCTCATAAAAAATGTTTAATTTTTTAAAATTAATTATCGTATAAAGAGTTTCTATTTAGGAAACTAATACATTATTTAATGTACTTTTTTCAAACATGCCCTATTATTTTATATATTAATTTCATATTCCAAAACAATACTTATTTCTCTCTCCGTTTTTTTTAACTGTCACATTTTTTAAAAAATAACTTTTATTTTTTAGATGAACATGGTCACTTATTAGCTTAAAGTTTATCATTTTTTTCGATGAACATGGCTAATTATTTTTTCTCCAAATGTGACATTAAAAACAAACGGAGGGAATATTATTTTTTAGAATTTGATTTGTTTTTATTTATCTGTCATTTTACATCATCAATGCAGCATTTACTATTTTTTTCCTCTTTTATCCTTCATTTCAATAAGCTAATTTTTGGAACAATTTTCCATGCATAAAGAATGAAGGGTATTTTTGTTATTTTACATTGTATTTCAGACACAATAATCATTTTCTTAATCTGTGTGATTCTTCTTTCTCCGAAAGTTGTAGAAAACAGAGGGAGTATGTGATGGGGTATATATATATATATATTCATGACTATTTAAAATGTAACACTTTAATTGTTTTTTTAATCTGTGCGCACCATAAAAAAAGACACTTTTTATGGGACGGATGTAGTATAAGTCATCATATATTTTTAGATGTGTCCCACAATATAAGTCATTTAACATTACCAGTATAACATTTATCTATTTTATCCAAAATTTATTATGAATCTAATTACTTTTTTATTACTTAACAACTATTGCATTAATGATGCTAAAAGGGTATTTTAGACATTTACCTTCAAATTTATCACGTTCAACTGTTTTCTTAATAGGTGTGAAAACTCTTAAGATAACTTATATTTTGAGACGAGAGTGGTAATACTTATTAGAAATAATGACAAGATTGAATATTTAGATTATGTTATTTGAATTTATATTGTGATAGAGTTAGGATTTATTATTTGGTTTAGATAAACATCTGTCTATTGTCAATTAGTCTATAAATATTGTAATATTTTCATTATTATTAATCAATGCAATGGTATTGGAGTTTTTCGACTAACGTCTTTAAAATTCTGGTCAATTGTAAAAAAATTCGTTTAGGTGGGGTTTCGTTACCGTAATTTAGGCGATATAAAGTGCATACTAGATAGAAAAAACCTAACTCCTCTGGCTCTGGCGATTCCGGCGCAGCTGCCATCTCCGACCATCCGATCCTTCTCCCACCAATCCAAATGACTCCTCCTGCCATAAATGAGGAGCAAGACCTTCTTCTTCGCTCGGCCAGTCGATTTAAGCAAAGAGCAACCGAAGACCCACCCCTCCCAAATGGTGGTGATTCAGTGTGGAGCCGCAAAGGGGGTGCTGATCTCCTTCGGCCATTGGAAGAGACACCGGAACTTTACACCGGCCTGGACGAACCTGAGGAAGATATCCTTGAATTTATCGAGCACTACCAGAAACAAACTGTAGAGAAGTCACCAATTGACATGTCTGGAATCAAAGAAGTGTCAATTCCGTTGGACTCCCTAAAGAAGCTGTGGCAACCATGGCGCAGAGCTCTTATCATAAAGGTTTTGGGACGAAATGTGACCTTCAAGGCCCTACACGCTCGGCTGACGGACATGTGGGCGAGGGGCAAGCATATCGAGATCACAGATTTGGAGGATGGTTTCTATATCATTCGATTCGTCTCCAAAGAAGATTACATCTTTGTTCTAGAGAATGGTCCCTGGCAAATCCAGAATCACTACATTACTATATCCAAATGGAAACCATCCTTCCACCCCTCAAACGATGCCATTCAATCCACTTTGATTTGGGTTCGAATTCCGCGGGTACCAATTGAATACTTTGAGCAGGAGACATTGCTCCACCTAGGAAACTGCATTGGTGCTGCTAGCAAGGTAGGTGCCACTTCCCTCCGGACCCAAAGGGGTAAGTATGCTCGGGTTTGTGTTGAAGTGGAACTTAACAAACCCCTCCCTGTTGCAGTTATGCTAAATGATAAAATCTATAAAATTGAGTATGAAGGGTTGCACATGGTGTGCTTTGAATGTGGTGTTTATGGACATAAAACCGAAGAGTGCCCCCAAAAAGCTAAAGACATGGATACAACTACTGAACCATCTCCTGTAAATGCGACTGCCAACGTGCCCACAACTTCTAATCCATTCGGGCCATGGATGTTGGCATCAAACCGGAGAAGAAAACCTACCACCCAACGAGCTGCCACCAATATGCCCAGCCCAACTGCTGACCCTACTGCCAATGGACCAATATCTAATGCTACCAGACATGCAGGTCAGTCCGATACCCATAGAACCTCTGAAAACAGACCAACTGGAAACCGATACTCCGTTCTCGTCGATGAAGAAACAAAGAGCACAATGGGGACCCCAGTAAACACCTTGCAACAACAATTCCAGAGCCTACCTCAGGCTAATGCCACCCCTTCAATCCGACAAGCCACACGTGGAGACCGTAGCAAAACCACTAGGGGTAGAGGACGTGGGGGCTCCTCTCGTGTTCAAACCAAGATCGCCCACAGGCCCTCCAAGGTAATGGTAAAGAGATGGCTGCTCCAAATTTAAATTCATTCCCGCCGCTATCAATCCGTTTTTCAGCAACTCCCCAGATACCCCTCAACGATATCACAAATACCCCTGGAACCTCTCTCACTCGAATAGAGACCATTTCCCGAGTTGTAGGTGAGGTTATGGAGGTGGATGCGGCTCTAGCGAAAGAGAGTGCTAGCAAGAACGATTCAGTTTATGTCAAAACGAACCCGCCTGACATCTCAAATACTAATGGCGCTATGGATATTTTACCACAAACGCACCCGCTAAGTGACACTGCCCCTGGGCATCCCGACAACAATGAATCCGATCACCAATGAGGATTATTTCCTGGAACTGCCGGGGAGCTAGCTCTCCTACTTTCTTTAGACACTTAAAATCCTTGCTTTTGGAGCATCAACCAGTAATACTTTTTCTTATGGAAACAAGATGTCCGAGTTCGAAGGCGAACCGCATTCTTCGACTGTCAAATTTCACAAATATGGTTGCCATTGAAGCCAGGGGCTTCAGTGGGTGTCTTTGGATTTTTTGGGATGCATCTTTCATCGATCTCCGGCTCCTTTATGCTACAGACCAAACAGTAATAATGGCTGCTACCTCTCATAATATGGTAAAATGGGTTATTTCTTTTACTTATGCCTCCCCAGCCTCTGCTACTCGGGGCGAGCTTTGGGATCTTTTCGAGCATATTTCCACTTTTATTTTTGTGCCTTGGTGTATTATTGGTGATTTAAACCAGGTTATTCATGCTGCGGACAAACGCCGGGGCAGGCCGGTCTCTGGACCTTCTGTTGATCGGCTTCGAGACTTAATTAGAAATGCAGCTCTTTATGAAATCCCCTTTCAAGGCCCTCATTTTACGTGGTCTAGTTCTATACATAGCTCCACACCTATCGAGCAGCGTATCGATCAGGGACTGTGTAACTCAACTTGGTGGGACAGCTTTCCAGATTCTTCGATTTATCACCTTCCACGGGTACACTCGGATCACCACCCCATACTCCTATCACTGGACAACCCACATACTATGGATTATTCTGCAAAGCCCTTCCGCTTTCAAGCTTGCTGGTTGAAACATAAGGGCTTCCAAACTTTCGTGAGGGATACTTGGTATGTCATTGACAATGAACTGCACACAGCTCTCTCCAATTTTAGCGCAAAAGCCCAGCAGTGGAATAAGACCGTTTTTGGCAATATTTTTTATCGCAAGAGACGGTGTAAGGCTAGAATAGCAAGAATTCAACTAGCGTTGTCCAAGGCCCCCTCGCGGTTCCTATCAAATTTAAATAAGTCTCTAGTGCAAGAATATGATGATATACTCTCTCAAGAGGAGACTTTCTGGCACCAAAAATCACGGTTAAACTGGATTGAGGACGGTGAGTGGAACACCCGGTATTTTCACATCTCTACTAAGCGTAGACGGAAGAACAGTCGGATCCTTTACCTAGAAGACGATACCGGAAATTGGATTAGTGACCATGTGGCACTGACAGAGATGGTGCGGCGATTCTACATTGACCTATATACGGCGGAGCCAGTAACACCTATGCCCAATGACCTTTTCGACCCCCTTATCAATCACGCAAATAAAAGGCTTCTTAACCGGCCGGTTACTCCATGTGAGGTGAAAACAGCAATTTTTCATATGGGGGCCCTCAAGTCCCCAGGGCCTGATGGTTTCCCACCAATCTTCTATCAACATAACTGGGATACGGTTGGCCCCTCCCTTACTAGCTGGGTGCTCAAGGCCCTTTCACCATCGTCATTTTCCACCGCAAATGAACCGCACCTTTATTGCTCTCATCCCAAAAGTTTATCCTCCAGAACGAGTATCTCAGCTACGGCCTATTGCTCTCACCAATGTCACGGCTAAAATTATTACTAAAATTATAGCAAACAGGTTGAGAACGATCATTGGGAAAATTGCGGATCATAGTCAAAGTGCCTTCATACCGGGTAGACAAACATCTGATAATATTATCGTTGCGCAAGAAGTTCTGTACACCATGCGGCAAAAGAAAGGCAATAAAGGGATCATGATTATCAAAGTCGATCTCGAGAAGGCATATGACAGAGTTAATTGGGACTTCCTTCGCCATATTCTCCATATTGTGGGTTTCCAAGATGTTATCCTTGATATTATTATGTATTCACTGTCGAGTACCTCACTTGAGATCTTGTGGAATGGGCATCCTTTGGAAGGATTTCATCCCCATCGGGGTCTCAAGCAAGGAGATCCGTTGGCCCCGTATCTATTTGTTACAGTGATGCAAGTACTGAGCTGTCTCATTCAACAATCAATCATGGACGGGGAGTGGAAACCGATTTCAGTATCTCGAGGGGGGCCGAAAATATCTCACCTTTTCTTTGCAGATGACCTGCTCCTCTTCTCAGAGGCCTCTGTTGATCAAGCGCGTACGATTAACCGGGTCCTTACAAAGTTCTGCAGCTATTCGGGTCAGAAAATCAGTGTGGCAAAATCAAGATTCGCAACGTCCCCGAACACTCCTCCTTACACCACTTCGTGCATTGAAGATGCACTAGGTATGTCGCATACATCCCATCTTGAGAAATATCTTGGTGTACCTCTGCACCACACCCGAGTAAAAAAGGAAGACTTCCAAGGTATTATTGATAAAGTCCGCGGAAAACTGCAATCTTGGAAGGCACGCACTCTCTCTAAGGCTGGGCGAGCGATCCTCTCTCAATCGGTCCTATCTACTACCTCCTACTATCAGATGCAAACAGTAAAGCTCCCTGTCTCTGTAACTTGCGAGCTTGATAAGATAATCCGTTCATTTTTTTGAGGACACGATACAAATCGAAGGAGCTTGCACCTAGTCGCATGGGATAACATATGTCAACCTAAATTAAGTGGAGGCCTCGGCATCCGTAGTGCTCAACACATGAACACAGCGTTTCTAGCAAAGCTTTCGTGGCAACTTTTAACACAACCGGAGAAACTATGGGTGCAACTCCTAACCTCGAAATATGGTTCCCCTTTCGAGGTGCCCAAATCGAATTGCTCCTTTATATGGCGACACATTTGTTTGGCTGCGTATACCATCCGTGATGCCTTTGATGTTGATGAAGATGGTAATGCCGTCTGGCGATTAACGGCCTCTGGAAAATTTTCGGTCAGCTCCGCATACCATGCCATTCACCACACTCAGGAAGACCCGAGAGCTAACATTTGGCGCATCATCTGGGCAATTAAAGGGCCGCTAAGGGGCAATATTCTCCTATGGCAGATTTGCCGCGATGCCATTCCCACGGCTCGCCTCCTTGCTGCGAGAGGCCTTATTGAAGACGACACATGCTGTATTTGTGGTACTCATTCCGAAACGTCACTCCATGTTTTACGAGACTGCCATTGGACATACAATATGTGGAAGCACCTCATCCACCAGAGCCAGTGGGCGTCTTTCATCTCCAACCACGACACACCATCCTGGCTTACGTCCTGCTTAACGATAAATATGTACAAGCATGACAATATGGCTTTCTGGAGGTTCTTGTTCCGTGAAACTGTGTTAGGCATCTCGTACTGGCGTAATAAAGAATACCATTGTCCAGACACCCTGCGACCCCCATCGATGATCTTCATCTCCGGAGCTGTTCGTCGTGCTCGAGAACTTAGACTAGCCTGGCCTTGAGCCCCTAGTTTACATTATGTTAATTGTTTTGGCATTATTTTGTACAGTTTGTATCTTTTGTACAGTTGCTTAATAAAATATCCGGTTTCACCAAAAAAAAAAAAGTGATACAAAAAAAACTCCGAAAAAAACTCTAACGAAAACAAACGGAATTAGAACAAATCAAATGAGCGAAATTAGAACTGTCGACGAAATGAGTGAACACATAATGTATTTTGATTACTAGAAAGGAAGAAGAAAACTGGTGGAGATTGCTTGAAAGCCGGAGGAAAGAGTGCATACTAGATAGAAATAATTTAGGCACTATCACTATTTAAGTGATTGGATCGCCTAATTTTTTTTATAAAAAAAAGAACTATGGATTGCTCGGATTTGTGGGATGAATAATGACAAAAGATCAATTTATTTGATAAAAAAAAAACATAAAACTAGAACAAAAAAAAGAGTGACGGGTGAGAGAAAATGATATGGCCAACAGGCCAAGCATCAGATTGCGTTATTGTTTCCAAGTATAAGAGCAGCCCTAATGGTATGAATATAGAGAATCTCCAATTGACATTTGTCAGAATAGAGATGTTCTATTTTCAAAATGTAAAATAGCAGTACCAAAATAGAGAATTTTTTTTAGAGTTTCTCTCCACCATTATCTGCAGATGGAGAATCCATAAGCCAATTGTCTCTGACATAAAGTTGGCCCAACTCTCAGACCTTTTCACGGAAAAGCAAAAAGGTAGACTAATTTAATAGTATTTTAATTAAATAGCTATAAATAATTTATAACCATTACACCATCTAATCTCATATACATTCTCTTTACAATACTTTTATATTTTTCTACCACTCACCTTCTTCCACATCAACAATATGTCAGCTAAGATTACTCCTTTTCCCATTACACCACTACTGCTGCTCTAAGACCCTTTGAATTTTCTCAATTCAATCGAGTAAAAAAAGTCTAAAATGCAATTTGCAAATCAACAGGCAGAGAAAATGCGTGACAGTGATTAAAAAAAACAAAAAAAAAACTGATAGAAAGGAGGGGTGATTTGTGTGGCACCATTGAAGAGGAGGAGGAGGTAGACCTGGCAAAAAAAAAAAACCGGACCGGCGGTTTGGTCAACCGTCGGTTGGACGGTTGGGGGGCGGTTGGGGCTTTTTGGTAACCGGAATTGGATCGGAACCGGACCGGCCGGAACTGGTTAAAACCGGCCGGAACCGGAACCGGAACCGGCGGTTGAACCGGTTCAACGGCTACATTTTTAACGGCTATTTTTCTTTTCTTTTCTCCCGAACAACTCAAAAAATCCTATAAATACTATCTCATTCCATTTCCAATTTCCTACACCAATCTTACGTCTTCTTCCCTCATTTCTTACATCTTCTACTCATTTCTTTGATCATCAAGTTTGTTTAGTTGTTAAAAACAACAATCAAATTTACTTTACGATACCTATTTTTGAAGTTGTTCTAATTTAATCATTACTTCAATACGGTTTTAGTTATAAGTAAATTTAGAACGATGATTAAAAAAACTATAAAAGACTAAAAAAAACTATAATAACCTATCAAAAAAACTATAAATTCTTCTTCTTCTATTTCTTTTGTAGGGTATGATATTCCCTCCAAATATTTCTTCCTCTCTATTCTTCTATTGCCAAACATTTTGGAGGTCATCTATTGTAGATTTAAGCTATATCGGGTTGATGTGAAACAATTATTGCCGATTGACACGGAGGAATTTGTTGCAGACACCATGTCAATGATACAAGATTAATTCATTGGTTAAAGGTTGTATAGGACGGGTTTTAATCAAAATGGTTGAGAAGGACAAACATGTAATAACACATGTACAAAAATATAGTAACACATGTAGTGAATGTCCTTCTCAACCATTTAAGTTTAAAACATGTCCTTATGGACTCTGACCCCTTAATTCATTACGAGTCAATCATCATGTTTATTGTATTACCATGGGATTGCAGTCAGGTATTAGTAACAAGATTGAGTATTTAGATAATTTATTTGAATTTATATTGTGATAGAGTTCGGATTTATTATTTTATTTGGATAAACATATGCCTATCATCAATTACTTTATAAATATTGTAATACTTTCATTATTATGAATATGTTGCACAGACACGGACACGGATACGCCGCATACACAAGACGGATACAGCGATACGGCTAATTCCAAAAATTGAGCGCACGATACTATCTTGATATTATCTTCTGATACTTACTATTATAAAAGTCAGCATTTTTGTCACAGGTAATGTTGCAAAGTAAAAAGTAAATTTATTGTAATGTAAACACAAAAATTCTTAATGAAGATAACAAAAATTAAATTAAATTTGTACCTTGTTCTTCTTCTTTCCCCCTCTTAAGAAATACATCCGTTAGGACAGTGGTTGATTGAAAAGATGTCTTCAACAGCTCCAGTGCCTCTTTAGTTCCAATGTTAACCTTCATCTCTTCAGTTTCAGAGACATTAAACTTATTCATCATTGTAATAATAGACGTCGTTGATATTGACGTTATTGATAAATCATCATGAATGATATAACTCATTTCCTTCACAAAACCCTTGTCACTGCTTGATGTAACGGTCGTACCACCGATGGCAGATCGAAAACTGATTTCTTTGGTCATCTTTTTGCAACAATCCGAGCAAACAGCGCCTTCGTAAATGTTGGTAATATTTCTTTTGCATTTAGATGCCAAACAAGTGTAGAACTTCTCAGAGGAGATGATGGATGATTCGGTTATTGACAACGGATTTTCAGAAAGAGATGAGAAAACCATTGGATTGAGAAGTGTGTTTTTGTTGATATCTGGCTGCAGGTTAGTTTCCTTAAGATTTGCAACGCTCGTGTAGATATTTCCGATCGAGCCCACCATTGATTCGCTAGTAAGAAGGTTTATGACAGTGCCGATTGGCAAAGAAAGTAAAAAGATTAGGAAATCGACAAAGTCTTTCGAAGCTTCGGCAAAGATCAATCTGTTTGCTTTTGGATCAATTATGAGTTTGATAGCCATTTCTTTGGTTGCCATACCTAGCTACTACTAAAGTGTATCTTAATCTTTCATACTATATGTACTGTTAGCAAGAGTTTATGCTATTGGACTTTACAAATATAGCAGTCTTTAGCATTTATTATATTGCCTTCACGATGCTACAAGTATCTATGCAATCTGTTCATCTTCCCTTTCAGATTTTAAACCCCTCCCCTTCGTGTACATCTCTTGGAATTAAAAATTAAAAAAAAAACAATTTAACACGACCTCGTAAATCTATGTTTATGAGAGATATCACATGTTTATGTTACTAGCTCTATTACTACCATCTATAGGTGTCATCGGTGGTGGACGTTGGATATCGATCGGAGGATGGAGGCAATGAAAATTTTAAATTAAAATTAATTAAGGGACAAACAAAATACATAGTTTTTTTTTAAATATATAGCAATATATATTGAAAAACAAAAAACAAAATGATTGATTTAAACTTAGAGAAATGTTTGTATCACAACAAAATATGTACAATAAACTCCACAACACATTTTTAAACAATTGATTTTTATGGGACTCATGTGGTTCAATAAGTCTCACATCATAATCAATGATCCAAAAGTGTGTTGTGCACAATGTTATGGCAATTTTGTTGTGGCACAATCACTACTCTTAAGATTATGTGATATAATCACTTAAATTCAGGATCGTTTATGTCTAAATATTAAGAATCTAAATAAAAAGATAAAACAAAATCGGACCTGAATCCATAATGCTACGGATCTCTTTGACTCGTAGGATCCAATCTTCTAGATTTACACACTTTTCGGGAGATAGACTTCTCGGAGAACCCTTTAGAGTTTCTTTGTAATTCTATCTGATGAATGGAGACAAAATAGAATAGAATAGTTTGTGACTTATGGACCATGACCCTTTTATATAATGATAAATATTTAGGTATTTCTACTACTACCCATCAACGGAACATAATTCACCTCTTAGTCTCTACAGATAAAAGACTTACATCCTAATGATACATTATATATAGCTAATAATAGAAAACTATATTAGATCACTTTTAAATCGGATTAATCATAATAGACAGTTTATGACAAAAAACTTTTTTTTTTTTGATTCCATAGAAGCATTTTAACTCACAAAGTCGAGTTTATAGCTTTGTGGGAGAAAAAGAAACGGGGAAAACAAAAAAAAAACCAAAAAAATGACAAAACACTATTAGCATATAAGCCAACGCCGGATTAATGATCCAAAAATCTCTCACTTGAACTATATTTGTAACCTTATAATTATTTTATCACAAGATAACCGAATAAGCGCACAACTTTGTTGTACAAAACGTATCAATAATCAATCCCGTCTATCAATCCCATCAGCAAATGACCAAAGCGGTCTTCGTCACATCTATCGTAATTGGATCCATCAATGATCACGTATGCTAATAAAACTGAATGACATAGATTATGGCGTGGATGCGTAACATGGAAAATTACATAAAATGTGATCTTAATGTTAAGGGTGAAATGTATGATTTATATGACGTTATTCCCGTAACAATATCCTTGGTATTTTAGTACTTTTTATAGAAAAGTGTTGGTTTTATCGAATTATTGAGTAAACGAGTTTTAAATGTGTTTAAATGCAAAATCGAGATATTTACGTGATTTTATCGGTGTTTTATGTTTATTCGTATGATGTTACATTTTGCATGTTTCTATCATGTTGTTAGATACGTTTTCATGATGAGTAAGGAGCTTAAACGATGATCACATGAAGATGGAAGAGTTGGAAGATGTTTAAGTGAAGAATCATTGAAGAAACCGGAACCAGGCACTTCATGGGGATTTTGTCCACACTTGTAGGCACTTTCAGGGAAAGTTGTCTTGATGGAAGTTGTAGAGGATTGAAATAGCTTTCCAACGCATCTTGAATCACCTCATTCGGAGCCCTAGAAGTGAAGTTATGAGCAAAATACTGGAGCTGGGTCCTGGACGGGCGTCCATGATAATGAACGAGCGTCCGGAGCGGTACTGTAGCAACCGACTTGATTTTCTCTATATATAGCAGCGCATAATCAACCCTAAGGGATATAATTTCGAACCCTAAACCCTAGGGGGCAGCTTGGCTGCGTTTTTCTACAGTTTTTATCTACTTTTATGCACTTTAATTCTTAGATTAGATTAGTTAGTTTCATGCACTTTTTATTCAACAATTCAAGCTTTCAAAGGATGCTAAGAGGCTAATCCCTCTTTGAACAAGCGTTGTGAAGCCTTCCTTCAACAATTCAGTTTTGATTCGTGATTAATCTGTGAGTATCTATTTCAAGTTCGTTTCTTTTATCATGTTTTGTATGTCTTATTGCATGTTTAATCGAAAGATGCTTGCTTTGATGATTGTTTATATGATGAGAGTCATGTCAACCTAGATCACCATGATAAAAGAATGGATCTTCGATCTAACTAAAAACGAGAGTTGTTAGATTGATTTTCTAGATTAGAAATTGAAAGATTTCACGCCTAGGTTAGAAAGACGTAATCTTTAACATCGAAAGATAAAAGATTAGAAAACGAACTTGTCTATGAGAGTAGGAGTTTATGCCTTCGATTAGGTGAATCACGACTTGAATAGAGATCATGAAATAATCCGAATTAGAATTGAATGTTGATAGGATAGGTGGATCAATTGCTTGTTAAGCTCGTTATAACTTGATTTAATCCCTTGAAACTTGAATTGTTTAGCTTTAGTTTACTTTTTCTGCACTTTAGTTTAGTTTAGTTTATCGCTTTCAATCTTTCCTAGCATTGGATTAATCTCCTCTGTCTAGTTACTTTTATGCAATATTTGTTTAGGTTAGCTCTTCGTTTAGGTTAGTTTTAAGTGACAATAATTAGTTAAAAACAAAAGCTAGGGTTCACAACAGTCTAGTTCCCCGTAAGATCGACCCGGCATTAGCCTCCATACTACGATCCTTGCACTTGAGGTTAACCGGTTTATTACTTGTTGTTTTTTATTGATAAAATCCGGGACAAGTTTTTGGCGCCGTTGCCGGGGAACCGGACGTTTGCCTAGTTTTTGTTTTTGTTTGTCTTTTTCGTTTTCTGTTTTTAGATTTGTTTTTGTTTCTGTTTTTTTTTTTAGGTTTGTTTTTAGTTTAACCTTTAGGTAGTTAGGTTTTTGGTTTAGATTTTTAGGGTTTGAAGTTTTTAAAGTTTTTGTGATTAGTTTCTTCCCCTCCTTTTCCTGCTCTGTTTTCTTTCTCTTATCCCTCTCTGTTTCTGCAATCGTTTACATTACGCTTCAAATTTTTGCATCCGACGAGCGTCCATACTTATGAAACGCCCGTTCACCGTGAAAATTTCAATCTGTATCGTTTTGACCCCTTGAACGAACGTCCATATTTTTGGGCGCCCGTTCGATCCTAAACTCAGTGGGCGCCCGTCCATTAATTGGGCGCCCGTGCATTTTCTTGTTTCGATGGCTTTTCTTGTTTCTACCGCCTGCTTTCTATCTTTTCTCGTTCTTACATTGATTAGGGGACATCTAAGGTTGAATCATCGACTCACACCTTTCACGATCAAATTTTAGGATAAAAGGGTCCGTTTAGCACTTGATAGTATTTTGGCAATAACTTTCGGCTCGAGTGTCGGATTGGCGCGCAGGACCCCAATTCGGAAAGCTCGTTCCGATGCCGACGACGTGGCGGACGGCCAGAGGCCGTCCGACACCGTTTTCGAGGTCAAAATCCACTGTTTTCCCTTCCATTTTGGGGTTAGAAGATTTCAACACATGTTTTTCCCTCTTTTTAGTGTTTTCTGTTTCTCTCGTTTTAAATGTTCTTAGGTAGTTTATAGTTTTGGTTATTAGGGTTTTTCGTAGTTAAGTTTCGTAGTCTTTGATTCCTCTAGGTTTAGTTGTCCTTTCCCTCTGTCTCTTTTTCCCATGCTTTCCTGTTTGTTACGATATCGTTTACGCTCAAAAAATCTTGCCTATGGACGGCGTCCACTAGTTTGAACGCTCGTTCACTTTGTAAATTTTCATTCCAGTGGCGTTTTCCGATCCTTGAGCGAGCGTTACTTGATTTGGGCCTTTCGTTTAGTCTATTTTCGGGCCGCTCGTTCACATAAGTGGGCGCCCGTCCGTCCCCCTTTTTTCTTAATCTTTCTCTTTTCTTCTCTTTTCTTTAGGTTTTGATCTTAGATTAAGGTTTTTAATCTTTTAGATATCAGTCTTTAATTTATTAGTTTTAGGTTTCCTTTCCTTAGATTCGAGTTTTCTCAACTTGATTTTGGGATCGGTTTATGCAAACTCGTAGTCACAAGGGACCATTACTTTGCTCCCGACATCGAGCGTACCATAGTCCGACCCAATAGGCGAAGACTTCATTTTGACGAAGGAAAAGCCGAAGATCAAGAGTTTGAGCTATCTTTTCAAAGGGAAATCGAAGAAATTGTAATAATGGCGGCGAAGATAGACGGACATTGGCGGACTCGCCATGCACAGTGCGATGAATCATCAACCCAACTATCGTCTTACCGGCCATTACCGCACAAACTTTCGAACTCAAACCCGGTCTCATTCGGATGATGCGGCATGCATCAATGTTTCACGGTTCCTATCGAAAATCCTCACACACACGTACACACATTCTTGGAGATATGTGGTACGACACGCATTCAAGGTGTGAGTGAGGATGTGATTAAACTTACATCTTGCTTCGTTTCTCATTGAAGGAGAAGCTAAAGAGTGGTATAGCTCTCTCCCTCCGAATCCATTACCACCTGGCTGCATTGGAGAAAGAATTTTTAAGCCAATACTTTCCACCGGCCAAGACATTGAGTGTTTGAGGGAAATTTATAATTTCTATCAAGCGGAAAGCAGAATCTTTCTTTGAGGCATGGAAGAGATTTAAGGCTCTTCTTCGTAAATGCCCCCACCATGGGTTAGACTTGCGAGAGGCAAGTCAATACCTTTTTCGATTGGATTGACCGAGCTCACCAAGGGCATGGTCAATAGTTCATCAGTGGGGCTTTCTGAGGAAAACGCCTCAAGAAGGGTGGGCATTGTTCAAGACATTGCCAAATATAATTATGCCCCTCCTTTCAAGTCGTTGAGGCACCACCTCCTCCTCCTAGGATCGAGGAGGTGAAAATGCAAATGAAATCGCCATCTTTGAAACAAAGTGGCTACTCTCACGACATCTCCAAATCCGAGTTATCGACTCCTTCATTTCTCTGAACTCTCAAGTTCACATCTTTGCGAAATTGCTCTCGGGTGGCCATATGGTTGGCGGTGTCAATTCAATTCCCTGCTCCTTATCAAGTCAATGCTTGTCCGAATCATGGATGGTATAATCAAGTCGCATGCCAAGTATGTGACGATATATGGAACACTCGCTCGTTTACGTCCTATGATTGACATGACGCAGAGATCAATGCCTTCAATGGCCAGCCGAATCGAGGTTTGGAAATCAATTCTCTAGCCAGGGCAATTTTCAAAATCGGGGTTTCCGTCAAAGCTTCAATCAAAACTCGAATCTCAATCGAAACCCTAATTTTAATCAGAACCCGAGCTTGAATTCCTCCAATCTAAATCAAGGGTTAAATCAAAGTTGGCCTAACAATCCAAATCCCGCATTGGAGAAAGAATGCAAATCCCGACAGGGCAATCCAAATCCCGACATCATTGATTTAGATTGGTCCACAGTCTACTGTTTTCATCAAGCATTTTTGGATCTGGATCGCGACCACTTCCGGACTTGCCATTTTCGTAATCGACAATCGGCTAAGTTTTCTTTTTCTTTTATTACTCGCACACAACATGAGGACATGTTGTCATTTAAGTGTGGGGAGGAATGGTCGACTATGTATCTACCATTTGCTTATTACATGATATTATTATTTTCTATGCTAAATGAGCTGAATTTTTGAAATTTTTGTTTTGTCTCGAGTGAGCAATGCATGTTTTTGTTCGGTTTGTTATATTCATCGATGCTTTATGTCATATGTTTGATAAGTTAGTTGTTTCACCTGATCTATTTTTCACGAGCCATAGTGAATGATGAGCTATTTTTATAAAGTTATACCCCGTTTTGGATTAGTAGTTTTTGATTTTCTTATAAGTCATGTGCTTAGTGCTACGTATATATCTTGGGATTTATGATAGTTTGTATTTAGTTCCGAAGTATGATATACTGTGAATATCTAGACGTTTGAATGTGATAAGTAACACGTAGCTATTGTCAAATTGAAAAAGTTGAATTAATATGAAATTATTCGTGTGTGTCGAAAGCTAGTCGATGATTTGAGTGAGGTAGGGTATACCACGTATGTCCTATACCACTATGATGACTAAAAGCTCACGACAGTTAGAAAAAGCTGCCTTATGATTTGAGTAAGGTAGGGTGTTATCTCGAAATGTCCTATTCTGCTATGAGGGCAATAGCTTGTTCTAATGTGTGTTTAAAGTGAAATGGCTAAATCAACTAAGATATTGTTACGAAAATTGAATATAAGGCTTAGTTTTAGTTAATCTTATCCCAGTATAAACCGATGGATATGTTGTAGGGATTGTCCTCTGAGTATTTGAAAGGCCCTAGATTCATTCGATCATTCTTTTCGGGATATGTCACGCTTGTAGGGTGCATCTTATGAGTGTCATTTATTACTAGTCTACGATGGGGTATTAGCTAGTTTTGCTTTGAGTTTCTCAAGGTTGGATTTAGTGGAAGTTCATTATGGCTATGCACACACTCACGTGGGCGAACTTCTAATTTATTGACTATATGGTATATGAGTTGAGATGTCTATATTCTTTCCGAGCCTTTATCTTGTTTTGTTTTGCTCGGGACGAGCAAAGTTTAAGTGTGGGGGGAGTTGTTAAGGGTGAAATGTATGATTTATATGACGTTATTCCCGTAACAATATCCTTGGTATTTTAGTACTTTTATAGAAAAGTGTTGGTTTTATCGAATTATTGAGTAAACGAGTTTTAAATGTGTTTAAATGCAAAATCGAGATATTTACGTGATTTTATCGGTGTTTTATGTTTATTCGTATGATGTTACATTTTGCATGTTTCTATCATGTTGTTAGATACGTTTTCATGATGAGTAAGGAGCTTAAACGATGATCACATGAAGATGGAAGAGTTGGAAGATGTTTAAGTGAAGAATCATTGAAGAAACCGGAACCAGGCACTTCATGGGGATTTTGTCCACACTTGTAGGCACTTTCAGGGAAAGTTGTCTTGATGGAAGTTGTAGAGGATTGAAATATCTTTCCAACGCATCTTGAATCACCTCATTCGGAGCCCTAGAAGTGAAGTTATGAGCAAAATACTGGAGCTGGGTCCTGGACGGGCGTCCATGATAATGAACGAGCGTCCGGAGCGGTCTTGTAACAACCGACTTGATTTTCTCTATATATAGCAGCGCATAATCAACCCTAAGGGATATAATTTCAACCCTAAACCCTAGGGGCAGCTTGGCTGCGTTTTCTACATTTTATCTACTTTTATGCACTTTAATTCTTAGATTAGATTAGTTAGTTTCATGCACTTTTTATTCAACAATTCAAGCTTTCAAAGGATGCTAAGAGGCTAATCCCTCTTTGAACAAGCGTTGTGAAGCCTTCCTTCAACAATTCAGTTTTGATTCGTGATTAATCTGTGAGTATCTATTTCAAGTTCGTTTCTTTTATCATGTTTTGTATGTCTTATTGCATGTTTAATCGAAAGATGCTTGCTTTGATGATTGTTTATATGATGAGAGTCATGTCAACCCTAGATCACCATGATAAAAGAATGGATCTTCGATCTAACTAAAAGCGAGTTGTTAGATTGATTTTCTAGATTAGAAATTGAAAGATTTCACGCCTAGGTTAGAAAGACGTAATCTTTAACATCGAAAGATAAAAGATTAGAAAGCGAACTTGTCTATGAGAGTAGGAGTTTATGCCTTCGATTAGGTGAATCACGACTTGAATAGAGATCATGAAATAATCCGAATTAGAATTGAATGTTGATAGGATAGGTGGATCAATTGCTTGTTCGCTCGTTATAACTTGATTTAATCCCTTGAAACTTGAATTGTTTAGCTTTAGTTTACTTTTTCTGCACTTTAGTTTAGTTTAGTTTATCGCTTTCAATCTTTCCTAGCATTGGATTAATCTCCTCTGTCTAGTTACTTTTATGCAATATTTGTTTAGGTTAGCTCTTCGTTTAGGTTAGTTTTAAGTGACAATAATTAGTTAAAAACAAAAGCTAGGGTTCACAATAATCTAGTTCCCCAGTAAGATCGACCCGGCATTAGCCTCCATACTACGATCCTTGCACTTGAGGTTAACCGGTTTATTACTTGTTGTTTTTTATTGATAAAATCCGGGACACTTAACATGTCTCTTTCCAATTGGTTCATCTTAACTTTAATTAGATCAAATACATATGTCGAGATCAACGTGTGAAATGACAAATATTTTAATTTCATTAGAAATAACCGTAACTTTAACTTTAACCATGAACTGAAACAACCGAAAACGTGTCTAAAGAAAAACAAAACAATATCAATTACAAACTCCCACAAGACCTAAGCATTTTTAAACGACACGACACCCATATGAGTAAAATGCTCAAGAAACATCTTGGGTGATAGTCCCTTATTGAGCGGATTTGCAATAATGAAGTTTGTTCTGATATATACAATATACAGATGTCCCTTTGAACTCTTTATTTTAACAACCAGGAACCTTATGTCAATGTCCTCAAACATTGACGAACTTCTGTTGTTATTGAGATAAAACACTGCGAAATTATCATCACCAAAATCCTTAGTGGTCCTTATATGACTAAAACTCGTAGCCCGAGATAAAATTCTGCACCCATATCCCACAAAAAAATGGCATCAAAACAAGCCCCAAATATTGTCTCCAACTCAAAGAAACCACAAGTGTCTGCTTAGCAGCTTTTAGAAACAACTTCTTTTGACTGAACGAAGACATAACCTTAAGTGGATTTATATGTATCCTTACATCCACCAAAATCTGAGTCAGTATACCGAATGATCTCTGCATGATCTGACTCATTATATGTGAGAATCCAATCTTTTATTTAGTTTTTTGTAAATATCTTATAACCTTATAGGCGACGACCAAGTGACCCTTTTCCAAGATCTTTTAATTAAAAATCTGCCTAACATGACTGAAATGTACGCAATAATCTGACATGTAAAAACATGAGCACTCATTAATTAAACTCCCAATAAATGAATCAAAGGAAAGCTTTTGCAATTCATCCTTCTTTCTTTGTTAAATATTAGAAAAGGCACTATTTGATACTGATCTTGTTTCCCTTAGACACAGAGTTACCATGTGGTTTACAATCCAGGATGTTGAATCTCTAAAAAAAACTTTATCGATATAGTCATTTTGTAATGATCTAATTGTATCTTAAGAATATTCCCGATATACCCGGATCTCTAATACAAAGTAAGTGTCACCAAATAGTGTTATTTATAGGTAAAGAAATGTGTAGGTTGGGGTGGTGGGTTTGTGTAGGGTAGGGTGCGATGTGGTGATGGGTAGGGTGGTGGTAAATAAAAAAGATGGTGTAATCGGGTAATGTGGGTCGGGTGGGTAGGGCAGAATATGATAGTGGAGTTTGTGTCACGGATTTTATTAACAAGTAATAAATTTATAATCCGGTATTCCCCAAGTGCAGGGATCGTAGTACAGTGACTAATACCGGGTCGATCTTATGGGGAACTAATGATTGGTGGTCCTAGTTTTTGTTCTAACTAACCTATGTCACGATTACCAAAACTAAACAGCAAATAAACTAAACAGGGAATAACTAAAACAACAGATAACAATAAGGAAAACTGGACAGAAGATAAGATCTAAAGCCAGGAAACGATGAATTTCAAACCGATTAAACTAAATCTAAACCTAATATGCAATAAAGATTAACTAAGCCAAACAATTCTAGTTCAAGGGATTTGATCAAGTTATAACGGACAAATGAGCAATTGATCCACCTATCCTATCAACATTCAATTCCAATTCAGATTATTTCGTGATTTCTAACCAAGTTGTGATTCACCTAATCAAAGGTATGAACCCTAATTTCTTAGGTAGTTCGTCTATAATTCTCTATCTTTCGATCTAAAGATTTACGCTTTTCTAATCCATAGGTGTAAACTTTAAACGTTTTTAACCTAGAAATCTAACCTAATAACTTTTGTTACTTAAATCAAAGATCTATTCCTTATCATGGTGATCTAACGTTTAGATGATTCTCATCAAATAAAACAATCAACAAAGCAACGATCTTTCGATATGAAATTGCATAAACAATAATAAACATGATAAAGGAAACAACTTGTATTAAAAACTCACAAAATAATCAAGAACGGAACTGAATTGTTGAATCGGACGGCTTCACAACGCTCGTTCAAAAGGCTTTAGCCTCTAAGCATCCTCTTGAAACTTGGAATTGATGAATAAAAGTGCATAAAAACTATCTAAACTAGCCTAGAATTTAGAGTGCATAAACTGAAGAAAAAGAGAGTAAAAACGCAGCCTAAGCCGCCCCTAGGATTAGGGTTTTGAGTAATGTATAATTGGTATCCTTAATATGGAAAACAAAGCGACTATATATAGAATTTAAAGTCGGTTTCAGCATGTCGGCCGCTGGACGCCCGTCCACTCCTTCCGGACGCTCGTTCGCTCAGTTCTGGACTTGCTTCAGACGCCCGTCCATTCAGTGTCCAAACTCTCTGAATCAACTTTTTCCTCCTGGACGCTCGTTCGCTCAGTTCTGGACTTGCTTCAGACGCCCGTCCATTCAGCGTCCAAACTCTCTGAATCAACTTTTTCCTCCTGGACGCTCGTCCATATCTTCAAACGCTCGTCCATTCTCGGGCGCTTGATTCAAACTTCGACGGGCGCCCGATCGAAATCGACTTAATCTTGATTTCTTCATCTCTATCCTTTTTCATCAATGTAAATGATCATTATCCCTTCTATCATCAATGTAATTCGACTCTTATCTCTTTTTGATCATCATTTGAGCATCAAACACGTACCTATAACACATTAAAACATCGCAAAACGTAATATCATCCAAATAATCATAGAATCACAACTAAAACACCAAAATTAACCTATTTTGCGAATAACTCATTAAAAATATCATTTACTCAATAATTCCATTAAACACTCGTTTCTTATGCAAATTATACGAATATGAGGGAAATTATCATAAAATATAGCATTATAAATCGCATAAATTCACCCTTAACAACTCCCCCACACTTAGCTTTTGCTCGTCCCGAGCAAAACAAAACGAAAATCAAGGCTCGAAACGAAAACAAACATCTCAGACAATATAGCATAGATTCAATAAATTAGAAGTTCACCACTGTGTGTGTGCAAAGCCATAGAAAACTTCCACTAAATCCCAACTTAAGAAACTGAAAGCAAAACTAGCTAATACCCCCTCGTAGACTAGCAATAAATGACACTCATAAGATGTACCCTACAAACGTAAAATATCCCGAAAAGGATGATAGAATATATCCAGGGCCTTTCTGAAATACTCAGAGGATAATCCCTACAGCATATCTATCAGTTTCTACTGGGGATAAGATGGACGATAACTCAGTCTTTCACTCATTTCATAACAATTCATTAGTTGATTTAACTACTTTCACTTTTAAACACACATCAGAATGAGCTATTGTCCTGTCATAGCAGAATAGGATATTCGAGATATACCCTACCTTACTCCAATCATAAGGCAGCTTTTTCTGACTGTCGTGAGCTTTTAGTCATCATAGTGGTATAGGACATACGTGGTATACCCTATCACACTCAAATCATCGACTAGCTTTCGACACACCCAATAATTCTTCTTAAAATTCAACTTTTTCATTTGACAATAAGTTACGTGTTACTTATCACATTCAAACCTCAGATATTCATAGTATATCATACTTCAGATCTAAATACAAACTATCATAAATCTCAAGATATGTACGTAGCACTAAGCACATGACTTATAAGAAAATCAGAAATCACTCGTCCAAAAAGGGGTATAACTTTATAAATTAGCTCATCGTTCACTATGGCTCGTGAAAAATAGATCTCATGTGAAACAACTAACTCATCAAACATATGATATATAGCTTGGATGACTATAGAAATAACGAACATTGCATCGAATTGCCTACTCGGGACAAAACAAAAACAAAAATGTCGAAATGTTTTGAAAATTCTGGCTCATTTTTAGCTCATTTTGCATAGAAACATAACGAATTAAGCAAATGTATAGGTACATATCAAACATTCCCCTCCCCCACACTTAAAGATCAACATGTCCTCATGTTGTGCAGAATGAAAGAAAAGATAAAGGACTTAGCTGATTTCAATCGATACTCGAATTGATGGTCAGGCCGGAGCCTACGTAGTGACAATTCGAACTTGTAACCATACAATGTCAAAGCGAACTCGACAATACCGCTAAAAATATACCTGCACTACTTGACAAACACGGAAAAATCTCGGGGAAAACTGGGAATTATACCAAAGTGAAAAGATATATTAAAAATGAGGAAAATCAAAAGGTGAAACATTCAATACATCCAAAAGTTTAAACAGAGTAGAAATGAAAGTACGGACGCCTTATGGCTTACATGATCCATCGGAAAAAATAAACAGTAGCAATATGAAAAGTACAACGAATCACGTGATAGAAAGTAGCAAGATTATACAATCATCGTACCTAGGACAAATCAAAATCTAAAATGGAAAAATAAGATCGTACGCCCGGTGCCGCGAGAATCACCAAATGGGAGGTCTTTGCACCCGCATGAGAGTCAGGCTGCTCCTCATCCGAAGAAGACTCAGACCCTTCCAGAACATCCGCAATGGCCTGCTCAATCTCGTCAGATTAAACATAATTAATGAGGCTTGGATCGAAGACTCTGTCGTCCCTCGGCTTCCGGTCCTCACTGATGCACCGTAAAATAGTCAAGATGTTATTTTGCGAAGTCCGAATATCCTCCATCCAGTTCCGTACACTGTTGGCCATACTCAACCTCATCCGGACTGAGGGAGATAAAGTAGGAAGGGAGGATGCTCGAGGCGGTGCCGAAGTAGAACCAGGCTCACGTGGTGCCTCCGTCTCAGAATGTCCCGAAGACTTACCCCTTTCTCTCTGTATAGGTCTCGGGTTCTTCGGTTTGTGATCCGATCCATACTCAGGCACACCGGCATCAAGACACAAGCTATGAATCAGGTGAGGGACAATCAAGCTATGCGTATAAACCTTCTGATTGATAGATATCTCGTCGTATAACGCTTGTCCCACATTCACATTCAAGCCAAAGGTCAAAGCATATAACATGCCTAGGTCACCGATATGAAAATGCGTCAAATTGTTCTTTGGCAACAACCGACTCTGTATGAACCTACACTGGACTTTCCAATCCTCCGTCCAGGTAGTGGTGACCAACTCCTTCCGGTCTCCACCCGGTCTCAACGTCCATGCCACATCCGGGCAAACTTTCAACCTCAACTCCTCCAAAGGATCTTGCCCCGCACTCTGCCTAAGAACGATCTCTTCTTTATAGTCCCGACCCTCAAAAGACGCCAAGTTATACTTCTGATTAATCACATCCGGCGTAAAAGGAACTTCCACCCCTCGAACCACAACTACTCCCGTCTCCAAGTCGGTCTCCGAGCAATTAGCATAAAATTCCCAAACTAGGGAGTCGTTGACTGGTGTACACGGGATAGTCATCAAGGCATCCCATTTCCGGTCCTTTAACAACTTGACGAACCCCGGATCTACCTTAGCCTCCATCGTAGCCCTCTCAATCAACATAGTCCTAGAGAAATAATGTTTGGTATAAGCGTCGTGGGCTCTAGGATTCACAAATCTACGAGGCATAGGCATAGGGGCTACGGTCTTCGCTCTCTTCCTAGGTTGTGCAGCCCTAGGCTCAGCCGGTTCCGCCTCCCGAGTAGCATCCACAGCTTCCTCAACCCTAGATGACCCTCCACCTCGGTGAGCTCTAGGCATCCTCACCAATGGAATATCATCATCAATCTCAGACCCCGAGGTAGGCTCATCCCTCAAAGTTGCCCTAGTTTGTGTGGCCCTAGGAGGTTGCTCTCTAATGCTAACACCTCGATTGGGATCGATTAGGTTGGGATCAAACTCCTTACGCTTTTGCCAGACTCCCTAGCCACACCCTTACCATAATGCTTTTGCACTCCCTTCTTATGGACCATGATTCAAGCCTAAACTAAACCAAAACAATCCCAAATCAAAACAAGTTACCCGTTTAACATCCAAATCGGGATTTCAAAACACCCAAACCACAAACCACAACCATCCATCATCACCAAGCAACCCATTCATCATCCACCATCAACAACACAGCAAGAAACCAGAACCAAAACAAGAAAAGGTACAATTCACATAAAAGAGTCGAGCCGAAAATCGAACTCCAAAAAAAAACGTGAATTAATCCCAGAAAAATTACTAGAAACTTACCAATGATGATGAGAAAACGATGATGATGCGAGAAAGGAGCCCTAACAATGCAAAGTCGTGCCCAAAATCGAATATTTCCTTGGAAAAAGTCGGACCAATGAGGGCTCTGATTCATCCAAATGAGTGTTGATTGAGGAAAAAGGCTTAGAAAAGTGAAAAGAAGGGATCGAAAGCGGTCTATAGCAACTTAAATCGCCCAATTTGGTGTAATATTGAAGGATTTAGGTTAAGAGGAGGCAAAAAGTCGGTTTTTCGAGTTTGAAATCCTGAAAAAGTGAGTGTTCATGGGTTGAGGGGGTATATATAGGCAGGGGATGGACGCTCGTCCAATTCTTCGGACGGGCGTTCAGTAAAGAACATATGAACTGGACGGGCGTCGATTCGAGTAAACGCTTCGTCAAGTTTCAAATTAGATACAGATTGGAGGAATATATCGACGCGGGCGTCCCGGCATAGTGGACGCTCGTTCAAGAATTGGCCATGGTGGACGGGCGTCCAGATCTCTGGACGGACGTCCAAGGCAGAAAAAATGCAAAAATTATAAAATTTCATACAATTCAAATTCAAATTTGCATTTTCTCATTAAACTTAAATAAAACTTCAAAAATACAAATGAAAAACGACGAATTACATAAAATCACTAGAAAAATAGGTAAAGACAATAGAAAATAGTGGGTTGCCTCCCACCGAGCGCTTTTGTTTTACGTCGTTTACTCGACGAAGCATCCTAACAACGCTAGTCATCGTAAATTTCCGACCAATCCACAACTCGGATAAGACGGCGGAGCATATCAATCGCCGGAGGGAAGTCATACTCATCCTGCAAACCCCGTCCTCACCAAATACATCAACACCCGAAAATGTTCGACTTTGCGGCACTAGCGCTAAATCACATCGAAGATCGGATCATTCAGGATTGTGTATGGACGTCCTAGAGCTGTCTACAACTCCTCAGTAGTAAAGTCTCCACCTCCCGAACATCGGGGAACAATAAGAACATAGGTGACAGTCCTGATGCGGGTACTAATATCAAAGTCTACGTGCAAAACTATAGTCCCTCCCGGTCCGTCATCTACAGTGATAAGTGGGATCCTCCTAAGGAAAGGTAACTCCTCTGGTAGAACTCCGAAATCCATATCTAGAAAGCACAACTAACTGACAGATATAAACAAAAGCAAAACTTAGTAAACTAAACTTAAATACTAAAACTACAAAAGCATAAAACAAAAACAACTAATATAACGATATCTAGGTTGCCCCCTAGTGGCACTATTGGTTAATGTCGTTAGCTCGACACAGTTTAAGGTCAGCCTGGATCAGGCCATTTAACTTTTCTTCCAGCCACTACCTCGTGTAGACTTGGGTCAGTAGTTCGGCTACAGAAACAGCACTTAACACATGGGGTGAAATCTTTGATAGCTTTCCAAATACGTTTAAACTGCCCCATGGTCGACTTCCTCTTCTTTTGAGTATTCCGATGACGTTTCAGCTGACGCTCCCTCTCATACTCTTCCATATCCCAACTACCTGCTAGAACTTCTTCAGATCGACCACTACCGTCATCCTCTGAAAATAGGTCGGGTGAAAACTCGTCAAATTCTTCGACTTCTTTAGTACCACACCCGAGGATCTCGAGGAAACGAACAATCAAAGGCTTTTCCTTGGGTTCACCAATGTAGTGCTTACACCTTTGACCATTTACTCGAAACGGTTGGTCACCATAACCTCGTAGTTCTAAAATGCCTCCTGGAATAATTTGGAGAATCTCAAAGGGACCGGACCATCGTGTCCTTAACTTCCCAGGGAACAGATGTAGCCTGGAATTATATAGAAGAACTTGTTCCCCGACTTGAAATTCTCTCTTCTTAATCTTGGCGTCATGGAGGAGTTTCATCTTATTTTTGCTGATCCTGGCGCTTTCGTAAGCCTGGAGTCTGAATTCGTCCAACTCATGCAACTGTTGCAATCGATGCTTACCACAAGATTGGGAATCAAAGTTCAGAAACTTTGTAGCCCAATAAGCTCTATGCTCTAACTCGACTGGCAGATGACATGGCTTACCATAAACCATTTGATGTGGAGATGTACCCATAGGAGTCTTATAGGCGGTTCTGTATGCCTATAGTACATTATCCAATTTCAAACTCCAGTCTTTTCTATGACTATTGACTGTTTTTTCCAGGATTTTCTTAATGCTTTGGTTGCTTCTTTCAACCTGACCACTAGTCATCGGGTGATATGGTGTGCCTGTCTTATGACGAACACCATACTTTTCGAGCACTTTTTCTAAGGGTCGGTTACAAAAATGCGTTCCTTCATCACTGATCAAGGCTCGAGGACATCCAAATCTCACAAAAATATTTTTCTTTAAGAATTTCATGACCGTCTTATGATCATTGTGAGGAGTGGCTTGAGCCTCCACCCATTTCGACACGTAATCCACGCAGACTAAGATGTATTTGTTACCACGAGATGATGGGAATGGTCCCATAAAGTCGATACCCCATACATCAAAGACTTCACATTCTAAGATGGGTTTCAATGGCATGTCGAAACACCTTGTCAGAGTACCGGTTCTTTGGCATCTATCACACGCTTTACAGAAAGCTTCTGTGTCCTTAAAGATCGTGGGCCAATAGAAACTGGATTGGAAGATCTTAGCAACGGTTTTCCAAGGACCAAAGTGACCTCCAGTGGGTCCACTGTGGCACTGCTCAATAATATCGCGCTGCTCAGATTCTGGAACACATCTTCTAAGCAGACCATCCTTACAGATCTTAAACAGATAAGGTTCATCCCAAACGAAAGATTTCAAATCAGAGAAGAACTTTTTCCTCTCCTGATAGGACAATTCTGGATCGAGATATCGGGAATGAAGGTAATTGACAATGGAAGAATACCATGGAACATCTGGAGCGCAGCCATCGATAAGCATAATGTTTTCTAGAGGAAAGTAAAGATCTATGTCATCTGGATCATCCTTTTCCTCACTTAACATTCTCGAAACATGATCTGCCACGACGTTTTCACTTCCCTTTTTGTCTTTAATTTGAACGTCAAACTCTTGTAGGGTCGGTATCCAACGCAGTTAAGCACGGTTTGGCCTCTTTCTTAGTCATCGAGATACCGCAGCAAATGTGATCGATCCACACAATCACTTGAGCTCCTAACAAGTAACTCACGAAACTTGTCCATAGCAAAGACTACGGCCAATAATTCCTTTTCGGTAGTAGTATAGTTAACTTGAGAAGGATTCAATGTGTGGCTCAAGTAATAGATTGGCTGGAATTTCCTTTGATTCTTTGTCCTAAAACAAAGACTAACCGCATAGTTTGATGCATCGCACATAAGCTCAAAAGGTAGATTCGGTCAAAGCGATAAGAATTTGAGCAGAGATTAAACGGTTCTTAAGCTCCTCAAACGCTTGCTTGCAGTTTCCATCGAAATCGAACTCAACGTCTTCCTTAAGTAAAGTAGACAGGGGCTTGGCTATCTTGGAGAAGTCTTGAATGAATCTTCTGTAGAAACCGACATGTCCAAGAAAGCCTCTGACGTCACGCACATTCTTAGGATAACTCATCTTCTCGATAGCTTCTACTTTTGCCCTGTCAACTTCTATACCCTTGGCGGAGATTTTGTGGCCAAGAACTATTCCCTCATCAACCATGAAATGTCATTTTTCCCAATTGAGCACTAAGTTCTTTTCCACACATCTGGATAACACTTGATCTAGGTTGTCAAGACAGTCATCGAAGGACTGACCAAAGACCGAAAAATCGTCCATAAAGATTTCCATACACTTTTCTACTAGCCCGTCAAAGATAGCCAGCATACATCTTTGAAATGTAGCTGGGCATTGCAGAGACCAAATGGCATTTGCCTGTAAGCGAATATACCATAAGGGCAGGTGAAAGTGGTCTTTTCTTGGTCAGCTGGATCAATGGGTATTTGAAAATATCCTGAATATCCATCCAGGAAGCAGTAGAATGCGTGTCCCGCCAGACGCTCAAGCATCTGGTCAATGAATGGAAGGGGAAAGTGATCTTTCATGGTTACCTCATTGAGCTTTCGATAATCGATCTGGCACTCAGTAACCAAAGTGACAAGTCTCAATGCTATTTCCTCTCCCTTCTCATTCTTCTCAATTGTAATTCCACCTTTCTTGGGAACTACTTGAGTCGGGGAAACCCATTCACTATCAGCGATGGCATAAATGATTTCCATGTCCAGAAGTTTGATGATCTCTTTCTTAACCACCTCTTGCATATGAGGGTTGAGCCTCCTCTGGGGCTGTCTAACACATTTCGCACCCTCATTTGTCTTGATCTTGTGCATACAGATGTCCGGAGATATCCCTCTGATATCTCCTACTTGACATCCAAAGGCTTTTTCATTCTTTTTCAAGACGTTGATTAATTTCATTTCCTCTGAGACAGCTTGGCGGATATAATCAATGGAAGCTTGTCACCTTCTCTTAAAAACACATACTTAAGATGTTTAGGCAACGGCTTCAACACCAAATCTGTAGGGGGATCTTCTAAACTTGATTTGAGCTCTCCACCTTTCAACTCAACATCGCTGAGTTTACTCAGCGGTCCCACTGCCAAAACTTCTCCTTTCAAAAAATCATCCTTAAATTCAGCTTCTAACTGCTCTAGACTTACCACACCATGATTATTCAAATTATCAACCAGTCGCTTATACTCAGTTGCAACAGCCATGACTTGCTTTTCCATCAAATCATCGAAGTCATCAGACATATCCTCAATGGAAAAACCGGTTGGATGACCAGAGGGTACTTGAATGGATTTGGAGACATTATAGCTTACCTTTTGATCACCAACACGGATCGTCACTCGCCCGCCATCGTAGTCAATGAGGGCTCTAGCTGTAGACAAAAAGGGTCTTCCAAGAATCAGGGGGACATTTTCATCTTTTTCAATGTCTAGGACGTACCAGTCAACGGGAAAGGTAAATCTATCGATTTGAACTAGTACGTCTTTTAAGATTCCCACTGCTTTCTTAGAAGATCTATCAGCGAATTGCAAATTCATGGTAGTGGGTTCTAGAAGATCAATTAAACCCAGCTGTTTGCACACAGACAATGGCATGAGGCTTATAGATGCACCCAGGTCACACAAAGAGTTAGGGAAGACCAGGCCTCCCATTAACACTGTAAGCACGAACTTTCCAGGGTCACCTCTCTTGGTTGGTAAGTCTTCATAATTGATCATTGAACAATCCTCACCAATCAGCCTCTCCATGTCTGACAACTTCCTTTTTGAAGAAACAACATCCTTGATGAATTTTGTATACTTAGGCATTTCAACCAAGACCTCTGATAATGGAAGATTCACCTGAGTATTTTTCAAAAGATTCAGCACCATTTCATACTTCTTATCTTCACTCAAAGGGATGTTGCTCTTTCTTGGTGGAAATGGAAGCTTTTTCAGATCATTCTCGAAAAAGACTTTCTTGAAGATGCACCGGCTGCTTTGTCTTCCGAGATCCTTCCACCGAGCAGTTTTTCAATCTTTTTTATTAGTCGAGGATCACCTCGACTTCCGCTTGATTCTTCACTCCTCGGGGTTCACCACCGAGGACTTCCATTTTTTCACCTCTCAGGGGATCAGCCACCTGAGTATTTTCTTTCGGCCAAGGGGAGTGTAGGTGCTCAGCTTCCCCTCCTGCCTTAACAATGGCAGGAGGGGCTAGTGGTTTCCCTGGTGGGAAGGACCACTAACTTGAGTACCGCTTCTTAAATTCATTGCACTGGCCTCCTCTCTACCGTATGGAATTGATTGTACGAGGTCAGTACATTGGCCATTGTTCAAGTCGGTTTGAGCAACATGACCACCCTTTGGATTTTTCTCAGTGAAATCTGGCAATACCTCTGGGGTCTAGAAGCTAACTGTTCAGCCAGTTGCCTGATTTGCAAGGTTCTTATTTGTAGTCATCAGGAGTTGGATACTTTTATTTTGCTCCTCTAATTTAGCTTCAAGATTGTTAGTTTGGGAGGGGCCTTGAGAGTTTTGGAAATTTTGAGAATAGGGCTGGCTGGGCCGACTTTGGGCAAGAGATTAGAATTGGCGGGCCAATTACGATTGAACCTTTGATTAGAATTGGAATTCTGGTTCTGAGGAAAACCAGGGTTTCTATTGAAGTTTTGATTCTGATTGAAATTAGAATTTGGATTGAAACTTGAAGATTGATTGAACCCTTGGTTTTGGAGATTATTCTCGCCGCGGCCGATTGAACCTTTGATTGTTCTGGCCATAGAATGCATTTACTTCAGCATTCTGCCCGTTCATAGGACAGAATCTAGATGTGTGCCCCACCTCGTCACAATTCTGACATGTGACTTGATTACACTGTCCATAATCATGAACAGTATTCACTTGATAAGGTGCAGGGGGATTGAATTGACACTGGCCAATCATGTGGCTAGTCTGACAACAGCTCTCACAATATAGAACCTGAAGGTTCTGTGGAAAAGAAGAAGCTTGATTCGTCTGATTCGAAACTTGAGAAGTTGCCATCTGCTTCTGCAGCATGGCGATCAAATTTTGCATGTTGACTTCCTCAACCTTAGGAGGAGGAGGTGCTTGAATGGCTTGATAAGAGGGGGCAAAGTTATATTTGGCAATGTCCTCGAACAGTGCCCACCCCTCATCAGGCATTTTCTTCAAAAACGCCCCACCAGATGAACTATTGACCATGCCTTTTGTAAGCTCGGTCAATCCACTAAAGAAAGTGTTGACTTGCCTTTGCAGTGGCAAGCCATGGTGGGGACACTTTCTAAGCAGAGACTTGAATCTTTTCCAACACTTGAAAAAGGATTCATTCTCTTTCTGATAGAAAGTGAATATGTCGCTTAAACACTGGGCTGTCTTTGAAGGTGGGAAATATTGACTTAAAAATTCTTTTTCAAGTTCATCCCAGGTGGTAATAGATTCAGCGGGGAGAGAAGTATACCACTCTTTAGCTTCTCCCTTTAGAGAAAATGGGAAAAGTTTCAGTTTAATAGCATCCTCACTTACTCCTTGGATGCGTGTAGTACCGCATATCTCTAAGAATGTATGTAAGTGAGTATGGGGATTCTCGGATGATAACCGTGGAAAATAGATGCATCTTTGCATCATCTGAATAAGTCCCGCTTTAGCTCGAAGGTGCATGCGATTATGGTCGGGATAACAATAGCGCGAGGTTGACTTTGACTTCGCCGGCATGGCGTGAGTCCGCCAACGTACGTCTATCCTCAGCAGCCATAATTATGAAGTTTTCGAATTCTTTGGCTAAACGATCCTCTAAATCTTGATCGGCTTCTTCATAAGGAGCCGCAGAACGGATTTTCCGCCTGTTTGGCTGGACTATGGTCCGCTCTAAATCAGGGGTATACAGTAATGGTCCCTTTTGACTTCGAGTTTGCATAAACCGAACCAAAATCAGGTGGTTGAAACCTAAAAACTAAGAATTTAAAAACCTAAACTAAAAATTAAAGCCTAAGAAAAGAAAAAGAAATAAAATTAGTTAAGACAGGGGAACGGACGGACGTCCAGAAAACTGGACGGGCGTCTGCCTAGAAATTGACGGGCGTCTGGAAGTCTAAACGCACGTCTGATCAGCTGAAGAACTGGACGGACGTCCAAATTGGATGAACGCTCGTCCGACACGTTAAAAACGATTCAGAGTTGAGAAATTTAGAACAGACGGGCGTCCAATGGTCTAGACGCCCGTTTGGAAGCAGAAAAACGAAGCAGGAACAGAGAAAAACAGCAGGAAAAAGAATGGGGAGAGAAACAGAAAGACAGAAAACAGATGGAAAGGAAAAACTAATCACAAGGTAACTATAAAGAGAAGACCTTAAACCCTAACTAAAACCCTAATTACCTAATTAAAATCTACCTAAAACAAGAACAAAAACAATTAAACACAGAAAAAACAAAAACAAACACTAGGCAACCGTTTGGTTCCCCGGCAACGGCGCCAAAAACATGTCACGGATTTTATTAACAAGTAATAACTTTATAATCAGGTATTCCCCAAGTGCAGGGATCGTAGTACAGTGACTAATACCGGGTCGATCTTACGGGGAACTAACGTTTGGTGGTCCTAGTTTTTGTTCTAACTAACCTATGTCACGATTACCAAAACTAAACGAAGAAATAAACTAAACAGGAATAACTAAAATGTAAGATAACAATAAGGAAAAGCTGAATGAAGATAAGATCTAAAGCCGAAATGATGAATTTCAAACCGATTAAACTAAATCTAAACCTAATATGCAATAAAGATTAACTAAGCCAAACAATTCTAGTTCAAGGGATTTGATCAAGTTATAACGGACAAACGAGCAATTGATCCACCTATCCTATCAACATTCAATTCCAATTCAGATTATTTCGTGATTTCTAACCAAGTTGTGATTCACCTAATCAAAGGTATGAACCCTAATTTCTTAGGTAGTTCGTCTATAATTCTCTATCTTTCGATCTAAAGATTTACGCTTTTCTAATCCACAGGTGTAAACTTTAAACGTTTTTAACCTAGAAATCTAACCTAATAACTTTCGTTACTTAGATCAAAGATCTATTCCTTATCATGGTGATCTAACGTTTAGATGATTCTCATCAAAAAAAACAATCAACAAAGCAACGATCTTTCGATATGAAATTGCATAAACAATAATAAACATGATAAAGGAAACAACTTGTATTAAAAACTCACAAAATAATCAAGAACGGAACTGAATTGTTGAATCGGACGGCTTCACAACGCTCGTTCAAAAGGCTTTAGCCTCTAAGCATCCTCTTGAAACTTGGAATTGATGAATAAAAGTGCATAAAAACTATCTAAACTAGCCTAGAATTTAGAGTGCATAAACTGAAGAAAAAGAGAGTAAAAACGTAGCCTAAGCCGCCCCTAGGATTAGGGTTTTGAGTAATGTATAATTGGTATCCTTAATGTGGAAAACAAAGCGGCTATATATAGAATTTAAAGTCGGTTTCAGCATGTCGGCCGCTGGACGCTCGTTCGCTCAGTTCTGGACTTGCTTCAGACGCCCGTCCATTCAGTGTCCAAACTCTCTGAATCAACTTTTTCCTCCTGGACGCTCGTTCGCTCAGTTCTGGACTTGCTTCAGACGCCCGTCCATTCAGCGTCCAAACTCTCTGAATCAACTTTTTCCTCCTAGACGCTCATCCATATCTTCAAACGCTCGTCCATTCTGGACGCCAGTCCAGAATCGACTTAATCTTGATTTCTTCATCTCTATCCTTTTTCATCAATGTAAATTATCATTATCCCTTCTATCATCAATGTAATTCGACTCTTATCTCTTTTTGATCATCATTTGAGCATCAAACACGTACCTATAACACATTAAAACATCGCAAAACGTAATATCATCCAAATAATCATAAAATCACAACTAAAACACCAAAATTAACCTATTTTGCGAATAACTCATTAAAAATATCATTTACTCAATAATTCCATTAAACACTCGTTTCTTATGCAAATTATACAAATATGAGGGAAATTATCATAAAATATAGCATTATAAATCGCATAAATTCACCCTTAACAGTTTGGTTGAGGTTGGTGGTGAGGTCGGGTAGGTGATAAGAAATGTTAGGGGTAAGGTAAAGTGGTGGTAGGGGTGAGGTGGAGTACGGTTAGGTATGGTAGAGTGTATAGGGTAGGGTAAGGTTTGGCGGTAGGGTGATGTGGGGTAGGGTTGGATGGGTGGGTAGGATAGGGTTGGGTAGGTGAGCGGTGAGGTAAAATGCGGTGGAGTGATGGGTAAGTTGAGAGGTTCGTAGGAAAAGGTAGGGTGGGGTCGGTGGGGTAGGAATGGGTGGGCGGGGTAAGACATGGTAAGTTAAGGTAGGATGGGGTATGGTATAGTATGATAGGGTAGGTTGGTGGGATGATAAGGTAGGGCGGGATGAGTGGTATGATATGTGGTGGGGTAAGGTAATGTGGGTGGTGAGGTAAAACTACCTCACTCACACTACCTAACCCTACCATTCGCACTTTACCCTACCCCCTACTGTACCATACAACCCCACTCTTCCTAATCCTACCCTACCACCAAAATTTATCGCTCACCACCCACTATCACTCGTTGTTTCCTATATTATGAAATTTGTTTTATTCCATTCGGTCAAGTTCCTAAACACATGAATGAAATAAATTTATTCCATTAATTCCATTCCATTCATTGGATATTTATCATTCCATTCCTGCGAAACAAGCGTACCAATTCCCTTGTTTGGTTGAGTTTTATTAGTTGAGTTTTACGAGTGAGTATAGTAGTGGATAATGGACTTTAATGGATATGTGGTAGTAATGTTAATTATTGTGTTATTACATTCTTACGTTTCTTCTACCGTTTACTGAGTGTTTATGTACTCTTTACTGAACGTTTGTGTACTCACCATTTTTATTGTATGTTTATTCCCCGCTCACCCTTCTTATTGTATGTTGTGATATCCTACATTGGTTGTGAGGGAAGCACATTACCACCTTATAAGTGTGAGACATAAATATCTTGTCAACTCGGGTTAGCCCTTTTAGACCAAACGATGACGACGGTCTAAGCATTTGACCGGATCATTTATGACTCAATTAGTGCTACTAGGCCCGAGGGACCTAAGTGCTACACCGTGAGGGTGGGGGCCACCTCCGGATCCTCTGGTAGGGACGAAACTGGGACAAGTCCATGTGGGACGAATCATGGCGAGGACGCCAATCCCTTTTAAGGGGGTGAAATTATGATATCCCACATTCGTTGTGGGTGAAGCACATTATCACCTTATAAGTGTGAGACATAAATATCTTGTCAACTCGGGTTAACCCTGTAAAGTCCCACATCGGTAAAATAAGAGAATGCTCACCCCCATATAAGTGTGAGACATAAATGTCTTATCAACTCGGGTTAGCCCTTTTAGACCCAGCGAGGACGGCGGTCTAAGCAGTTGACCGGATTTATGACTTATTTAGCGCTACCGGGCACAGGTCTGGGGTGTTACAGAATGGTATCAGAGCCGATTATCAGACGGAACTATGAGCTTCACCGTACAAGAAGACGGTGTAAGATGGCCTCTAGTTACCTCTAGTAGGGATGATCTGGGAAGAGTCTCGGCCGTCCTGGCGAGGACGCCAGTCCCTTATAAGGGGGGAGAATGTAAAGTCCCACATCGGTAAAGTGAGAGAATGCTCACCCTCATATAAGAGTGAGACATAAAGGTCTTGTTAACTCGGGTTAGCCTTTTAGACCAAGCGAGAACGGTGGTCTAAGCAGTTGACCGAACCATTTATGACTCATTCAGCGCTAACAGACACAGGTCTGGCGGCGTTACAAGCCCTTTTAGACCAAGAGAGGACGACGGTCTAAGCAGTTGACCGGATCATTTATTACTCAATTAGCGCTATCAAGCCCGGGAACTGAGGGCGTTACTTATTCCTTCTCTGAGAAGGTGATGCAAGTACCGATGATGATGTTTGTTTTGACATTATTTGTCACTTAAGTTTTCCGTGTCTCTTCATATTTCTGCTTTAATTCTAATTAATGTTGATTACGTAAGACTTATATACATAATTATGTTAAATTTTTATTATATACATATGAGACATTTGTTTTTCGGATAAAGATGCGGTATCCAAAAACGGAACATCAAAGACAATAAATTATTAGCATCATGTGTCGTTTTTCTCACCCCAAACCAGAGATCATACAACATTAAATTGAATTATAGTAAAATTCTAATGTTACATGCACAAAACAATTTTCCAAGATCAGCTATGAATGGATGACCTCTTTAATGTCGCGGGTCGAGGCCGTGTATCGCACAGTTTGTTCCGTCGTTCTTATGTCACGGATTCATTGTCTTTAGTACTCATGCCCCGGAAATCGTGTTGTAACATGTTGTGGATATGGTAGCTGCTGAATGTTGTGATTGATTTGTTGTCCTGAAAATTGAGACTCAAACTGTGTCGGCAGTTGAATTTCCATTTGCTCCCCTTCTAGCTGCTGTGCTTGGGATGCAAGTTGTGAATTTCCCGTTTGCTCCCCTCCCTAGCTGTAGTCTTTGCAGTTGAATTTCAATTTGCTCCCCTCTGCCTCTGCTTGAGATGGAAGGTGTGGGATGTAGTCAATGCCTGTAAATTTATTAGGAAGAAAATTTTGGAGGAATGTTAAGTATTATATATATCTAAAAAATCACCTTAACTCATCTTATTTATTAAGCGACAAAACGGGAAGCATTAAGCCATTTTAGTTCAGAAACAAAACCAAACAACTTTATCTCACTAATATTATCCAACAACTGACTACAACTTTATTTTTAAAAATTGAACTAACAATAACTGAAAAGGAAAGAACTTAACTAGAAACCATAACATAAACCATGAAGACACCTCTTAAAGGTTGCACCAACTGGGCTCATTCCCTGTTTCATGGAACTCCTCAAGTTCTTGAAATAGTAAGGTACGAGCGCCAACTTACCCAGTAAGAAAGATTGTGCCGAATGTAATCCATGCATCATCCCGGATAAGATGACTTCACTAACACACTTAACATGCACATACATGTAGTGTATCAACTAGCAGACTAGTAGGTGGCATATAGAACATTTTACAAGCACATTATAGATGATCTAGGCATTCCAAGTTGTCGTATTTATGTCATATATTTTATGTTCGAATTCGTTAATGTTTCACGCACACACCCACACCACCATTAAATTGACTTGATTGACTTTTGCACCTTAGTTGCCTAGCAAGGACACCTCAAATGCATCCATCAACCTCAGCGCACGTATTCTCCCCAATGGCACACTATGTACTCACACATGCACCCAATAGTAGTCATGCCTTGCCCAAGGGCACAACGGCCCATACTGCTTAGCCCTATATTTTAAACTTCACAGCACACACACAACCAGTCATCATGTCTCCTTTTTCATGAACACATATGGTCACACACCACCCATGATTATATTGTCCTCTTTTCATGAACACATATAATCACTCACACACCCAAATCATCATGCCTCACTTTTCATGGACACATATGACCACTCACACTCCCAGATCATCATGCGACCTTTTTCACAAGCTAATTTCCATTAATTAATTTATCTCAATAATTACTTCCATTTATTCACGAATGTTTCTAGAGTTTCAATTTCGTTTTTCAAGAAAGTTCTACCTACACATCAATTTCGTTTTCAAGAAAGTTCGACCTACACTCAAGCGACATCTTGAGTTTGGCTTCCCGCTTTGGAGGGCTTTAGTTGGTACTTCTTCGTGGGTGATTTGGAACACAAGAAACAAAATCATTTTTGTTCTCTTGTTTTATCCTGGAGTGTATGTTTAGAGAGGTGCAAAGATTATCGCTTTCTTGGCTTTCGAATATTAATGGTCTCAAGAAACTTGATTGGGAAGAATGGAAGGCGAACCCGATGAATGCAGACTTCTTGAGGAATAAATTTTGATTTGATGGTTATTAATTTCGGACAAAGGTTGGATTAAAAAGTGATTGAAGGTGTGTCGGCTCTTTGATATCCTGTTGGTGAATTCCCCTGAGCTTGAACGTGGTTGCTTTGCTTTGGATTTTGCTTAAATGGAACCTGGACTCCAAAATTGTTTGGTTCTTTTTTTTTTTAATATTTTTGTTTGATCTAATTTACTGCATTCTGAGACTTGGATGTTGTTTTGAAACATTTTGTACTATGTTTTTAGCATCTTGCTGATAATATAAATCTTTGGCTGTTCAAAAAAAACACATCAATGTATAACACAAAGTAAGCATAGAATCGGGAAATACCATCAGCATAACTCAATACAACCCTATTCCTAACACGGTAAAAGTAACATTTTCATGATTATATAGGACAAAAATCACAATTGTTACTTTAAAATTGTTACTTCACGTGTTAATGTTACTTTATGTTTCACAATTGTTACTTCATATTTACTCTATTCCACATTTGTTACTTCATATTTGTTCTTTCATAATTATTCTTTTGTCACGATTAAATTACGCTTTTCTATCCGATTTTTGATAATTTTATTCTTCCGAACAAAAATCTATATATATTATTAGTCCAGTACAATACAAAAGATATAGGATTTAAAACATCCAGTTTACAAGTGCAGTAATCAGTATTTAATCTCTATTACAGACATGAGATTTCACAATGATCTTTTCACACACTACACACTACACACTACACACTATTTTGATCTACTTTAAGTCAAAAGGTGGTCAACTATTTGAGCCAAATGTTGAGTGTCTTCAAGACCAAAGCATATTTCGTACTTCTGAAGTAAATTGGGACCCAAAACTTCCAACATTTTGTCATAATTTATGTTAGAATAAGTAAGTGGAAAAAATAATACTTCAAAGAGCAAAATTGGTATAAAAAATATAGACAAATGTGAAGGGGACAATGTATAGATGAAAACATACATTTAGTCCCGTGGGAGACGATCTAAATTCTGTTAATTTGACATTTTCTCATGCTGAATTACAAAATTGACGTATTTTTGTAATTTAAGCATAAAAAATCGTAATACATGAGAAAGGTTTAAAGGTGTTTATCCAAGGCTTTGATCAGGAAAAGTTGCTTTTGTGGTAATAGCTACACTAATTCCCTGTGCAATGAAGGTTGATGATTATTACTGCACCATTGATGTTTGGGATCCGAGTTCGCCATTTCATTCTATATCCTTGAGGACAAGGATGTTTTAAAGGAAGGAGATGTCGGGAACTTGAACCTGTAATGGCTGCAGAGAATTGTGTGACACTGTCACGGATCGATAACGACACATCGTCGATTCTGAGTTTAAATGTATTATATAAAATATATATGTATAATTATGGGTCAAGAGTCTATATTTTAAAATTTTAGCGGATCAGTCAGTAGATATTAGTGCATAAAAATTTTAAATTGTGTAAAAAATACACTGATTTTTTTTTTTATATTTTAAATTGAGGTCAGGTGCCCATTTTGGTGTGAGAGCCGCGCCCCTGCCTGAACCTTCTGGTTGCGAATCGAGTTGAGCTTAGTGAACTAGCATAGTTTAGCTAAGGAGTAGTATAAATACTAGTTGTAATGATGTAATATGTACCGAAATTGTTAACAATAAACTCTATTTTTTCTCCCTGTCTAATTTCTCCTTTCTCCTCTGCGTTCCCATTCCCTTTCTTCCCGGATTTCCTCTGTTCCTCCCCCCCTAATTCCTCTCCTCTATCCCCAAATTTCATCTCAAAAACCATAGTTAGGATCGAATCCTATATCGATGTTATACTATAGATAGGATTGGAACCCTAATTATTTATTATTTAAAAGAAATAAAAACCAAATTTAGACCGCATTCCGCAAAATAATAAAGATCATAGTGGTCAACTGATACTATATACTATTAGGGATTTTTATGCAAAGGGTTTTTTTTGTTAAATTTTTTTACCTTACAATAAGAATAAAGAATCAACAAAGATTATCAATTAGTAAAATAAATTAAATAATGATAAAATAAAAACTTACTACTTTTCGGATAATATTGCATCTCATGATAATCGGTGCCGCCATAGTTTTCATTCCACTGCAATATTAGACGCCGCCCTAGAAGCTGACGACGCTCCTTCCATGAAAGGGGATCATCGGTGGTGGCGCGGTTATCACGATGCAACTTTAGATGCCGTAGACACTCCTCGCGAATCTGTAGTAGACGCTTCTGCGGGGTATTGTGCCACCACCGACGATCCTGAGGTGTATTATAATGCAATATCTCAGGATCATCATCCGTGGTGGCACAATTATGCAACCGCAGAAACTGTGACTTGCGCAACTTAAGGCGCTCAATGTTTCTTTCAAGAAACTGCAACTTCTCCAACTCCTGCATATAATCACGATTACTGCTAGAAAAACCAGTTGTGTTTCTTTCAAGAAACTGCAACTTCTCCGACTTTAGGCGCTCTATTTCTCTTTCTAAGGACTTCACCTTCTGCAACTTTATACGACGCCGTATAAACGGCTGCTGTTTGAGCTTGTAAACCCTATCTTCCGGTGAAGAGATCTTGTGATTCATATTGATGTTTATTTATTAAACGATTTGAAGTTTAACCTGTATATATATACTATTGATTATTTTCTTTCAATTTAAGAAATTTTTTTTTTGAGAAGAATATAAGAAATATATGAACATGTATTTATCCATTCCCTTATTTGGTATCGGTTTAATTAACATCGGAATCCGATTTGATATTTTTTCTTTTTTTAGTTTTGTTTTGTAAAAGAAGTGATAATATTTCCTGTTGAAAGAAAAGTAATACTTGAGAAAATAATCCATTATGTTCTATTTTCTTTTCAAAAAATACCTAATTTTAGAGACAAATAAACTCACACGTATACCGTGAGACTTGGACCTAGGACCTCAATGTCATAGGATCTCCACTTAACAATTTGAGATAAGTTTCATTGGCATATCTCTTATAATTTGAATGTAACAACAGACTTCGGATAATGTTAATTCAAATGTAGTTGTAACATCCCGCTCCCGGATATATCGAGTTTTTATCCAGAAATAGGACGTTCGTCACGTGAAATTTAGATTAAACCCTAAATCTGACGTAAGTCTATTGTCATATCAAAATAATACTGAAAACACGAAAGAAATAAACAAGCAAGAGACTCGGGAATTGATCTTCTAGGTCTTCCATTAATTAACTCAAAACGATTACAAGCAATGTTAGACTAAATCATAAACAAGTGCGAACATTTATTACAACTCAGCTTCAGGGGCGTCCCTATTCAAATTTAGGTTCGGGGCCAAATATTATTTTAGGCCCTTTCATATCAGAATAATACTGAAAATGCGAAAGAAATAAACAAGCAAGAGTCTCGGGAATTGATCTTCTAGGTCTTCCATTAACTAAATCAACCGATTACAAGCAATGTTAGACTAAATCATAAACAAGTGCGAACATTTATTACAACTCAGCTTCAGGGGCGTCCCTGTCCAAATTTAGGCTCGGGGCCAAATATTATTTTAGGCCCTTTCATATTAGAATAATATTGAAAACGTGAAAGAAATAAACAAGCAAGAGACTCGGGAATTGATATTCTAGGTCTTCCATTAATTAACTCAACCGATTACAAGCAATGTTAGACTAAATCATAAACAAGTGCGAACATTTATTACAACTCGACCTTCAAAGTGCGTCCTGCCCAAATTTAGCCGGACCAAATATTGTTGGGGGAGTGGTTTAAAAGGACAAAAAAGAGGGGGGATATGAGAATCAGGACAATGGAAATATAAATTGGGTGAAAAGGACAAATCCACCGTTCATAACCCCAAATCCACTATTTGTTGCAGTGGTACTGATCTCAAATCTAATGTTTCACTATCACAGTGGAATAATGACATGTCCTTTTTACCCAAAAAAATTTCACTGTCCTTTTTACATATTTCTATGTTCAAATTGTCCTTTTTAACAATAAACCCAATATTGTTTTAGGCCCTTCCAAAAAAAATGAGTAACAAACAAAAAAAATGTTTTTTTTGCCTTTTAATAAGGATCAAATCTTGAACACTTGTCAAATTATACTACATTGCTCACCATTAAAGCAATACCCCATTCATATTTAAAAATACAATATATATATATATATATATACACACACTATTGAGTCCAAATTTTGCGGGGCCCTCAAATCGTAGATTTTGAGAGGGCTCTGGGCCATGGCCCCTAAGTTTGCTTTCCATGCTCATTATTCAACTCGTCTTCAACATGCATTTCTTCTTATTCCCAAAAAAAGAGTGAACATCAGGTGAATATTGAATAATGAGAAAGAATATCAAAAGAGAGATTCATGTTTGTCGGATGCCGGAAGACATTACATTAATCTACTTTATCCAGTTCACAAAACAGTTTAAAGACCAAATAGTGTAACATTATTTTTAAAGCATAACTTCAAACATATATAAGAGAAAGCCAATTTAAAATCCATGTTAGAACAATGCATAGAAAACATACCTATTAACCACATTCAGTTAATCGTGTACGTACTTGTTCATTTACATTAAATACTTACATAGTATAGCCATGTTCTTGTCTTGTTTTGTCTTTTATAATCATGTTCATTAAGTAGAACCAAAACATTTAACTATGGGGCACGATGTGCAACACGCCTAATACGACTAACCATGCATCCAATCATGAGACTTTAGGACCCATGGGATTTAGGGACCATCGTCTTGAGAATGACATGGTTAGCACAACTATCATACCTCCGACACGGGGCATAGGTATCCATGGTACTTCTTTAAGTACATTGCTAGTAATTGTTACTTTGTTAAGCATGATGAGGCTAAACAAGGAGACACGTACGAACACATAAATCACATAAATTCAGGTTAACATCCATATCTAACCCACGTGAGCATGCACATAACCATACCAAACTACCATTTTATCTCCATTACTCGTGTAAAGTAAAATACATAAAAGTAACTAAAATACAAAACATTTTGTTGAAAACACTGTTTACATCACATAACATTTTAGAAACTAATTCTGAAACTCAGACCGTGCGCTTTCCCGAATGGGGGGCATGGAAAACATCCTAGACTTGGCCTCGGACTCATTTTTTGCCTCGACAAATATTCGGAAACTACTTTAACACATAGTTATGTCAAACAGTACTCAAACGGATTAAAACATAAAACTGAAATCATATACGGAACCTTTTGATAAGAAAAACTTATTACCTTAAATACGAGCCGAACTACGAATGGAACAACAACTAACTTCCAAATCAATGCGAATCTACAAACCAACAATGAATCTGACAACGATTACCCTTCGAATCTAACTTAATTATGTACAAAGAAAGAACTACCATGAAAAGATTAGATCTTAACTTCACAAGAAGAATCTAAGCCTGAAACTGCTTCGAAATCACTGTTGTGATCTGCCAAACAAACCTAGAAAGCTAGCCGAAGACCATAGAGACTAAAACTGGGGCGATTTTACTAGGTGATGGGCCGGGACAATGGCTGACCTTTTTCGGAAAACTTGAAAAACGAGAATCATTTGAAGTCTAGGGCTTTCTAGAGACTTTTTATAAGACTTTCTGAGCCAAGATCGGTCTTAAGGTGTCTTGAAGGCCAAAAAAAGCTTTAATAACATTAAACTAATAGGAAAAGAAAACATGATATCAAACGACAAAAATTACCCTTAAATTATTACACACCAAAAGTCAGGGTTTCACATTAACAAATTATATTCCTCGTTTTGGGATGAACAGGGTTTCACATTGAAAAACTATATTCCTCGTTTTGGGATGATTTGAAGTAATTATGTTGCATTTTCATGTTAACAAAAGCATTAAACGTTCAATTTGTTTGTTTTGTTTTTTCAGTGGTTAAACTAGAGAAATATTTGTTCCACTATAAAAAGTCACAAACACACTTTTACACTGTTGATCATTATAGGATCCATAGAAATTAATAAAACCTACATCATAATCAACTGTGAAAAAGTGTGTTGTGTACTTTATTGTAGTCATTTCGTTGTGAAACTATCACTACTGTTCAAACATGACTTATCATCAATAAATCCACTCTTCCCAGGTTCACAACCAACCTATATCATGCAAATATCAAGAACAATAATGTGCATATATAACTCCTGCGAGATAAATAGGCCATAAATATGCATGAATTCACTGTAAATATCGAGATTTCGTGACATAGGTGCAATCGACCTCTAAATAGAAAACTTGGTGAATATGTTAAGAAATCTACGTGGGAACGCAGCGGAATTTAAAATTTACTTCATTTTAATCAGGATCAACTTCGTTTAAGCAACAAACAAATAAGTAGTAAACAAGAAAGTTACCTTGGATGATCTAAAAACTCGAAGCTTTATCATTTACGAAGGAGTAGTGGTGCATGGAGCCGCCCAAGCGTTCGGCCTCTACCGCTAGTCACACGAACAGCTCGCCGGAATCCATCATGGATTGTTACCAGAAAAACTAGGTTGCTAGACCGACATTTTTTCTCTCTAAAAAACTCTCTCTATGAAGCTCTTATTATTTCTAGTAAAATTGAACTCTTCTAATTGTGATACAAAAGAGTTTGACACCTACCTCGTATTTATAATGTGACCTGCGTCCCATATATGTAGTCCCAATCCGATTGGGAGAAACTTCCTAATAGATCGAAAAGAAAGAAAACATTTTACTAGTAAAATAAGAAAAATAGATATTCTAGAATTATCTCATTTAATTTAATATCTTATATTAAATAAATCCAAGATTTAATCGATATCTAATATTGATTATCTTTATTATATTACTATAAATCAATTTACACATGTGTGTAAATCTATAGTCATTAATATCTTAATATTAATATATGATAATACTATTAATTAATTTGCACAATCCAAGTGTATCTTATACACTAATACATGCACCCCATATAACCATAAATTGGCATCCGAATATTCTTAATTAATATAATACCATGATTAATTAATATATATATATATATATATATATATATATATATATATATATATATATATATATATATATATATATATATATATATTCGACATAATTAATATATTGTATTTAATTTATTCATAATAAATAAATGCCACCATATTAATTTACCACTATAACACTTTATAGTCGAGATAAACTTTTCTTATTTGGTTATCACTATGACCACATTTAATCCGGCTAGATGTTCTTATGTGTGTGACCCGATAGGCTTCTGAATATGTTGGCCGTAAGCAGAAAGTGCATTTGCTAAAGTACCTTTCACACCTAACAATCATGGATAGCGTCTAGCAACACGTCCACGACCCCCAATCATCAGAAGAGTCAAATGCAATGACTACTACCTTTAATGTGAAATGGTTACTGTGCAAATATAATCCTATCACTGTTACAATATCCATACGGTCGTACGTCAAGTGTCAATACATCAACGACCGTATCTTATAATCTGGATATCATGCTCTCTTGAAGTAACTCATTTACTTTCACTTTGAAAAGATTCACGAGAGTAAGAAATTTCTTATAAGAAGACCCTTTCAGATATTTGCTCCTAATCATGGGATACGCGATTTCCGGACGAGCAACATGAATCCTACACATGCTTCAGTATCACACTCAGTCACTACCGCATGATTGCCCTATGGCTAGGGGAAACCTCAATAGCGTCAAAGTATGACAATCCACACAGTGATGTCATGAAGACTCCTGGCTTAGGATAATTACACGACCGCCACATAGTGCGACATTTAATAAAGTAAGTGGGTCAGTCTAACGTACGCATTCTCTAATGCACGTCCACGTACAGTCCAAGTGTCTCTACACTTTGATATACGAGATATGTCCATATCTTCAAAAAGATAGAAGACATCTAATACGTGCTAGTCTAATCGTACTATTAATGTCATATTTAATAGTACATATGACTAGAGACATTTAAGTATCAAACCATTAAGTGATTCCAGATCTCATCAACCATAATCACTATCATGGTTTCTCTATCACAGTTTAATACTAAGGACTTTATCATATAACAATATCGTAATTGGTTCGTTAATCGAACAAATATATAATAACAAAAAGCCATTTAATATATGTATAAACATAAAGAAATAGTAGAAATGATCCGACCCGATTGGGTGTAGGATTGGGTTTAGGACACTTTTCAACAGAATGCGCATCTCAATACATCATAAACGGGGTGAAACACATGTAAAGTGACAGAAAAGTTGGCTCTTATCAAATCTCTCACACCTTGATAACGCTCTAAATGGTACCGATAATTATACCCTTAATCACCCCAAATTCTGTTCAAGAGATGATAGATAGGCTCATTATTATGTGGTATGTTAAGTGCTATGCGAGTGTTTCCAGGATCGTAATTATGCATCTATGCTATTTTCCTGAAGAATTGGTACTGTTTTGTCTCGTTTTGCGTGTTTTCTAGGATGTACCGAATCTGGAGGATTGGAGAATGGATCTGGACCAAAAGAAGTATATTGGGCCAAGTGATTAAAGTCCAAGAAGATCCTGTTGAAGAAAAATGAGAAAAGTCGGCCCGGTTTACCGAGGGCTAGGGCCGGTAAACCGGTGGCTTATTTGACACGAAATTGATTCTGCCGCATTCTCTAGGTCGGTTAGGGTTTTAGAGAGTTTTAAGTCGGCTATTGTATCTATATAAGGCCGAATAATCAGATTATTACATAGTTCTTAATGAGTTCTTCAATAGTTTTCAATTACATTATACAAATTTAATGAATTAAAGTTATTCCAAGATTTTGAGGAGTTATTTCTGGTTTTCTCCCTTTCTCCACCATCTCTAGCTTGAGTAGATCGAGCTAGATCACCATTTTTGAAGGTATGAAGTTTTGAACGTTCCTTTTTGTCTTCAATATGGTAGATCTGTTCATATTTATGTGTTTTAGTTAATCTGCATGTTTAAAGACCCCATAATTTACTTATTTTAATCGTAATTGAGCAATGTAGATCCAGGAATAGTAAAAGCTGACCCCGGTAACCAGGCGGTCTATACCGGTTTACCGAGGCATTATTTTGAAAACCTAAAACTAGGATTCACTATAGTTACGTTGATCGACAGGTTTAATTAACAGTAGGGTAGATCTGGCCAATCTTCTTATTGTAATCGTAAACTGGCATGAAATACGAATAGTGAAGTGCTAAGTTTGTACATAGTCTTGAATGGACCATAGGAACATGCTGATCAATGTCGACAGTTGTCTAGGCGGGTTAGCGGTATGAGTTAGCGCTCGATATCGGCAATTCTAGTTCTTTATGAGTATGGCTATTACAGAGCAATTAAGGAGGGTAGTTTGGGTATAGATTGTCTACTACCATTGTCGGAGTGGATAGGAGTAGGAGTTGCACCCATAGCTGATAATGATAATTAAAACGAAAGCTCACGATTAATTTAAGGAAATTATGTGGGGAAGTAAACATAACGATTAACTAATCCAAGTTAGTAGATTGGTGAGAAGAGGGGGAGAAATACCGAATTCATTTTCTTATTGTTCATTGTTGGTCCATGACCGCCTCTATGTTGCTTCTTAATTAGGTTAGAATCGTTTATACTTATAGTTGTATTGTCTCTGTGGGATCGACATTGACTCGCATTTACTATACTACGATGTACCTAGTATTCTTGCTAGTAATATCGACGTTAGTAACTTACATGCGATCACACATCCTAATCCATTCTTTAGGTTCCTCTCTATTGAATAAAGGAACGTCAATCTTAGGAGCATTACGGATATGTTCATACCTTTCATTCTTTGATGAATTTGATAAGAGTTTGTGTGGTTTAGGAAGAAATTCATCACCCAATGCCACAACATGAGTTTCCATAGGTGATTCAAGCTTCTTTACGACCTTATCAATCAGTGCTCTAATCATTAGCTTGAGTGAATTGACTTGGGTCTCAATTTTCTGATTAAACTCAATGTGACACCCTATTCCTGTATACCAAGTCCTTATTCGGAAAGACCGCCCGACACGCATATAACTTTTTTTAAATAAAAGAAATATATATGTAAGCCTTCTATACCAATTTCATCGGAGTAAAGTGGAAATTAAGTCTAAAGAAATGAGTTGGGAATGTCAAAAGACACAACAACGAATCAACAGTTCCACTCCACGTCTAAGAAAACTCAAAAGACTAAACAACGAAATAAATGTTGTTCAAACTATTAAAAATCCCAATGAGAAAGAAAGATATAAGTTTTGAAAAACTATCAAACAAGTAAATTGTTTACATCTCTTAAACATGAAATAAAGTGCATAAAGTAAAATATAACAACCTTCATCATAAGCTCTGAGCTCATACATCAGCTTCATCTTGGCTATCGTCATACCTGTAATCATCTACCTGCTAATCATCTTCTCGGGATGGGAACAATAATAAGGGGTAAGTACAATTATACTCAGTAAGGGGTAGAAGAATCGGATACAACACAAACATGCATACATACATATATATGGCGAGAGACCAATAGCAAATATTGTCGAGACCAATAGCAAAAAGTACCGTGAGGAAATATGAAAAGGACTTTGAAAAGAGAGCCAAAGAGTGCTTGAAATTGTCGGGAGAGAAGGGGATGGGGACCAGCGATGCGCCTCGGTCGGATGGCAATGTGCATGGCATGCGAAAACGGAAGCCAAAATGGCCTTGCACGAGGCAAATAAAAAACCCCACTCCTCGGAAATCATGTAACATTTTGCATTTTTTCTTAACACCTTTTTTTCCCTTTTTTTTCTCAACAAAAAATTTCATTTTCACACCACAACCAAATGGTTACTTCTTTGGTAGTCACCCCTCTCCCGAAATGCTCAACTACCATAACCCAACCCACACATGTGTCACACACACCTCACAAGAGTCCAATGCGTAATTAAAGTTAAGCTCAACTCACGAGGGAGTCCAAGGAACGTAGACCACAATATATAGGTTAAGGGGCTCGGTAAACGGGCTAATCACGAAAGGACAATGTTTTTGGATGGGGGTCTCACCATCCCATGAAAGGCTTAGAGGGGGAGACTAGGGAAATATGTACAAGGAAGGCCATTTGGCTATAGCGGGTCAAAGAAACACCATGACCTTCATCCCGTGACTACCCTCGAACAACCCTTCTATTTCGCCTCGAAAGATATACATCTTAAGATCTAGTTGCTAACAAATCAAAACACTTGCATGATTGCATACCAAAATACATGTTAACAAAGAATCAAGACTATACGTGCGCAAGAGTCATGTAGTCACAACTAGATATAAGACTAAAATGCAATTAAGGATTACTATTCACTTTAACATATCCAGAAGACTATTAACATCTATAAATGACAAGTACATGCCTCAGTCTAAATAATTTTTATCAAGCTACTTGATGCACGAAGAAAATAATCGAGAACTAAGTATGTAAACAAAAAACCATAGATTTGCAAGCAAAAGTTATTATTTTTTTTCTAATAGCACGTAGCTCCCAAAGACTATCAACGTTGCACTTATACTTATAGAGAGTCATCATGCAAGTTGAATGACCACAAAATTCTCAAGTGAGAGGAAGCTAAAAACCTTTCCGAGGTGATTTTAGTGAGATGAAAGAAAAAAAAAATTACACATCTTTTGCTCAAAAGCTTCAAGAACATGGCAATGAAAAAAAAACTTCACTTGAAAAGAAAAATCTACCTACACATTCTAAGTTTAGAGTCCTTAGCTCGACTTTATACCCAAAACAAAGTTAAGGATAGTTATTTTAAAGGGTGAAAATTGGTGTTAAATAAACCATAACGAGTACCTCATAGACAAGACAAACATCAAAGTTGATAACAACAACTACCACCAAAGAATAAAAAATAAAAATGAAGGTGAAAAACTTTTGTTACAAGCATTTTGACAAACACCACATAGACATGGTAAGTATCATAATGTATAACAAAAATTTCCCAACAAAACAAAAGAAAAAAAAAGTGCCTAAGCCCAAACTTAATAGTAATTACAATGATATTAACCGAAACATCCCCGGCAACGGCGCCAATTACTTGATCGACTTTTTCTAAGTGTCAAATCTTACCGGCAGTGTACCGGATCAATTATAGCCTCGAATCGGTGAGTCAAGGTCGTATCCCACGAAGATTCCGGTTAACTACCAAAATCACTAGCACGTTTGGTTTAGAAAAAACATAAAAGATGAGTTTTAAAACTAAAGTGAGCCATGGTGTCACTCCACAACTCACCACCTAAATGCCACAAAAAGAAAAGAAGAGAAATATAATCTAAGGTTAGCAAAGGTAATGGTCAAAGTGATAAAGTAGAACTTATGATTCGTTAAGAAATGATTCGACCTACCCTCTATCCATTGGTGACTTTGTGATAAATTATTGGTGCGAACCCCAACTTTAGTGATTGCCCGCTCTCGCGTGATACAACCACTCTATATCTCTTCAACGGCCTAATTAACTAAAATAGGTCTAGAAGAATCGATATGCATTACACTCATTGGGTTGCCTAACCACGATTAGTGAACCCACTCTAGAAACCGAATCTATCTCTAGTCGATTTTACTAAGTGGTCTCATTACCCATTTTTCCACACTAAGTATCTTCTCTCGATCTCAACAAAGTATGTTAAATCATGTATTAGGTGCTTAATCTAACACAAGCATTAAGGCCAAGTAATGAGAAATAATTCCACAAAGTGCTTGAAATCTAAACAATCATTCTCAAAAATTACAAGAAACTACAATATCACAATTCACATTTCATGGTTAGATTTCTATAATTCATCTTCATCTTTCCCAAATTGGATTTTACACAATTCCAAGAAGATGAAAATTCCGGATACAAATCTAACTAAAACTAACACAAATCAAGATGAAATTAAAGAACAATAAGCTAAATAAAAGATTACCCATGAAAATCTATCTTTATTGACTCCATCTCTTCCAAGTACTAGCAATCTTCTTACACCCATGAAGAAAAGAAGAAGCTTGAAGAAGAACATGAGATTCAACTATCTAGCTATCAGTCCGTTAATTACATTGTTTTTGTGTTATAGTGACCTCCCGCAAGGTCTCTAATGGAGGAATCTGTTGGAGAAAATAGTGGAATTGAATTAAAGTGAATAAAAAATGATTTTATAATCATTTTATTCAGACGACTTTGCAAGCTTAATTTGATTATATTCTTGTATAGAATATATACAATGTTTTGATAATTCAAAACTACGTAAGTCGTAGATGAATTCAGATTTAGAATCATTCAATTCGAGTACGAGTGAATGAGAAATTAACGCTTGAAGTCGGGTGTTTGAAAGAACTTTTGTTGGAAGTGGAAGTTGAAGAGTATTCAACTAAATCGTGTACCACATTGGAAAAAGAGAGAAATGTTTTCCAGTATATATGTGGGAAGAATGTTATATGTGGTATAAGCTCCTATAAGAAGGAGAGATAGCGGGTTGGTTTTAGCAGTCAGACGTTCTGCTAAAATGGCCACACAGCAGCGCCCGCCGCCGCCGCCCGAGCCCGAGCCCGTTGACCGTTGACCGTTGACCGTTTACCTTGGTCTTGGGCTTTGGCTTTGGCTTTGGGGAATGGGCCTGAGGGCCTGAGGCCAGCTTTGTGTTAAACTTTTTATACAAAAGTTAATTGGGCTTGGTCCATTCATAAACATTCTGATTGGTGAAGATTGATTGAAGAGTTCACTTTCGGTTCGGTTATCCAACATAGTTCATTTCGGTTCAAAGAATAATTAATGGGTTAATTCAATGTTTGAACTATGTTAATTCATTCTTTGAACTGATGAAACGGTCAGAATCGATAATTAAAGCTTGATTCGAGTTCATCTCCACCACGACCTCTCTATATATATAGCTCTCATATGGATTGAAGTTAGACTGAAATACAACACCGAAAGCTTCATACATTCATATAGTTCGAAGAAGTTGCATACGAGTTTGAAGAAGAGATTCTCGAGCACTAGAAGAGTTCGTTGAAGGTTCGTGTAAGAAGTACCTCTATATGAATCGAGAATCCGAGTTATCCCGGGAGACAATTGGTTTTAACCGGGTACACACCGGACCAAATTTGTCTTAAGGACAGAGTGTCCCACTGCGTCTCGGAGTTATTGTATCCACTTTTATTTTAGTATATTTCATTTTTCTATTGTAATTGTTTTATTTTCAATAAAATTGTTGTTTAATTAAGTGTTAATTATTTTAATTGCGTGCACGGGTTCCTACAAATTAAGACAAATTTCGTAAACCGATGTTCGATTTTAACCCGTCGCGTAATCGAAATTTTTATACGAATTTCTACTCAATTTTTCGAGTTTAGACGAATTAAATAAACTTGTTTTAATCGAAATTCGATTTGATCACTTCGGTTCGATCGGTTCGCTCGTTCTTGATTGATTCGGCTTATTTACGAATTTTCAGCTCGTTTTATAATTTAGTTAAATCATCCTTTTTGGTATCGATTTCTGGCAAAATCGGTCCACCTCCTTTTGGTGTTTTCTGGTAAAAACTACCACGTTAAAACAAGATTGAAATACAAACATTGTTGGAGAATCGAGTTGAAACAAACTCGAGCTTGTTCTGACGAGTCAAAACAATCTTCACATTGTTTTCTTTGGGTGAAAAACCTACGTGTTGTATTATCGCTTATTCTTTTACGATAAAAGTTTATTTTCTGCTTGAGCGAAATGGCATCCGATGATCAAATCACTCCTACTCCGGTGGTGCGCCAAGCGGAGGACGATCTTCCACACTTCGGGAATTATGACACGCATAACTCATCGTGGATCGGTGCTAACCACGAGAGGCGAGAGAAGTTCAACGGATCGAACTTCAAACGTTAGCAAATGTAAGATGTTGTTTTACTTAACAACACTTGGATTTGCGAGAATGCTAATCGAAGATCCACCGTGGTGCCACCGAGATCTATTTGAAAAGACGACTTTTCTTGTAGTCGAAAAACTGGAAGAATAGTGATTTTTATGTAAAAATTACATTCTTAATGGTTTGGATAATATGTTGTATGGTGTATACTGTGACGTTATGACTCAATTCATCGTTGTGGAAAGCTTTAGAGAAAAAGTACACAACAGAGGATCTTTGGTGCCAAGAAGTTTCTTGTCGGTAGGTTTTAAAGTTTGAAATGAGCGATACTAAACCTATTGTGAAACAGTGGAGGAGTTGCAAATTCGATATCCGAGATGATAATGAAGATCCGAAAATCAACGAGAATTTTCAAGTGGCTCGTGTCATTGAGAAGCTTCCCGACTCTTGGAAGGAGTACAAGAGCTATCGATGCATAAGAGGAAGCGTAACGATGGATGATCCGATTGTTCGCCTCCGTATTGAAGAGGACAATAGAGCATCCGAAAAGAGACGTTACGAGTCGGTTGGACAAGCGAAGGCTAACGTCGCCGAGGTCGAAAATCGAAAGGAAGAAGCCTGAGAAATCGGTTAAGAAGGCAGGGAATCTTCAAGGAAGCCGACAGAGATAAGCCAACACCATTGAAGTTTAATGGCAAGTGTCACAACTGTGGCAAACAAGGGCACCGTCTTTGCGGATTTGCCGATCAAAGAAGCCTTACAACCATAAGGCTCATATGGTTGGCGAGGATGATGACAATCTCTGCGCAATGGTGACAGAGTGCAACATCAGTGGGTAATCCGAGACAATGGTTTGTGGACACCGGGGCCCACTAAACATGTCTGCTTATTGATCGTGATGTCTTCTCAACCTACAAAGCCGGAAATGGTGAGAAGTCGTGGATGGGCAACTCGCTCGATCAACCATTCAGGAACTGAAAATGATTCGAAGATGACTTCAGAAAGAAGTCGACCTCACAAATGTTCTCCATGTTCCCGACATACGCAAATCGATATCCGGTGGTATCTTTGAATAAGAATGGTTTTAAACTTTCATTTGGTAATGACAAGGTCATTTTGACCAAAAATGATATGTATGTGGGTAAAGGTTATTTTACCGAGGGTTTATTTAAACTCAATGTAATGGCTATTATGCCAAAGAATGTTGTGCCCAGATGAGGCTAATAAAAATGCATCTACTGCTGCACTTGATTGAGTCTTGTACTTTATGGCATAATCGTTTAGGACACGTTAATAATAAATCAATTCAAAGAATGATGAATTTGGATTTTTACCTAAACTAAAAGTTAATCAAACTGAAAAATGCCAAGTCCGTGTTGAAGCTAAAATGACTAAAGCCCGTTTCCATCCGTGGAAAGAAACACAGAACCGTTAGAATTAATTCACACCGATTTGTGTGACTTAAAGTTTGTGCAATCGAGAGGCGGTAAAAGTATTTTGTAACTTTTATCGATGATTGTACAAGGTATCTTTATTATGTATATTTGCTAAGTAGCAAAGATGAGGCTATCGAGGCATTCAAAAATTATAAGAATGAAGTTGAGAATCAACTTAGCGAGACGAATCAAGAAGGTTCGTAGTGATAGAGGTGGAAGTATGAATCGCCATTTGAAAGAATATGTCTAGATTCGGGCATTATTCATCAAACTATCGCTCCATATGCACCTCAATCTAACGGAATTGCTTTGAACATAAAAACCGTACTCAAAAAGAGATGATGAATGCTATGTTGATTAGTTACAGGTTACCTCGAACTTGTGGGGGAGGCCCTTCTCTCCGCCAATACAATTCTCAACAGATTCCGTCTAAAAAGATGGATAAAACTCCATATGAGATGTGGAAAGGCCACAAACCAAGTTATAAATACTTGAAAGTGTGGGGTGTTTAGCAAAGGTGGAAGTGCCTAAGCCTAAACAGATTAAGATTGGGCCAAAACGATAGATTGCATATTTATTGGGTATGCTCATAACAAAGATGAGTGCATATAGATTTCTTGTGCACAAATCGACAATCTGATGTGCATGTAAACACAGTCATGGAGTCAAGAAATGCGGTGTTTTTTGAGGATGTTTTTCCACATAAAGAAAGACACAATGAAGACTCAAATAAGAGAGTACACGAAAATGTGGGGGATAGTACTCCAGAAAACGAGGAAGTGGAACCTCGATGGAGTAAGAGGGCTAGGACTTCAACGTCTTTTGGGCCAGATTTTCTAACCTACATGGTAGAAAATACTCCAAGGACATATGCCGAGGCTATGTCTAATCCAGAAGCACCTTTCTGGAAAGAAGCTATTAATAGTGAAATAGATTCTATTATGCAAAATCACACTTGGGAATTGGTTGACATTCCACCGGGAAGTAAAGCACTCGGGTGTAAGTGGATTTTCAAAAAGAAGCTTAAGGCTGATGGATCTATTGATAAGTATAAGGCCAGGTTGGTAGCCAAGGGTTATCGACAAAAAAGGTCTTGATTTCTTTGATACTTATTCACCAATGCGAGAATCACTTCTATAAGGGTTCTTATTGCTCTTCTTTGCGATCTATAACTTGGAGATCCATCAAATGGATGTTAAAACTGCATTTCTAAATGGTGAATTAGAAGAAGAGATATACATGGAACAACCCGAGGGGTTTGTGGTTCCAGGGCAAGAGCACAAGGTGTGTAGACTCGTTAAGTCTTTGTATGGACTGAAACAGGCACCCAAACAATGGCATCTAAAGTTTGATCAAACTATGCTATCTAATGGGTTTAAAATTAACGAGTGTGACAAATGCGTCTACATCAAACAAACACCTAATGCTTATGTGTTAGTGTGTTTATATGTTGATGATATGCTGATTATGGGAAGTACTCATGATATCATCATGAATACCAAAAAGTTGCTGACACGCAATTTTGATATGAAGGATATGGGACAAGCAGATGTAATTTTGGGGATTAAAATCTCCAGAATATCTGAGGGACTAGTATTATCACAGTCTCACTACATTGAATCCGTTCTGAGGAGATTCAATGTTTTTGATGAAAGTCCTATGAAAACACCCATTGACTTAAGTCTTCACTTGGTCAAAAATAAGGGTGAGCCTGTGTCTCAGTTGAAATATTCACAGATTATAGGGTGTCTAATGTACATAACCAACTGTACTAGACTGATGTTATGCGTGTCTTTGTGAACAAAGCGAGCAGTTTTACAAGTAATCCCAGTGAGGATCATTGGAAAGCGCTGATGAGAGTACTCGTGTACTTGAAATATACAATGAACACAGGATTACGTTACACAAGATATCCAGCAGATATTAGAAGGATCTTGTGATGCAAAGCTGGATTTCGATTCTAAAGAGTCAAAATCCACAACCTGGATATATCTTTATGATTGGTGGTCTTTGCAGTTGTCCCGAAGTCCACAAAGCGGACATGCATATCTCGTTCCACAATGGAAGCCGAGTTTATTGCCTTTGGACAAAGTCAGGAAGAAGCGAGTGGCTTCAAATTTCCTGAGGACATTCCTTGTTGGACAAAACCGATTGCTCTATTAGCATACACGGTGATAGTCAATCGGCTATACACCGAGCACAAAATAGTATGTATAATGGTAAGTCTAGACATATACGTCGGCGACATAATACCGTTAAATACTTGATCTCTAGTGGTGTGATTTCCATCGATTATGTAAAATCGAAGGAGAATCTTGCGGATCCGCTTACTAAAGGTTTACCTAGAGATCAGATGTCAATTTTGACACTCGGAATGGGACTTAAGCCTATTGAAAGTTAAGTTTTGTAATGGTAACCCTACCATGTTGACTGGAGATCCCAAGATCTTGGTTCAAGGGGACAACTAAGTTATGAAGCTGTCGATGAACACTTTCCCATTCTGTGAATAAAAGTGTTGTCTGCGCCAGAGTGTGAAGGTTAAGTGAAAACTTTTAATGATTCCTATAACTTGATTAAATTCGAGTGGGGTATGGCGGAATACTCTTGATAGGAGGTCACCTATGTAAGTGCGAAAGTGGGGCGACTTCTATGAGAATTCAGAGGCTAGAATTCTCTAAAAGCACTTTCGAAACCAGTGTGATTCAGGGGCCAAAATGAATCCATCCATGAGAACCAAGTATGCAGTGCTAAGGGAAATATTGTGTGAGTTCTATTGTGCGGTTCTACACTAAAAAAGGTGAATAGATTCAAGACTTAAGTTCACCGATTAGCCGAGTAGATCCGATAGTACTTCACTAGTATGGTTCAAAGCCGTAAGCTACCTCTCCCGATGCAATGTTTTTCGTCGCTGAATCTCTTGAGTGCTGCATTTGCATTAATTTCCATTCATGTGGGGATTGTTGGAGAAAATAGTGGAATTGAATTAAAGTGAATAAAAAATGATTTTATAATCATTTTATTCAGCATTTACTTTGCAAGCTTAATTTGATTATATTCTTGTATAGAATATATACAATGTTTTGATAATTACGAAAACTACGTAAGTCGTAGATGAATTCAGGATTTAGAATCATTCAATTCGAGTACAGTGAATGAGAAATTAACGCTTGAAGTCGGGTGTTTGAAAGAACTTTTGTTGGAAGTGGAAGTTGAAGAGTATTCAACTAAAGCTCGTATACCACATTGGAAAAAGAGAGAAATGTTTTCCAAGTATATATGTGGGAAGAATGTTATATGTGGTATAAGCTCCTGTAAGAAGGAGAGATAGCGTGTTGGTTTTAGCAGTCAGACGTTCTGCTAAAATGGCCACACGCGCGCGCGCCGCCGCCGCCCGCCCGAGCCCGAGCCCGAGCCCGAGCCCGAGCCCGAGCCCGAGCCCGAGCCCGTTGACCGTTGACCGTTGACCGTTGCCCTAGGCCCAGGCCTGTGTTAAACTTTTTATACAAAAGTTAATTGGGCTTGGTCCAGTTCATAAACATTCTGATTGAGCTGAAGATTGATTGAAGAGTTCAGCTCGGTTCGGTTATCCAACATAGTTCAGCTCGGTTCAGCAATAATTAATGGGTTAATTCAATGCTGAACTATGTTAATTCATTCTTTGAATCGATGAAACGGTCATGAATCGATAATTAAAGCTTGATTCGAGTTCATCTCACCACCCTCTCTCTATATATAGCCTCCATATGGATTGAAGTTAGACACATTTTGGAAATACAACACCGAAAGCTTCATACATTCATATAGTTACGAAGAAGTTGCATACGAGTTTGAAGAAGAGATTCGAGCACTAGAAGAGTTAGTTCGTTGAAGGTTCGTGTAAGAAGTACCTCTCTATACTAATCGAAGAATCCGAGTTATCCCGGGAGACAATTGGTTTTAACCGGGTACACACGGACCAAATTTGTCTTAAGGACAGAGTGTCCTACTCGTCTCGGAGTTATTGTATCCACTTTTATTTTAGTATATTTCATTTTTCTATTGTAATTCGTTTTATTTTCAATAAAATTGTTGTTTAATTCGTGTTAATTATTTTAATTGCGTACGGGTTCCTACAGAATCTCGGCTCTAAGGGTTTGGGGGAAGGGGGAGATGAGTTTCCAGCTGCAAAATCGCGTTTTTATGGTGTAAAACGCGTAACGAGCCGAGCTGTCCGAAGTTTGGCCCGACAGATGGTTCGATACTAGATTGTCTTCAGTAAATTGATCATAACTTTGCGTGTAGAACTCTGATTAGAGTGATTCAAGATGCGTTGGAAAACTTGTTCAAAGATATACAACTCTTGTGAATATTTCAAAACCGAAATCTGTCTCTAAGCTGGGTCAAAAGTCGATTTAAGTCAGCTGTGAGTAAGTATGCTCGGGACAATTGACCCGTAACAACTCCATGGCTTCGGGTACACACTTCGCACCGTACAAATGCGTCTTATCAACATCAAAAGCATCTCTCCCGAGGCTTGGTCAACCTAAGATCCTGCAATGACACGCCAAAAATACCAAGCGTAAACACGCCTACAAAAGATTGGTCCTAGTAACCCAAAAATACTATAAAAACTACTTTATTTATTACTACTTACTACTTATTGTATCCTTATGAAAATATGCAAATCGATGCCCGAAAGGTGCAAAATTACTATTAAAATCACGGGAAACGGGGCAACAAACATAGTGAATGCATCATAAAATTGACTTACATCAATACTGTATTAAAATATATTAATAATATTCAATGATTTTTTTGTTAAATTAAAATTCTTAAATGAAGTCCTTCATATGTATGATTTTGCTAACTCTCTCGGATAAATAAAACGGAAAGTGTATGTTTTAGGCAACGAATGCAGGTACCCGATCAAACGCCAAGAGGGATAGGGAGAGACGGTTAGTTAAATAAAACGCAAAGTGTATGTTTTAGGCGGCGAATACAGGTATTGTTAGGAGAGATTTCCCATACTCATAATGTATAAGGAAATGTAGTAGAACATTTGCGACACCAATTGGTTTTAGTAGAAAGATAATCGCTTGTTATTAACATGGTATCGGAGCCATAAGTCATGAGATCGAACCCTGATGTGGACATTATTTTCACAATTGTTGTGAGAGATTGTCCACACTTGAGGGGGGTGGTGAGAGATATTGCCCACGCTCTTAATGTATAAGTAAGTAGCACATTGTGTTGGGAAAGATTGCCCACACTTGGGGAACCTTGATGTGAACATTATTTTCATAATTTATATTGTGCAGTTGCCCACACTTGAGGGACCCTGGTATGAACATTATTTTCAAAATTTATATTGTGTAAGTGTTGAAAAAGATTGCCCACAATTGAAGGGCGTGTTGAACCCCGGTTTTTATTTTCACAATTGTATTGTGCAAGTGTTTGGAGAGATTTCCCAACATTATTTTCTCAATTTATATTGTGCAAGTGTTTAGAGAGATTGTCCACAATTGAGGGGTGTGTTGAACCTCAATTATATTGTGCAAGTGTTGGAAGAGATTGTCCACACTTGGGGGGTGTTGGAAGAGATTTCTAACTCTTAATGTATTAGTACAACGGTAAGCGCTTGATCCTAATATGATAACAGAGCAGAAGATCCCGAGTTCAAGCCCCGCTTCCAGCACAATTAAAAACAAATACAAAAAAAACCAAGTGTTAGACCCACCCTCTTCTTACAGGCCCACACTTCCCAAACAAAAATAAACAAGTCAAGTGTTGGGCCTCTCTCCCTTCTTATAGGCCCACATTTGAGGGGGTGCGATATAAGGAAATATAGTAGCACATTTACTAACACCAATTGGTTTTAGTAGAACGGTAGAGATTGCCCACACTTGAGGGGGGTGTTAGGAGAGATTGCCCACACTTTTAATGTTTAAGGAAATACAGTAGCACATTTACTAACACCAATTGGTTTTAGTAGAACGGTAAATACTTGATCTTAACAGTTGCCGATCATCAAACGCCAAGAGGGGATGAGGGAGAGGGAAGGGGGTGGTTGGAGGATGGTTTTAGTAGAACGGTAAACGCTTGTTCTTAACACGTACCGATCATCAAACGCCAAGAGGGGATGGGGGAGAGGCAGTGGCGGTTCCAGAAAGTTTTTCCAGTGGGGTCACCGGATTGTAAAGTTATATTTTTTGTTCAAAAATTTGTTACAATAGAGTCACCGGAGCATAAAACTACATTTTTTACCAATAAAACGACATTTTTTAACACCAAAACTACATCGTTTTAATACTAAAAAAATTCCTCGAATCTCAATGGGGTAGCGTGACCCCACTTTGATACACATACATCCGCCACTGGGGAGAGGGAAGGGGGGTGGTTGGAGGAAGGATCCTCTGATGTATCCTTTTAAGCCAAAACTTTGAAAAAAAAGAAATATTAGAACACAAGTGAAAATGGATCACACTTTGCTATGTTACTGCAGACGGTTCGGAGTTGGGTGGTTGGGCCTGACAAAAGGGAGAAACGACATACGGTCGTCTATATTTTCAATAACAATTACTAATTGAGCACCGCTATTTTTTTTTATGGTGAAAATAACATCAGTGATACAGCTGATAATATTCATCGTAACAAAAATACATATATAGACATGTTTTATCGTTACAAAAACAATATAAGGGGATGCTCTTTTTTTTTTTTAAGGAATACATAAGAATGCTTAGTTTAACTATAAAAAAATACAAATATTTATTGTAACAAAAATGAATAAATAAAAGTGTTTATTGTTATAACAAAAGAGAGAGTATAGTTTTAAAACGAATAAAAAAATAACAAGGAGACTAAACTGAATTTTCGTAGCCTTCCTTCATCATGGTTGACTTTGCTTTCTAATAACTGATGTAAATTGAGTTTCAGCTGCCTTCATCGTTGACATTTTAAAATTATCAGATTTTTGGTGGGTTTGAGGCCAGCTGGTTGAGTTCTAAACACCCGTGGGCCGTGGCATACAATTCAAAGATTCTAGCGAACAAGTTGTCTTTTGCAGATAGAAGGTGAGTTGGTATTTGTTCTAGTGATTTTATTTTGCCTTAATTGTCTAAATTTCTTGGAGCCCCAATTTGTTTGTTTGTTTGTTTTTTTTTTTTTTTTTTTTTTTTTGTCATTGATTCAAGATTAATTTTTGATTTGTTGATATAGGAGTACACAGAAGTGCCGGTGATTTTTTTTTTTTTTTTTTTTTTTTTTTTTTTGTTGTTGTTGTTGGAATTTCAAAAAGATTACTGTAAAAAATACGTCAAAACTCACTTCTATTATATTCTCCATTAGTTTACTTGACTTGTGTATTTCTAATTTATTATTTTGTGCTTGTTGTTGGGTCATAATTTTGGTTCTTCATTTTCTGATGACGTACGCTTTGATCCTGTCTGATTTTAATTCTGGAAGACTATAGAAAAATGTATTTTGGTTAGAATTTTGGTGGTAAATATGGGTGTGTTTTTAATGCAGTTGTAGAAGATATTGGGGATGATAGTGTCATTTTCATGACAAGTAATGGCATTTAGGCCATTTTTTTTTTTTCTTTTTAGACAATTTTACTTTGAAAATGTTATCTGCTAATATTGTGAATGGAAGATAGAGAGAAGGGTAAATCGGTAATAGCAATAATTGCAACATAATAGTCCTTTAACTGAAACTTGCTCATGATTTGTTGTCTTCATCTAATTAAAACACAGCTTCAAGATTCTTGTTTAATTTCTTCACTTCACGAAGTATGGCAACCAAAGAAATGACTATCAAACTCATGCTCGATACCGAGTCAAAGAGATTAATCTTTGCTGAAGCTTCAAAAGACTTTGTCGATTTCCTTCTCTTCATACTTTCTTTACCAATTGGCACTGTCACAAAGCTTCTTACAAGTGAATCAATGGTGGGCTCGATCGGAAATATCTACTCAAGTGTTGTAAATCTGAATGAAACTTACCTGCGACCAAATGTCGGCAAAGACGATATTCTCATCCAATGGTCTTTTCATCTCTTACTAACATTCCTTTAAAGCGACAACCACATCATCCATTAATTCTTCCCGGAAGTTCTACACTTGTTGGGATCCCTTATGCAAAAGTGGTATTTGAGCGTAACTTGTGGTGTTCAATGTCCTAGTTGTAATGGAAATATGAACCAAAAGATCGAATTTATCAACAAAGATTCGAGGGTTATGTTCACAATGTGGCTTCTTACATGATTTACGATGATTTATCTATAACGACGATATCAACCATGTCATTTGTTTCGATGTTAAATAAGTTTAATGTCTCTAAACTTGAAGAGAGGAATGTCAAAATCGGAAATGAAGAAGCATTGGAGTTGTTGAAGGCGTCATTGCGATCAACCACAGTCTAACCGATGTGTTCCTTAAGAGGAAGAAGAAAGGAACCAGGTACAAATCTAAGTTTAATGGTACATCTTTTAAGAATTTATTTTGTATCCTACATATAACATAACTTCTTTTTGGGCTAAATTACAATTTTGGTCCTCTAACTAGACACGTTTTCGATTTTGGTCCTGGTTTTTCTCCGGCGACAATTTTAGTCCTGTAAGTGGTCTTTTTTTTTTGCAAAAATAGTCCTGAACGCCGGAAAGACCACTTACAGGACTAAAATTGTCGCCGGAAAGACCACTTACAGGACTAAAATTGTCACCGGAAAAGACCAATTTTAGTCCTGTAAGTGGTCTTTCCGGCGTTCAGGACTATTTTTGCAAAAAAAAGACCACTTACAGGACTAAAATTGTCTCCGGAGAAAATTTAGGACCAAAATCGAAAAACGTGTCTAGTTAGAGGACCAAAATTGTAATTTAGCCCTTTTTTTTGGTATAGTAGTATTGATTTGCATAGAAATTGTGGCAAATGTCACCATTTATTGGTGTTTAAGATCGTAAATACTACCTACGATCCCAAAATGTAAATCTGTTTAGATTCACGGATTAAGAAAGTGTTAAAAGTCATTAATTTTGATGGTAAAAGTCTAAAATACCCTTTAACTCTCATTAATGTAATAGTTGTAAAGCATGTGAATGTATAATAAATTAGGGGTAAGAAGAAGAAAAATGTAATACATGATCCATTGATATTTAAACGAAATTATATTATGGGACAAATTCAAAAAGTTTAACGCATTTACATTTTGAGACAAAAATAGTAGTTGTTTCAAAACTCGTTTTTTTTCTTCTTCAAAAATGGCTTGATTTTAGTTTCCATAAATTAAAAAAAATGGCTCGATTTTTAAAGTTATTTTGAATTAATTTCATGGTTTATTTTTCTTCTTTCTAATGTAAATGATTAATCTAATTCAACTGAGCCAAAACTCTTAGGCAATGGGCGGAGAAAAATGGAGATCTTTATCAAAACTCTTACTCAGAAGACCATAACCCTTCAGGTAGAGCCTTCTGATACCATCTACAGTGTCAAGACTAAAATTGAATACTTTGATGGGGTTCCTCCTAAGCAAATGCGCCTCTTATTCTGCGGTAGGCAACTAGAGGATGGCCGAACCCTAGCTGATTACAACATTGTCAACATGTCCCAAATTGTCTACATACTCCGTCTAGCCGGTTGTTGATGAAAATGTGTGTGCAACAACATATTAAAGGCAGTGAACAAGGTACAAAACGTGGGGCCTAAACTTAAAAATATAGTTGTGATTTTTAATAATTGGTAATGGAGGATTTAGTTATCTTTGTTATGGCATATGTTTTTTTTTTTTTTTTTTTTTTTTTTTTTTGTTGTCAAATCAAGTTCTTTACTAAAACCAAAAAAATGATATTTGGTGTTATTGGGTTCTTCCCGTGATGATTTTTTTGTTTTTTTTTTTATTTTTATTTCTGTTCAGTAGTTTCCGGCAGTTGCCGGCGGTTGTCTGGATATGCTCCAGCTTTTGTCTGATCATAGTTCTTGTATATTACGTTTGTTTGATAAATTTCTTTGGATTGTGAAAAAAAATGGAGTCAGATCTTGCCCAATGATACATGTTATTGTCTTTCTGGTGATAATCGGTATTTGATTCTCATCTCCTTTGAATATAATTAATTTAATAATAATAAAAATATCTATGATATGAACAATTTGATATTTCCTTTCAGATAATAAATCAACTTGATTTTGTTAAGGTATTAAGGACAAATCTAATAAATTGGGACTAAATTGCTCTAAATTAAAATGACTCATCCCTCCGAACAAAATTTAGGCAATATTAGGTTTTAGTCCAATTTCCCTTATGTATATAAATTTTAATCCAGTTTGTATTTTTTTGTTGATTTAAGGACAAAATAATTTCGTTCGGACTAAAGTACCCTTACCAACACAAATGTGTGTTCAGCCTTCCTTTGCTTCTCTCTCCACCACCGATAATACTAGAACCCCAACCAACAACAACGAAGCAGAGGAACCGACACTTCCGCCGGACTCACCTATAGCACCACCGATTCCGCCAGGTGCGGTGGAGATCCGGTTCAGAAGAGGATCGAAACGTAGAAGAATGCAAATTGGAGGAGAATTCGCATCCATTCAAAGAGAAGAAGAAACCTCCACCTAAAGATTGGGAATCCATGACTTTTGCTGAAAAAATCAACAGAACAGAAACTAAAAATTGAAAGAAAGAAAAAAAGAATTACAAGTCACCGCAACATGCTGAGAGCATCAAATTAGCAGGTAAGCTAAACAGCACTCAGATTATTGATTTGTGTGAATATTTTTTTTTTAAAGTGTGAAATGGGAAATGGGGTATAACGTTGGTGTAGTTATCAAAATGCGTTTTTGATAACTGGTGTTTATTTTTTACCAATTTATTTTCTATCAACATCTTGTTGTTTTTTGCAAAGCAAATTGAGGAAAAAAATGCTATTTTTTGCCATGAAAAAGATATGCCCCTTTTGGTTTGGGTTAAAGATGATAAGTTGTGGTCTCAGGGAACTGTTCACAAAAATGAAGGAAAAAAAACAAGCATCGCATCTCATCTTTTTCTTTCTTTGTTGATTTGGATGGATTTAATTTCAGCATATTCGATCCCAGCCAGCATCTTTGTTGATTTGGATGGATTCAATTTCCTCATCTTGTAAAAATTCTTGCTTTATTAGCTCATGGTTGTGGTTGATATGTATTAAATATTAATGCAAATTTTTGCAGTACTTTTATTTACGAATCTCTTGTTTTTCTCTGCTCCACCTCAAGTACCTTAATTATTTCTGGATTCTTGGCACTTGAGTAGGCATTCAATATCATGCTCTCTTGTAGTCATTGTTTTTTGGTTTATGATGTTCTTTGTGAATTCATTTATTGATGTGGTGTACAGGGTGAAGAAACACATGGTGTAGGTGGTTTTGTAAATTTGTTGTGCTGTGCATATGTTACTTTGTTAGTGTGTTACTTTGTTGGTGTTAATAGTTCAGTTGAGAACAAAAATAATGGTAGGTCTGTTGTGGTTGATCATATTGATGATCCCACAGTTTAAGGTTTCGTTTAAGGATGCATCTATGATGTTTTAAAGAAGATTGATTGTGTTTTTACTTGGTTCATATCTTTAGCTTTAATGCAATAGTAGTATTCTTTGTTGGTGTATTCTTGTATTCTTGTATTCTTGTGTCATTTTTCAGCCATATATAAGCCAAATTTAAGGCTGAAAATTAGATTTTGGAGCAAAAATAAAGTGTTTAAGGATTGAAAAACTTGAAATACTCTTGTTGACTTTATGTTGTTGCCTTTTTCTACTTTCTTCAAATATACCTTTAAATATACAATGTTGCAATGTTTTTTTTTTAAAAAAAGAATCGATAGTAGTGTGATTCAAACCCCCTCCCTTACATTGGAAAACATACTAAAGATGATATTTCAGTCATTAATGGATAAGAAATGCAATGGATATTTGGCCTAGGTGGTTGAAGATTGTTGATTCAAATGGTTATGTTTGTGTTTTTTTGTCTTTAGAAAATTGGAGGAGCCTAGTTGATGGGGCCGAACCGATGATATTTGATGCATTTTCTGATTCATAGATCTTTCATGGAGTTTGATGTGGTGCGGATTTGAAGGATGAAGGTCCATAGATGGTAAAACAGACTGCTCTTGTCTTGAAGAACTTGAAGAATGTTTTAATTGATAGGCTTTTTGATTACATCAAATAGAATTAGGCTTTTATTCTCTTGATTCCCCCGGAGTTGCATCTCCATAATGCTTTGATAAATTGTTTCATTAGGATATGAAGCATTTTTTATAGATTGTTGTATTACGCAACGGTAATGGTGATATTTTGGATGTTAATAAAATGTGTTACTGTGTTACTTTGTTAATGTGTTACTTTGTTGAGAACAAAAATAGACTAGTGTGTTACTTTGTTGGTGTGTTACTTTGTTGGTGTATTACTTTGTTGAGAACAAAAATAGACTAGTGGGTTACTTTGTTGAGAACAAAAATAGACTAGTGTGTTACTTTGTTGGTGTGTTACTTTGTTGAGAACAAAACTAGACTAGTGTGTTACTTTGTTAGTGTGTTACTTGGTTGGTGTGTTACTTTGTTGGTGTGTTACTTTGTTGAGAATAAAAATAGACTAGTGTGTTACTTTGTTGGTGTGTTACTTTGTTAAGAATAAAACTAGACTAGTGTGTTACTTTGTTGGTGTGTTACTATGTTTGTGTGTTACTTTGTTGGTGTGTTACTTTGTTAGTGTGTTACTTGGTTGGTGTGTTACTTTGTTGGTGTATTACTTTGTTGAGAATAAAAATAGACCCGGTGTGTTCTTTTGTTGGTGTATTACTTTGTTGGTGTATTCTTTGTTGAAACAAAACTAGATTTAGTGTGTTACTTTTGTTGGTATGTTCTATGTTTGTGTGTTACTTTGTTGGTGTATTACTTTGTTGAAAACAAAATAGACTAGTGTGTTACTTTCTTTGGTGTATTCTTTGTTGAGAACAAAAATAGATAGTGTATTCTTTTTGTTGATATATTACTATATTCTTTGTGTTGGTAAAAGCGTTTGATAAAATTCGGTTTTCAAATACTACGTCGAAAGGGTATCAAACGCGGTCTCAAAATGAAGATAAAAAAAAATATGAACTTTGGTGAAACAATTTTGATGATCGGTGTTTCAAATCAAAAATTCGGTCGTTTATAAGAAAAAGCGTTCGGTTAAAGCGAAATATTTTTCGAACTTTTCAAAATTTACGTCGGAAGGAGTATCGTATTTGGGCTCAAATTAAAGAGCAAAAAAAACATGAATTTTGATGAAAAAATTTCGATGATCGGAGTTATAAATCAAAAGTTACGGGTGTTTAAAAATAAAAATAAAAATAAATAAAAAATAAAAAAAAAAACCACCAAACCTGGAAACTGAGAAGCGGAGGGAAGCGGAAGAAACTGTATATATGCGCGCCGGGTGTATTAAAGGGTATTTTTGTCCGTCTGAAATTTTTTTGTCCTTTTTGCAACTAAAAAAATAAGTGTGTCTTATTTATTCATTTTATAAATATTTTTGTCCTTTTTCCTCAATCCCCCAAAATTTATTGTGTTAATATTTTATTAATAAATTATTTTGCTGATATCAACCATTAAATGCAATTGATTTGATTTATCGTAAACAATGATCTTTTATATTCCACCCCTTTAGCATGTTTGATACTGAGAAAGACTTGAGAATAAAGAAAAAATTTGTATCTTTTCTCAACTGTGTAATTTTGGTTACCCTGAGAAAAGAAACGTATTTTTCTCAACTTCTCAAATTTTCTCAAAATTGCATTCTTTTCTCAGATTTCTATTTTCTCTCAACATTTGACATTTCCTGTCACACAATAAAAGTTGTTTGAGAAAAGAAAAGAATCACCTCAAAAAAAAAAATCCATGTTTTCTTACATTTTTTGAACAATTCTTTTCTTTTCTCAACTTTTTTTTTTTTTCGCGCGCCAGTATCCGTAACCCACCTGGTCGACTAATCCGGAGTTCGGCCCGAATCGTCTTTGCAGTCAGACTTTACTTCGGGGTAGGCGCGACCAAGAGCTCTTTTCTCAACTTTTCTTTTCTCAAGTCTATTGTCACCACTATTATTTTCTTTGTTTTTCTCTATACCAAACATGCAGCATGTTGTGCTTTTCTTTTAGTACAAGAATAATTGTATCAAATTCTATTAACGAATAATACTTTATTTTAAAGTTTTCAATACAAGTTTTCTAGTTTAGAGAATCTCTATCAAAGATGAAATGTATCAAATTTCTTTATTTTACATAACACGGTAGGTATAAAAGATGCGGTAGATGTAAATGTAATTTCATAAAATACGTATTTTATAGTAAAAAAAAGAGTATCGGCTGCAGTTTGAAATCTCCATAATTGAGTTTTTATACATTAATATGATGCGCTGCTGATTACTGGGCAGCATCAATCTAGTCCATCACACCCGAGACTTTGGAGCCCTCCTAGTGAAGGAATAGTTAAATTCAACATGGACGCAGCTTTTAGTGGTAACCCTACGTCTATTGGTGGTTTAATTCGGGACAACAATGACTATATTCTGTAGTCCTTTTCGCGAAAGCTAGAAGGAAAATATGAGGTTAGTGTTGGAGAAGCCTTTGCAATGTACCACACTATTTTTCTCTCAATTCAGTGGAGCTCTTACAATGTAATCTTCGAGACAGACTCCCTCAATTTTAGCCAGAAATTAATCCGGAGCAACAAGAATTATCGGACTTAGGCAACATTGTTGAAGATTGCCAGACTTTCTTAAATTGTTTCTGTTTTTTTTCAAATTTTCTTTTGTTAATCGTGAAGGCAATAAGCCGGCTCACTTGTTAGTCTATATTTTTTAGTCGGCATGGTTTCTTGGGGCTCGTTTCCTCCTTCGGATTTATTATATGCTGGTTTGACAGACATATTTTAATGAATCGGCTCTTCTTCTAAAAAAAAATTATGTACTAACTGACCTGCTAATTTTTTTAAATATTGACCAATGACAGATGACAGATAATAATACTTGGATTTTTCAATTAATGTTTATAAGCTTATAATACGATTTACCGTTCCCGATCCCCGATCCGTATCCCATAATTGGTGCAGTCATTGGAAAAAAAATTCAAATGTGAAACGAATTGAAAGGGTACGTAGTGTTATGAATCATGATTTATGAGTTACAACCGGTAAAATCTAGGGAGAAACGCTTAAAAGGACAATCTTATAATTTCAACCGTCATTAAGGACAATGATATTTTCATAAGGCAATAAGGACAAAAATAATAACAAAAAGACTCTATTACCCTTACTTCAAAAGAAAAACACAAAACCTAGCATTACACAGAAATCCGCCGTCGTCACCATCGAACATGTCTTCCTCAGCCACCTCACCGATGCTCGGATCGAATCCGCCGCCGTCTTACTTCACTCAATCGGTTTCTTACCTCGTGCAGCTCAACGTCTTCTCCGTCCCTTCACATTTCATTCTCTGTCTCGGCTCATCGGATCGAGCTAGGTATTCTGCGTTAGCGGTGATTTAATGTCGGCTTGTTCATGTTGATGTTAGCCGTGTTGAAGAGGTTCTTGTCACGGTAATGGCTTCCATAATCTGCAAATCTGGATGTTAAAATCAAGTTGAATCAGGGTGGGTATTCTTCTACCACCACTTGACTAATGATTTGTATTGCAAAATATACTTCTTCATGATTCCCGGTGATGGATTTATATGGGTTTAGCATTTTAGTTTCATGAGTTATACACTAATTTATTTCTTTTGGATCTATTTTAATTTAATTAATTGAAAGAACACTTTTATTTCTCTCATTTTGTTCTCAGTATGTTATGCTTTATGTGCAGGGACTCATATGGTGGATATGTCTATTGATGCTAAGAAAAAGCCTACTGAAAAGTAATTCATCGAATTCTGCTTTCCTGTTTTTTCTTTGATTAACTCCTTTTGTTTTTCATGTGATTGTGTAGAAAAAAAAGAAAAAAAAAGTGAGCAGAGCCAAAATCAGAGAAGGACAAGAAAGCAAAGGAACCAAATGCATAAAAACGGCTACTAGCTGCTTTCTTTGTGTTCATGGAGAAGTTTAGGAAATCTTTCATGAAGGAGAAAATATTGATTGCAAAAGGTTTCAATTGTGGTTAAAGAGGGTGGTGTGAAATGGAAGTCATTGACTAGTGAAGAAAAGAAGCCCTATATTGATAAAGCAGCAAAACAGAAGGCAGAGTATTGAAAAGGGCTTGGAATCTAATCATGGTGATGAGAATGAAAATGAAAATTGTGAGAATGAAGCACCACATGAGGAAAAGCAGGAGAATGTTGATGATGAAGAATAGGGATTGTTGTGTTTCTTGTGGACCTTCAACTTGGATCTTATGGAATGTGGGCCACCAAATGTCTGTGTATGCATAGTTGATGAAATGCAGAGTCTTGATCACAAGGTATCTTTTGGCTAAATTGTTTAGAGAAGATTGGGCATTTGGTTGTAACATTTTGATAATGATTCAATTGAAAAGCTTTCATGTTTGATGGTATCTATATATCAAATAAACTATATTTTAGATTTGGTTTCAAGTCACTCTTACGAAATTAGATGCAAGTAATCAAGATACTACCGTGATTCAACATCTTGGGCTTTCGAAACGTAGTAATTTTGACAACTAATAAATAGTGAACTATAAATAGTGAATTACAAATAGTGAACTAGAAAGCTAATCTTATTGAAATTTTGCGTCTTCATGTATAGAAATCATTGAACCTAAAACATTTCATATGGCAATTGTTCAACCTTGAAAAAGATATTACACAAACTAATGAGGATCTTGAAGCTGGAGAGAGAAGCTGTAAAGAAATTGTGGATGAACTTGGCACATTTAAGAATGAAGCGTGCAGAAAGACACTCTGGTTCACTATTTTACATTCAGCTGAAGACACAATGGTTCACTGTTTTACATTTAGCTGAAGACACTCTGGTTCACCGTTTCATACATAAGCATAAATGACAACAAGTTCTTGTCCACTTTCATGACTGGGTCTAATGTTTCAATGTAGTAATACAATGTTATTGGGTAACTCTGAACCTTAAATTTACTAATTTTATTAGCTTTCAAAAAAATCTGGTTCATCGTTTTTCATTGAGTTCAAAACACTCTGGTTCACTGTTTCACCATTATTTCACATTACTAATTCACTTCAAACCAAAGTTCACTTTTAGGAGTTTATAATTGTAGTTCACTATTGTAGTTAACAATGGGAAGTTTACAATTGTTAGTTCACAATGTGTAGTTCATTGTTTATGGTTCAATGTTATTGTAATTCACTGTTGTTGTTGTTGTTGTTGTTGACTATTTAGTTCATATCAACAATGATCTCAACTCTATTCTTCCCAATCCATTACAGCTGCAACAAAGGTTATGACTTAGCTTTAGCAAAATACTTTGGTTCACTATTTTTCATTGAGTTCATTTTTGTGAATTCACTTTTAGAAGTTTACAATTATAATTCACGGTTTGTGGTTCACTATTTGAGTTTAAAACATTATGGTTCGCTGTTTCACACCTACTTAGCATTACTAATTCACTTCAAACCAAAGTTCACTTTTAGTAGTTTATAATTATAGTTAACCATTGAAAGTTTACTATTGTTAGTTCACTTTTTGAGTCTTTTTGTGAATTCACTTTTTTAGTGCATTGTTTATGGTTCTTTGTTAGATAACAATATACTCTGGTTCACTGTTTTACATTGAGTTCAAAACACTCTGGTTCACTGTTTCACACATAAGAATAAATTTGAAAGTGTTTGAGAAAAGAGCGACCTCAAATTTAGTTGCACATGAAGAATTTCTGCATAAATGCCACAAAAATATAGTTTTGCATATGAATAATACATAAACTTTAATTAGAAACCTTTCTGTGACCAAAAACATTTACAGAAAAACAAAAGCTCGATTGATCAGGGTGGTTTAATTGTCCACACTTAATACCTTTAACAGAAAGATCCCCCACAACGATTGAAGTGGGCACAACCAAGGTGATGGAGGAAAGGAAGGCAGAGAAAATAAAAAGGGGAACAACTTAAAGAAAAAAAGAAGGTGGAATTTTGTGGCCTTAAGATGGAACATGTTCTTGGTGCTAATTGTAACCAAATGAAGCCTTACAAGGCTTTAAACATCCAGCCTGATATCAGCCCCATTCTAAGCTCCAAAAGCTCTCTGATTTGTTGCTTATATAAGCCTTTAATAGCAGCTTAAAGACAACCATTCATTTGCTCGATATCACCTTCAAATGGCATCTTAAAACCACCTTGAATCAGCCCGATTCTAGTTTCAAGTTTGCTGTCAATTTGAATTCAGTTTTGCTGTTCATTCAGCCTCGTTTTCAGCTCCAAAAATACTTTAAATAATCAGCTTGCAAGCTTCATTTTGCTGCTCTCTTTTCACCATACTTTTAGCCAAAATTCACAACTCATCTAGTTCATATTTCACCTTGATTTGTTGCTCTAAAACACCATATTTGCTTCAAATTTTCTGTTGTAAAACTCTAAAAACACAGCCTTGATAACACAGACTTGCTAACTCCAAGAACAGAAACAAATAAGCTTGACCAAACATCTCAACTAAAAAAAGCAAGAAAGAAACATCCTCTTTGGATTCCTCATATCAAATAACCAAAACATAAAATTCAAGTGAAATACAAAGTCAAACAAACAATTCAATAAAGAATGACAATGAACTTTACCTCAATTAGATTTCTAGGTTAATTTTCTTCATATTAGAGATAAATAAAGTACCTAACATGATTGGCACCAAAGTTCACTTTTAGCAATTTATAATTGTAGTTCACTGTTATAATTAACCATTGAAAGTTTACTATTGTTAGTTCACTTTTTGAGATCTTTTTTACGAGTTCACTTTTGTAGTTCACTGTTTGTGATTCGCTCTTTTTAGTTCACTGTTTTACATTGAGCTCAAAACACTTTGGTTCACTGTTTCACACCTAAGCATAAATGACATCATGTTTTTGTCCACTTTCATGACTGGTCAAATGTTTCAATGTAGTAATACAATGTTATTGGGTAACTCTGAATCTTAAATCTACTTATTCATTATTAGCTAGCAAAATATTCTGGTTCACTGTTTTCATTGAGTTCAATACACTCTGGTTCACTCTTTTGCACCTAAGCATAAATGACATCATGTTGTCCTTTTTCATGACTGGGTCTAATATTTCAATGTAGTAATACAATATTATTGAGTAACTCTGATCCTTAAATCTAATTATTCAATATTAGCTAGCAAAATACTCTGGTTCAATGTTTTTAATTGAGTTCAAAACATTCTGGTTCACTGTTTACACCTACTACTTCATTCTGGTTCACTGTTTTTAATTAAGTACAAAACATTATGATTCATTGTTTTACACTTACTTAACTTTTAGAAGCTCAATGTTGTAGTTCAGTCAACTCATAAGCGAATTCACAAAAATGAACTCAAAAAAAAGTGAATTGTAGTTCATTGTTGTAGTTCACTGTTGTAGTTCACTATCTCAAGCCATCAAACACACATTCTCTGTTTCCATCAAAATCTCATTCGAACTACTATCAATGGGTTAGAATCTTATTAGGATGTTATACTAATTACTAAGAATGAGCTATAAGAATGCCAATACTAATCCAAATAACATACATCACACTTGATAAGAAACAACGATTTCATTCACGGGTCCTTGCCTTCACTATCCCCGAACTTCTCTCTAAGATGTTTGAAGCTTGTAATCACATTCGGGCGGACATCATCGGCAGCAAATCAAAGAAATAACCCCTAATACTAATCAAAGTTAAAAAAGTGTATTGTATCACGCATTATGACATAAACATTGTGATAATAACATCTCTTACAAAAGGAAATGATCAGATGATTGAATTCAACAACTCTAAATCCTTTTAGTACCGAACAAATAATACCTTTGGCAGTGTAAGAAAGAAGGCAAGAGTTCACTGGCACCATAAGACGACATCCTATAGATAAAACCTGAATGGCCAGGGTGTCGAGCAAAGAGCTACTCAAAGTTCAGTTGAAGGTAAAATAAATACAAAGATGGTTATACTGCACAGAAAAGGAAAACTTTAAAAAAAAATTGACATTCATCAACATACGAGCTCAACAACAGGGTCATAATTTCAGCACCATAAAATTGATACAATGTTATGCACAATCCAATGTTAGATACATAGACAATTGCACAAGGCTCCGATGAAATTATTCGCCCTTATGATTTTTGGTCAATCACCAATAAAGAAAACATGATACAAGAGAGTCAAGAGACATCCCTCTTCACCTTATAACCAAAGGATCTCCAAAATAAATTACCCAACTAGCTTGCTTCACCCCCACCCCTCCTCCCCCGACAAATTAAATAGACAAGAAAATAGGGGATAGCTTCTTGCAGCACCTGTAATAATATAAGGTTACCTCATCACAGTCAAGATGAAAATGCTATATATCTCTAGTTTGAACCATTCTGTACACCTTTTTTCCCGAAATGCCGACCCACCCGGAACTGATTTTTGGATAAACTATACAGCAGGTACCTGATGTCAATCAGTTTGCCTCCCTCCTCTTCTGGGACGTTTTTTAAGCGGGCTTGGACTAGGACTTTCCTTCGAGGTACCAGAGGTCGATGTTTGATCTGATCCTTTTTTCGCCTCTGCAAAAAATATGAATAACACGGCTCGTATAATAAACTTATACACACACGCGGGCACACAGTCCACATAAATCTTACCTTTTAATAGATTTGTAGGGTTGCTCCATCCAACAGTAAGCTCAGCAGCCCTTTCGATTCCTTTAGAGTAATATGGAGCTATGTTGTTGTCAGTAAGGTGACTTAAACTCTACATCTGGGTGGAACCAATCTGAAGACTCAGCTGTGTGATGGACAAATGTGAAGTGTATTCAATTCGTGCATCGATGGGGTGGAGTCTCTCGAGCTTCACAAAGGGTGACTATCGGCGCAGGTGATAGTCTGCCGAGTACTTGAATACTGTGGTCCCACATCTGCTAATTCTGTTATGTGACAAATGACTATCTGATGTCATTAAAAGGAGGACACGTGTAGGGGTATTTATGGTGCATCGACAAAGATTCTTGGCGGCTAGGGTTTGTGGATTTGTGCCTATAAATACAGCTTGTTGTTGTCATTATCCGTTGGTGTTGAAATCAGAAAATTCAATGCATAATAAAATATCTCTTTTACGCCCGTGGTTTTTACCTCTCTCAATCGAGGGGTTTTCCACGTTAAAATCATGTTCTTCTTGTTTCGCTTTTCTCCTTTGATTGTTTATGTTTGATTGCTTCGCTTCGCTTTTTTCTTCCGAAGTTATCTCCATCCGTTTTATAACAAGTGGTATCGAGCCCGTTACGAGAAAACAATCGATCGATCAACTTCATCTTCACCAAGGCCTTGAAAGAAGGTGCTAGGATCTCGTGATAAAGTTGTGATCTTTAGCAAGAAAAGATGTCGCAGATGAACGTAAAAATCGATAAATTTACTGAGGAAGGAGCAGTTTTGGTCTGTGGCAAATCAAGATGCGTGCCTTTGTTGAAACAAAGCAGGTTTGTGGAATCCTTTATCCGACAAACCAAATACAGTCACGGCCAGATTATGCCACCGGAAGAGAAAGCACATTCAACCATCATGTTGTGCTTATCTCGATGATGTTATCACCGAGGTTCTTTGAGGAAGACACCGCAACCAAGTTGTGGAAGAAGCTTGAAAGCTCAGTATATGACCAAGTCAACGACCAACAAGTTGTTGTTGAAACAGAGGTTGTTCGGTTTGAAGATGCATGAAGGAAGTCCACCGAGGGAACATCTGGACCAATTGAACACAATATTGCTTGATTTAAGGAATATTGATGTTAAAATTGAAGATGAAGATGCAGCCCTAATCCTGTTGGTGTCATTACCGGCATCATATGAAAACTTTGTGCAGTCTTTCATAGTTGGAAAGGATACATTAGCTTTGGAGGATGTAAGGTCCGCTTTACATGCCGTGGAGCTTAGACACAAAGGCTCTTTGGGCTAGTAGCTAGCGAATAATAGTGGAAAAGGATATGGACGAAGAAGAAGAAAAGAAGTCGTGGGTCCAAAGGTCCTAAGTCTCATCGATGTCTGTAATTATTGTGGAAGGAGAGGGACATTGGAAGTCCAACTGTCCAAGGAAGAAGAAACCAGAGGAAGGCAATTCTGGCACAGCAGCTTTGGCTACTGAGCAATCTGATGAGGATCTAGTTCTAGTTGCAGGAGATTCTACACACCACAATGATGTGTGGATACTTGATTCTGGAGCATCCTACCATATTTGTCCAAACAGGGAGTGGTTTTCTACTTATGAGCAGATAGATGGTGGTCAAATCTATATGGCCAACAGCAAGGTTTGCAAAGTTGTGGGAATTGGCTCAGTAAAGTTAAGGACAGAGGATGGTAAATTTCAGACACCTTTGAAAGATGTAAGACATGTTCCACAGATGACCAAGAATTTGGTATCTCTTAGTCTCTTTGACATGACAAGGGTTCAATTTCAAGGGTGAAGGTGGACAATTTGAATGTCTTTAAAGATTCAATTGTAGTCCTCAAAGGCATCAAGAGGAACCTTGTATATACTACAAGGATCTCATCAGATCTGCACTCGCTTCTTTGTTGCATCCTCGCTAGCTTCACCGATCCTCAAAGAGACTCACCAGCACACACATGAGACTAGGCCACATGGGTGAAAGGGGGTATCTGCGTGTTCTTTCTTCAAAGAGTTTTCTTGGGGGATATAAGGTCAAGAATCTGGACTTTTGTGAACATTGTGTGTTTGGGAAGTTGCATAGAAGTAAATTCTCAGCAGGGTTGCACAATACAAAGGCAACACTTGATTATATCCATTCAGACTGCTGGGGTCCATCAAAAGTTGAGTCATTGGGTGGTCACAGATATTTTGTGTCATTCATAGATGACTATTCAAGGATGACTTGGGTGGTGATGATGAAGAACAAAAGTGATGCATTCAATAACTTTAAGCAGTGGAAGGCCCTAGTGGAGAATCAGTTAGGCAAGAAAATCAAGAAGCTTCGTACAGATAATGGTCTGGAATTATGCTGGACGAATTTTGATTCATTTTGTGCAACTGAGGGTATTGCGAGACATCATCATCGTAAGGAATACACCTCAAACAGAAATGGTGTAGCCGAAAGGATGAATCAAACTCTCTTTGGAGAGGCAAGATGTATGCTTTCTCAAAGTGGTTTTATCAAGGAGATTTTGGGCGTAAGTCGTTAAGACGACTTGCTACTTAATCAACAGGAGTCCTCACACAGAATCAATCTCAAGACACCATTTGAGATGTGGTCGCAAGCCCTGCCGACTACTCGATTAAGGGTTTTGGAAGTACAAACTTACTATCATGTTAGTGAAGGGAAGTTGGAGCCAAGAGCCAAGAAGGAGTGTTTGTGGGGTATGGTGATGGAGTGAAAGGATATAGGATTTGGTCATCACAGAGTCCAGAGTAATCCTCAGCAGGGGCGTTGTGTTTGATGAAAATTCTATGTTAAACTCATCGGTGGGGAGGTCTCCGAGTCCGAACCAAACCGATCTTTGAATCGATAGTGTTGAGAAACAGGTGGAGCTTGGTGTAGTCTCTTGATATGCAACAATCGGTGGATCAAAATCAACACTATACCGATCCGGATAATGAACCGAGAATCGATCCAAGCCACCGACTCTTGAGACTTCAATGAGGCGTCCATACAAACATTGATCAAACCAGAGTCTAGGCGCCAAAGAGCTAGAAGATCTAATGTTGGGATACCTCCAAGGAGATATGGATATGATGATTTGGTGGATATGCACTCCAAGTTCTTTGAAGAAGTAGAGGTTCTTTGAACCTACTACTTACAGGAAAGCGATGACATGTCTGAAGCATCTCGGTGGCATGCAAACCATGGGAGATTAAATGGAGTCATTATTGAAGAATCGGACTTGGGAATTGGTCAAACGACCCTCTTGACAAGGGAGTTGTGACTTGTAAATGGATTTTCAAGAAAAGGAAGGAATAACTAAGGCAAAAGGGGTCAGGTATAAGGCACGTTTGGTTGCAAGAGGATTCATCAAAAGGAAGGGGTGACTTTGATGAAATATTTTCACCAAAGGTCGGACACACTTCAATCAGTGTGTTACTAGCAATGGTGGCACAACAGATCTGGAACTTGAGCAATTAGATGTGAAAACCGCTTTTACACATGGTGAGGTGGATAAGGATATATACATGACACACCCGAGGTTTTCAAGCTCTGGAAAGGAAAACTATGTTTGCAAGTTGAAGAAATCATTGTATGGTTTGAAGCAAGCTCCAAGACAAAGTGGTATAAAAGGTTTGATGATTTCATGCTTCAAAGAGGGGTTATAATGTAAGTCCATATGATCACAGTGTTTACTACTGATCTGGCAAAGATGGATCATATATCTATCTTGTCCTCAGTATGTGGATGACATCTTGATAGGCTTGCAACAAGAAAGTCCGATGTTCAAAATCAAGAACTTTCTCAGTCTTGAATTTGAAATGAAGGATTTGGGTCTTTATAAGAAAATCTTGGGAATGGAGATCCTGAGAGATAGAAGTCGGAAGAAGTTGTTCTTGTCTCAAAGAGGTTATGTGCGTAAGATATTGGCCAAGTTTGGGATGTCTCATCAAAACCAATAGATACTCCTATGGCATCAAATGTTCATTTGTCTGCTTATGCTTCACAACCACCAAGAGAAGGAGTATATGTCAAAAGTTCCCTATGCTAGTACAGCTGATTAGCGATCGATGTATGCCATGGTTTGCACTAGGCTGATTTGGCTCAGCGATCAGTGTTGTCGGCGAGTTTATGGCTCAACCTGAAAGGAACACTTTGGAAAGTCGTTAAAAGGATATTCAGTACACGAGAGGTACAAATGATGTTGGTCTCATTTATAGAGGTGATCTTGGTATGGTCACGAGTTACCTTGTGATCTTGATTATCAGTGATGTTGATGATGAGAAAATCAATGACTGGGTATGTGTTTACATTGGGAAATGCAGTGGTCAGCTGGAAAGCTACTCTTCAGGCTACAGTAGCCTTATCAACTACTGAAGCAGAATACATGGCTCTTACTGAAGCAACTAAGGAGGGTATCTGGTTGAAGGGGCTAGTCAGTGATTTGGGGTTGCATCAGGATCAGGCTGAGATATATTGTGACAGTCTAAGTGCAATATGTTTAGCCAAGGATCAGGTTCATCATGAGAGAACCAAGCATATTGATGTCAGGTATCATTTTCTGAGAAATGAGAAGAGGGTTGTGGTGAAGAAGATTGGCACAAAGGAGAATCCTGCTGATATGTTCACTAAACCAGTTCAGCAGAGTAAGTTCCAGCTTTGCCTGGACTTACTGAATATTCAAAGCTTATAATCTTTTGGAAACTCTACCGAGGCGGATCGGTGGAGTGGATCTTTGTGGAGATAGTCCGGTACAAGTACATCCGCATTGACGAATGCATCCGGTACAAGTACATCCGGTTATGCAATCTGTTTGACTCTAGTGAGAGTTGAAGTCAAGGTGGAGATTTGTCGATAAGGTGACTTAAACTCTACATCCAGGTGGAACTAATCGAAGACTCACCGTGTGATGGGCCGGTGAGAAGTGTATTCAATTCACGTGCATCGGTAGGGTGGAGTCTCATCGAGCTTCACATCGGCGGGTGACTATCGGCCAGGTGATAGTCTGCTGAGTACTTGAATACAACGAGGTCCCACATCTGCTAATTGTTATGTATGACTATATGGTGTCATTAAAAGGAGGACACGTGTAGGGGTATTTATGGTGCATCGACAAAGATTCTGGCGGCTAGGGTTTTGGGGATTTGTGCCTATAAATACAGATTGTTGTCTCATTATCCGTTGGTGTTGAAATCAGAAAATTCAGAGCATAATAAAATATCTCTTTTACGCCGTGGTTTTTACCTCTCTCACCGAGGGGTTTTCCACGTTAAAATCTGTGTTCTTCTTGTTTCTGTTTTCTCCTTTGATTGTTTATGTTTGATTGCTTCTGTTTCTGTTTCTTGCTTCTGAAGTTATCTCCATCCGTTTTATAACAGTTGTGACTACAGAATTTGAGAGGACTACAGAATTTAATGATAAATGAGGGTATTTTAGGTATTAAATGATGTCATTGTCCTTAATGACTTATCAAATGTAAGCTGGACTCCTAGCTTAATGAAATTGTGTAAATGTCCTTATTGACAATAAACTATAAAATCTATGATCCCCAAGGCCCAATCCCTCTAAAAAAAGAAAAGAAAAATTCAATGTTGCCCGCTATCGCTTTGAGGACTTTGGTTTCTTCAGTTGTTCACAAAGGCATTGAATAGCCTCTGTTATAGTAGCTTTCCTACCCTCTTCAAAGTTCCACAGTTCTTCAACCGTAAGTCGTTCGATTGGACTGTACTCATTTGTTTCAATTAAAGCTTTCACAACAGCATTACACACGTCGTCGTCACCCCACTCGCTTCTCAGCTCTTTCAACATGCTATCATCTTCGTCAACCACTTCCTGCATATCCTATAATATATCAACATTTAATCCCAAAAACCATTAGTTGTTAGAATTGTTAGAATGTATAGTATATGCAAAAACTGGACCCCAACATATATATATATATATATATATATATATATATGGGGACCCTTGTCGATATACCACTTTTGAGAAATGGTATATGAGCGGCTGTCGAAATTTTGAATGTGATAATTAGTCGGTCATTAAAGAGTCGATTTTTAGACTATATAATCAACTTTTTGGAAGCGGCCGGACCTCGTGTTTTCCTTCATTGGGTATCCTCTTGAAAGGACGCCAATCCGAAATCGTTATTTTGTCGTCCCATTGCTTGAGCAGTTCATAAGGGTTAATATTCCTGCCTTTTTTGGCACAAGCAACTTTAAAAGGTCTCTCATCTATTTTTCCCATCCATTTTACTCCAACATTTCCTGTATCCGGACGGGTTTGAAAAACCTGTACCGATCAACACGTACGAGTTTAGGCATTTTGTTTCTTGAATTAATCTTTTATAACTACCAAAAAAAAAGTTTACTTTTATCAGTTCCTCCCGAGCATTATCATACTCTTCCTCAGCTTTTGACTGCACCGATTATATTTTCCAATATCAGACTGTTAAGCCAACCACATTATCCATTGATAAATCAAGTGATAATTCAGATAGTTTAAATAATGAGTTGACTTCCTCTTATGATAAATCAAACAGAGGCAACGATGATCACTTGTTAAAAGATAAAGATAAAGTAAAGAGTCTCTTAGCAGTAAGGGAGTTAGATAAAGTAGTTTAAACTTCTTTAATATTTCTTAGTTGATAATTATGTATTTATCTTTTATTTGGGATGTGGCCTATATATGGCTTTGTACTGCTTTACCGAAAATTCATGAACACAGAGTTCTTTTACCATTATTCTTACAATTTCTTCATGGTATCAGAGATATAAAACACAGAATCCACCGATAAAATTCAAGGGCACCTTCGTTTGTTCGCAATGACAAAAGAATCTGCCTTAACTATTCAACAATTTCATCAGTGCTCTAGCCTTGTGTCCATCAAATTAAGTCTCACAAACTACTTACTATGGAGGTCACAAGTGATTCCATTGATAAGAAGTCTTGGTGTATATCACCATATTACATCAAATGATCAACCCGAAAAATTGATCAAAAATGAAAAAGAAGAAGAGATCGACAACCCGGAATACCAAATTTGGACTGTCAATGACGGGCTTCTCACTTCATGGCTTCTTGGTACAATGAAAGAAGACGTCATAAGTATGATTTATGAAGAAGATTTCACAGCGTATCAGGTTTGGAGTAGCCTAGATAGCCAACTATTGCCGCACACTGTGGAAAAGGAAGGCAACCTCAAAAATATGTTGATGGGATTAAAGAAAGGAACACGATCTGTCGATGATTATCTCAAGGAATTCAAGTCGATATGCGACAATCTAGCAGCCATCAAGAAACCAATTTCTGATTTTGATAAAGTTTTCCAGTTTGCTCATGGTTTGGGAAGTGAGTATATGAACTTCCGAACAGCAATGCTCACTAAGCCACCATATCCAACATTTACTCAACTGGTGACAGCATTGCAAGGTTATGAACAGACAATTCAGGCACAAAAAGCTGAGGCAAAAGTGGAAATGGATCAGACACATGCCTTCTATACTCAAAGAGGCCGTGGTAGAGGAAGAAGAGGTGGTGGCAGAGGCCAGTTCTCCTCCAGAGGCCGAGGCTTTGCTCCTGCCGGAAGATTTAATCAGCCAGGTACACATCTTGATCATGCTAATCGTGAAAGTAAAGACAAGACTGAGTCTTTCACAGGTACAAAAGGGGCAATTGCTTCAAATGGACAAATTATTTGTCAGATCTGTGGCAGAGCAAATCATTTAGCCATAAATTGTTGGTACCGATTTGATTATTCTTATCAATCCGAGGAGGCACCAAAAGAGATGGCTGCACTCACGATTGGAGATCAAGATCCAACTTTTTATGCAGACACCGGAGCCACAGCACACCTCACAAATAATGAAGGTAATTTATTTACAAAAGAAAATATCTTGGAAAGGATAAAATCTTTGTTGCAGATGGAAAAGGATTACAAATTACCCATTATGGAGATGCACGTGTGGGTAATATCAACCTGAATGACATGCTTGTTGTGCCTGAAATAACAAAGAATTTGATTTCTGTCAGTAAGTTAACTTCAGATAATAAATATGTTTTTGAGTTTGATGGATCTGGCTTTGTTATAAAGGATCCAAACCAGAAGGTAATTGCTCGAGGACATAAGAAGAACAAACTCTATGCTCTAGAAGAAGGAGAGAATGCAGCTTATAGTGCAATAAAAGGAGGAAAGGCATCATCATACCTATGGCATCAAAGACTCGGACACACTCAGCACAAGTCCATCTCCGAACTGAGGAAGCAACATCATATTGATGTTACAAGTTGGAATCCTGAGCCAAAAGTTTGTGTCAGCTGCCAAATGGGGAAAAGTTGCAAACTCCCATTTAATAAAAATAATAAATTATCTCAGTTTCCTTTAGAAAAGATACATTGCGATTTGTGGGGACCTGCCCCGGTTTGTTCGAATCAATTTTATAAATACTATGTTATATTTGTGGATGATTTTTCGAGATTTACATGGATATTTCCACTTCGCAGAAAATCAGAATTTTTAGACTGTTTCAGAAAATTTCAGAGGCATGTCGAAACTCAACTGAATCATAAACTTAAATGCTTTCAATGTGATGGAGGAGGTGAGTTTGCTTCGACAATGTTCTTGAATCATTTAGCAGAGTATGGCGTTAAATTACAAGTGTCATGTCCATACACTCCCGAACAAAATGGAGTGGCCGAAAGAAAGCATCGTCACATTGTTGAAACAGGCTTAACCATGCTTTTTCATGCCAATGCACCATTGAATTTATGGGTGGAATCATTTTCTACTGCAGTCTATATTATAAATAGGCTGCCTTCCTCATCTCTTGGCTTTAAAACTCCATACTTTAAGCTATACAATAAGACTCCAGATTATACAGGGCTTAAAGTATTTGGCTGTCAATGCTTTCCGTCTCTTAGAAATCAAGGTGGCTCCAAATTTTCGAAAAAGAGTTATCCATGCGTTTTTCTTGGGTACAGTCCAATGCACAAAGGCTACAGATGTCTAGAACCACAAAGTAAACGAGTTTATATATCTAGACATGTAGTCTTCAATGAGGAAGTTTTTCCTTACAAGTCCGAACCGGTTAAAAATTCGCTAACTGCAGCCGATATGCATGAATACCCTTTACTTGATGAGTCTGTGTTAGATGCCATTAAGGTTCCGATTGCAGATTGTTGTGATACAGAAGCAAGTCCAAACACTCAACAGCATGAAGAAGTCCCTTTGGTTGTTGATGAACCCATGGATGAACCACAAGGTCCAAATGAAAATATAGAAGTGGAAGATACCACTCTCATTCAAGATGCTGATCCCCAACCACTTGTTCAACGCCCAATAAGAGATAGGCGGCCCCCAGCTTATCTTCGTGACTACGCAACTCTTGCAAGTCAATCTTCTCATCAGGAGCCAAAAACACTAAAGACAGCCCTTAAGGATCCCAAGTGGATCCAAGCCATGGAAGAAGAAATGAAGGCTTTACATGATAATAGAACTTGGGTTTTGGTTCCACGACCACCGAACATGAATGTTGTGGGTTCAAAATGGGTATATCGTATCAAAACTAATGAGAATGGAGATGTTGACAGATATAAGGCCCGTTTAGTAGCTCAAGGGTACACACAACTCTCAGGTATTGACTTTGATGAAACGTTTAGTCCTGTAATAAAACCAACTACTATTCGCCTGGTCATTGCTTTATCGGTCACTTATGGTTGGACTTTAAGACAACTTGATGTAAAGAACGCATTTCTTCACGGTCACTTAAAAGAAACCGTATATATGGAGCAACCCCCTGGCTTTAAAGATCCTAAATTTAGCGATCATGTGTGCCTACTAAAGAAGTCTTTATATGGGCTTAAACAAGCCCCTCGAGCATGGTTCGATCGACTGTCCCAATTTCTTTTCCACGTTGGCTTCAAGTGCAGCACCGCAGATCCATCTTTATTTGTTTTTAAAACTTCAGATATTCTTATTATTCTTCTCATTTATGTGGATGATATACTCGTGGCTGGAAATAATGAGTCATTCATCAAAGATCTTATCGACAAGCTCGGCGGAGAATTTGCCATCAAAGATCTTGGCTCTCTACACTACTTTCTTGGCATTGAGATATCTCCTACGCAACATGGCATTTTTCTTCACCAACAGAAGTACATAAAGTCACTCCTAGAACGATCTCACATGATTCATAGTTCACCCACTGCTACTCCACTTGCTCTCAAGAGTAGCTCAACATCTGATGATTCCCCTTTTGCAGACCCATTTACCTATCGAAGTATAGTGGGAGCCTTACAATATTTGACGTTTACGCGTCCAGATATATGCCATGCTGTTAATCGAGTATGCCAACACTTTTCTACACCAACTGAACGGGACTTTGCAGAAGTCAAAAGGATTCTTCGCTACCTAAGAGGCACTCTTGACTATGGCATTCATTTTCTTGCACAAACTGGTCTATCTCTTTATGCCTTTAGCGATGCAGATTGGGCCGGTTGCCCTGTCACACGCCGAAGTACTAGTGGATTTTGTGTTTTCGTAGGTGCGAATTGCATCTCTTGGAGTTCGAAAAAGCAACCTACCGTCTCCAGATCTAGTGCGGAGGCTGAGTATCGGTCTATGGCAACCACTACAGCTGAATTAACGTGGATCACTTATCTTTTACGAGATATAGGTGTTCCATTATCAAGACCTCCTGAACTATACTGTGATAATTTAAGTGCTTTGTACCTCACTACTAATCCTAAGTTTCACGCAAGGACTAAGCACTTTGCTCTTGACTATCACTTTGTCCGCGAAAAGGTAGCAGTTCAACAGCTGGTTACGAAGTTTGTGCCATCTTCATCTCAGATTGCAGATATCTTTACCAAGCCGATTCCCAAGATTCAGTTCAAGTCTATGTGCGCCAATCTGCGTGTTCAGTCTCCTTCCGACGCCAGATTGAGAGGGGATGTTAAGCCAACCACATTATCCATTGATAAATCAAGTGATAATTCAGATAGTTTAAATAATGAGTTGACTTCCTCTTATGATAAATCAAACAGAGGCAACGATGATCACTTGTTAAAAGATAAAGATAAAGTAAAGAGTCTCTTAGCAGTAAGGGAGTTAGATAAAGTAGTTTAAACTTCTTTAATATTTCTTAGTTGATAATTATGTATTTATCTTTTATTTGGGATGTGGCCTATATATGGCTTTGTACTGCTTTACCGAAAATTCATGAACACAGAGTTCTTTTACCATTATTCTTACAATTTCTTCACAGACATCTATATAAAGAAAATAAATGACAGAACTGGCATTATTTTAACATGAGGATTATACAAAAAATTCTACAAAATGAACCTATATATTTATTACCTTATTGCCCTTCTTAATCCCAAGGAATACATCAGTTTGGACAGTAGTTGACTGAAAAGATGTCTTCAATAGTTCCAGTGCCTCTTTAGTTCCAATGTTAACCTTTATCTCTTCAGGTTCAGAGACATCGGACTTATTCATCACTGAAATAATAGACGTCGTTGATATCGATGTTACTGATAAATCATCATGAATGATATAACTCATTTCTTTAACATAACCCTCGTCATTGCTTGTAGTAACGGTAGTACCGATGCCAGACTGAAAACTGATTTCCTTGGTCATCTTTTTGCAACAACCAGAGCAAGAAGCATCACTATACGTGTTCGTAATTTCAGTTTTTTTGCATTTGGGATCCCAACAAGTGTACAACTTCCTGCGGTGGACAATCGATGATCTATCTATCGACAATGGAGTGTCGGTAATAGACGAAAAAAACACTGGATTGAGTACACCGTTTTTGTGAGTTGGCTGCATATAAGTTTCATCAAGATTGGAAACACTTGCGTAGATATTACCCATCGAGCCCGCCATCGATTCACTTGTAAGAAGCTTTATGGCAGTGCCGATTGGTAAAGAAAGTAAGAAGATTAGGAAATCAACAAAATCTTTTGAAGCTTCGGCTAAGATTAATGTGTTTGATTTTGGATCAATTATTAGTTTGATAGTCATTTCTTTGGTATCCATACCTACACAAGTTGAAGGAAGTATCTTAATGTATGTTTCAGCTTAATTAAGGGCTACAATATGTACTGTTAGTTAGCTAGCATTTAGATATGCTATTGGCCTTTACAAAGCAGTCTATTACTCTATGCAATCTCTTCATCTTCCATTTCAAATTTTAAGCCCCTTGCCATCGTGTGCATTGCTTTGTTAATATTAAAAATAAAAAAAAATCATTTAACACCACCTCATAAATTTTACCGGTGGTACCTGATAAATCTTTGTGTGTGTGAGATATCACAGCATGTTTATTTATGTTCATAAATCCTAAACAGCATTGTGAGAATCGATCTTTGTAATAGAGGAATACGTGTAAATACATTTGTGGTGTATTAGAGAAAAATTTATGCGTATCAGTTATTAATAAAGTTATATCAAGTGGATGGATGAAATGCATCTAAGTCATTCACTTTCACACAGTACATGTGTGTAAGTGTGAGGTGGATGTATCACAACTATAGGCTTGGAATAATTTTCCAATAACTGTTGTATAATAAAGTAAGTGGATCAGTCTAACGTACGCATTCTCTATTACACGTCCACGTACAGTCCAAGTGTCTCTACACTTCGATAGACAAGATCTATCCCTACTTTCAATAATATATAAGACATCTAATACGTACTAGTTTAATCGTACTATCAATGTCCCGTTTGATAGAACACACGACTAGAGACATTTAAGTATCAAACCTTTTAAACCGAGTCGAGATCTCATCAACCATAATCACTATCATGGTTTCTCTTTCACAGTTCGACACTAAGAACGTTATCATATAACAATATCGTAATTGGTTCGTTAAACGAACAAATATATAATAACAGAAAAGTCATTTATCATATGTATAAACATAAATAAATAGTAGAAATGATTCGACCCGGTCGGATCCGATCCAACCCGATTGGGTTTAGAACATTATTTCAACAGAAAATACGTCAAAATCCGCTGATGGATTATTTAATAAAAAAAATAGAAGACTGAGGGTAAAAGTGGTATATTATTTAAAAAAGAAATATTCCGATGGAATATTGTTTTTTAATTGCATTAATTTGTAGTTGATGGTTTGTGGAAAACCTCAGAGGGTAACCATATATTTTTAAAACCACGAGAGGGCAAAAACTTCATTTAACAAACTACGAGGAGGCAAAATGTTTTTACCCTTTATGTTTTGGGTAAATAACCTTTTACCCTCGGTTTTATCGATTGAAAACTTTTGCCCCTCGTCGTTTAAAAATATATGATTCACCTCCTGGGGTTTTAAACAATGGAAAATTAGGGATAAGGGCCAATCATCAATATTTTTAAGTAAAAGGACAATTACATATTTTTATATAGGAGAAGGACAATCTGCATAATTTTTATAGCGAGAAGGACAAACAGTGAATCCCGAAAATCGGTGAATCTTCCTAGTGAATCCCAAATCGGTGAATTTAACGGTGAATTTTGACAGTGAATCCTTAAAATCGGTGAATCTCGACAATGAATTTTGAAAATTAGTGAATTTAAACAAATTGAATTTCGGCGTGAATTTAACCAAATATGATTTTAACACAAGTGAATTTCGATTAAATGAATAAATAATTTTGTCCTTTATGCAAAAGTTTCAAAAACTCGTCGCTTCTACTCAATTGGTGAAATATTTCTGTCCTTCTCCCTCATTCCCCCTTTAAACAAACTATCAATTCTAAATTCCAGCAAATATAAAAGTATATTCCGTCGGAATATTCCATTTTTAAATAATATACCATTTTTACACTCAGTCTTATATTTATTTTTTATTATTTAGAAAACCCTTTCTTTGTTAAACAGCAGCATCCATAATTTCCCTAATTTAACTTCTAAAAAAAAGCCTCTTCCCCAGCAATTCCTCTTCCCCTCCCTCCCGGCTGCAACACACCCAGCCTCCTAATCTGCTATTCAGCCCGGTCTGCCCTTTTCTCCCCCCCACCCACATCCAACCACATTGCACTTCAACCATGCCCACCTATTTCTTCAAACGCCTTCTTTACCAACCACCCCCTCCCCCACTGAAAAATAAAAATAAAAATAAAAGAAAATCAAGCATCCCGCATACAAAATAAAACACATTTTGTTTCTTTCCATATGAATTCGAATAAGACTTTTTTTTATTTAATTTTTTTTTGTTGTTGATTTGAAAGATTTATGTGTTTTGAGTTCTTTTCATTTCAATTCAATTCTAAAGAAAAATGGATTTTGGGGAGATGTCCAGCATAGATAAATAGCTGGGTGCTAAATGAGGGGAAATGGCTCTCAGAAGTGACGATACTTGAGTGGGTAAGCATGGGAGAATATTTTAGACGGAATATGGTCGTCGGGGAAGATGTTTGGGGATGTTCATTTTGAAAATTGCTCTGGTATTAATATTCGGGACCTGGCCATACCAGTTGCCAAAAAATAAGAAGCAGAGTACGCACGAGGTTTGCCAATTGAAGTCAATCGCAGCTAGTCGCCGGAAAACGCAGCCTCGCCACTCTAGTCCATCATCGCGGTCGTGCTTTTCTTTTTTCAGAACAGTTCGACGATTTATTGATAAGAGAAATGAGTTGGGTGTTTTAGATAATTGAAAACTAAGGGTAAAATGGGGATAACAAAAAAAATAAGAATATCCGACGGAATATTCTATAGTATTAGTCTGAAATTCTATTTAATGGTTTGTGGAAAATCCTAAGAAGGCAAACCATATATTTTTAAAGGGGAATGAGGGAGAAGGACAGAAATATTTTATCAATTGAGTAGAAGGACAGTCTTTTGAAACTTTTGCATAAAGAATGAAAATATTTATTCATTTATCGAAATTCACTTGTGTTCAAATTATTTGTTTAAATTCATTCTTAAAAATCATTTATCGAAATTCATTAATTTTCAAAATTCATTATCGAAATTCACCGATTTTAGGATTCACTTTCAAAATTCACCGATTTGATTCACCGATTTTCGGGATTACTTTTATTTATTTTTCGCTATAAAAATTATGCGGTTGTCTTTCCATATAAAAAATATGTAAATATGTCATATTCTTAAAAAATATTAGGATTAATGTCATTATCCCTAATTTCTTTATTTTTAAACCACAAGTAAATTTATAACTTCATTGTGAACGGGGAGTAAAGGTTATTCTGCCCTTATGTGTTTTTATTTTAGACCGGTTTAGTTCAACCGGTATGTGGTTTTCAGTTTTTTTTTTGTTCACCCCTACATTCACCCGTAAAAAATGCCTCACTCTTCTTTATACATGTCGTTTCGTCGGTTCTTCCCCAAAACACAGACCCTTGTTCATCTCGGCATGGCTTTCTAATAAAGGGGTAAACCGAATTTCCGCAGCCTTCATCTGCTCCTACTTCTCTTTGGTGAGTTGCTGTTTATTTCTTTTGATTTTATTTTGCCCTAATCGTCGAAATTTCTTGGTGCCCCAATCTTTTTTTTTTTTGGGTCATTGATTGAAGATTTTTGATTTTTGATTTCTTGAAGTAGCAGGATACTGAAATGTCGGTGATTTATTATTATTATTCTTATTATAGAAATGTTGGATTTTATTGAAACAAGTTACTGGAAATTTTTTGCTAAAGCTGCTCTCGCTGCCTCAAGCTCAAATTATTAAGACACTGTACTTCTGATCTAATTTTTTTTTTTAATTTGTTGTTCGTTTAAGAGCAATATTCTTTGTTATCATTTTGGTTTTTCAGTTTGTGATGATTCTTTGATCCCGTCAGATTTATTTTTTATTTTTTATTCAATAGTGACTAAATTGTTATGAACTGAGCTGAGTTTGAGCTGGTTTGAGGTAATATTCAGCTCAGTGAGCTAGATTTCAGCTCGTTTTGAACTCAGCTGTACTTAGTCTGAGCTTCTTTCTTCTTTCTTGCTCTCTGCATTTCTTTGCGGCATTATTGTTCCTTCTTGATTGCTAATTCGAGCTATATAATTGAGCTAGATACTTGCATATAATTACTCTTTCACTTCATGTTTTCGACCCACAGATGAATGAATTGATTAGTGTCTTGCATGCGGATTTTAGCTTTGTTAATCGGTTCATCATTGTACTTTGGTGTTGCAATTGATTTCAGTATGAAGATTGTTTATTTTGATGATATAGTTTTAATAGGTAGTTGATGAATTTGATAGAAGAATGAAATATGAGTGTAATTGTAAAATTAGATATCTGGGATGACAATGTCATTTTGATATCATATATTGCCATGAAGGCTATTTTTGATTCTTTTTGATACTGTGATTGGAAGATGTAGAGATGGTAAAGATTGCTTTATGAAGGCCAACTGATTTATTAAGATTCCTCTTCACCTCAAGAACTATGGCAACCGAAGAAATGACTATCAAACTCATGCTTGATACCGAGTCAAACAGATTAATCTTTGCAGAAGTTTCAAAAGATTTTGTGGATTTCCTAATCTTCTTACTTTCTTTACCGATTGGCACCGTCACAAAGCTTCTTACAAGTGAATCAATGGTGGGGTCGATCGGAAATATCTACAGAAGTGTTGCAAATCTGAATGATACTTACCTGGTACGAAATGTTGACAAAGACGATATTCTTTATCCAATGGTTTTTTCATCTCTTAATAACATTCCCCTGAGGGAAGGAACCGCATCTTACATCAATTCCTCCCGGACCTTCTACACTTGTCGGGATCCCGAATGCAAAAGTGGTATTTCGAACGTACCTTATGGTGTTCAATGTCCTGGTTGTTATGAAAATGTGAATGAATGGATCCAATTTATCACTAAAGATTCAGAGGGTTATGTTCAGAATGCGGCTTCATACATGATTTCTGATGATCTATCTATAACGTCCATATCAACCATGTCTGTTGTTTCAATGTTGAATAAGTTTAATGTCTCTAAACTTGAAGAGAGGAAGGTTAAAATTGGAGCTGAAGAAGCATTGGAGCTGTTGAACGCGTCTCTTCAGTCAACCACAGTCCTAACCGATGTGTTCCTTAAGAGGAAGAAGAGAAAACAACCAGGTATAAATCTAAAGTTTATTCGTACATCTATTAATCGTATATACTTTATAATCATAAAATTTTTTGGCACAATATTATCGGTGATCATCAAAAAAGTGTTGCAAATGTTGCCTTCTACTGGGTGTTTAACGTTATACACCGTTGTTTCATATCATAATTCAGTGACAGCATGCCCTGTAATACATTTCACGGCGGGCAAGATAATGCGCTTTAGTGTACATGATTTATCTAATTTATATGAGGCGAAATTCATTTCTTAGGCAATGGGCGGAGAAAAATGAAGATCTTTATCAAAACCCTCACGGGGAAGACGATACCCCTTGAGGTAGAGCCTTCTGAAACCGTCTACAGTGTCATGACTAAAGTTGAAGACCTTGAAGGGGTTCCTCGAAAAGACATGCGGCTACTTTTCGCTGGCAGGCAACTAGATGACTGGCGAACCCTAGCTGATTACAACATTGTGGCGGAGTCTGTTATCTTCTACATTCTCCGTCTGCGCGGTTGCTGATTAAAATATAGGTCCAACAATGTATAAAAAGGCAATGAACAACGTATTAAAAATTTAAAAGACCTAAATGTTATTTTGTAGAAGTTATGTCCTAGTTGTGTTAGTATGTGGACAAGTGTCCTAGTGATGTGGCCAAAATCTGTTATGTGTTTGTTAGCCTAAATTGTATAAAACACCTGCTGTGTAAGAAGGTCGCAGTAGAATTCAGCCTGGTAAGAAGGCTGCGCCTGCAGGTGTTTCCTTAAGGCCGGGCGTACCGATTGTTTATCTAGGTTCAAACTCATTAAATGTCGAAGCAAAAGTTTCAAGGAGTGCCCCTCGATTGTTGGTGCTACTTCTTTGGTTAGTTATTTGATGGATATAGCCAAGGGCTTAGGGTCTTGTGATCATAATCCGGAGCAACAAAATTTTATCAATTTCTGTATAGAGATCCGTGTTTATTTTGGTTGATGCGTCCTTGGTTCCTTGTAGTCGGGTCCTTTGCGAAACTCGGGTTCGGCTTCTTCTTGTTTTTTTTACTGTGCTTTTGCTATGTTTTTGTAGTTTGGGGCTGTTTCTTTCTTTCTCTTTTTTTTTTTTTTTTGAGTGGTGTTTTTTTTTTTTTTTTTTTTTTTTTTTTTTTTTTGGGAAATGAAGGAGAATGACAGAAATATTTCATCAATTGAGTAGAAGGACGTTCTTTTGAAACTTTTGCATAAAGAACAAAACTATTTATTCATTGTCGAAATTCACTGTTTAAATTCACTGCCGAAATTCATTGTCGAAATTCACTAATTTTCAAAATTCATTGTCGAAATTCACTGATTTTTGGGATTCACTGTCGAAATTCAGTGATTTCGGGATTCACCTGAGAGATTCACCGATTTTAGGATTCATTTGTTTGTCATTCCGTTATAAAAATTATGTAGTTGTCCTTCTCCCTATAAAAAATATGTAGTTGTCCTGTTACTTAAAAATATTTCAGATTGTGTCATTATCCCTAACTTCCCCTTTTTTTTTTAGGGCCGTATTTGTATCAAGCGAGATATTTCATATTTGGGTCTTTGGTTTTGGTGTTCGATAGGTTTGGTGTTTGTTTTGGGCGTTTTCAAGTAGTTCTATTTGGGCGTTTTTTTGGCATGGTCGTGATGTACTCGGTTGTTCACTTTTGTGGTTTAGTTAGCTGCCTACTAATGTCTTTTAATAACTTTTACAATGTTTTAACAATGTTATTATTTAGGGGGAATGAGGGAGAATGACAAAAATATTTCATCAATTAAGTAGAAGAATGATCTTTTGAAACTTTTTGCGTAAAGAGACAAAACTATTTATCCACTATCGAAAATTCACTTGTGTTAAAAATTAATTGCTTAAATTAATCGCCAAATTCACTATCGAAATTCACTAATTTTCAAAATTCATTGTCGGGATTCACCGATTTTCGGGATTCATTTGTCAAAATTCACTATCGAAATTCAACGATTTGGGATTCACTAGGAGATTCACCGATTTTCGGGATTCATTTGTTTGTCATTCTCGCTATAAAAATTATCGCAGATTGTCATTCTCCTATAAAAAAATGTAGTTGTCGTGTTCTTAATAATATTTGATTGTGTCCTTATCCCTAATTTCCCATATTATTTAAGCGTGTAGCTACAGTGACTTTAAAATAGACGATATAATACTTTTGAGTAAAATTCATACTCTACGGATATTAATAAGATCAAACTCCAAATTATTTGATTTCGTTGGCTTCGGATTAGGGATATAAGTGACTCAAAGTACTCGTGATGCACTTCTTGTTGTTAATATTAGAAGAACTATATGTGTAGTTTGTTGAAAACTATGACTCGAATTATTTAACAAATAACTTTAAAAGTAAAATGTTGTTTGGGAATCGAATACGGTCATTTTACAAGGTATTTGAATTAAAATAAATATGATTTTGATATAAATCTAGAATAAATAAAATATGGAAAATTAGGGATAATGATAATAATCTTAATATTTTTAAGTAATATGACATTACATATTATTTTATATAAGAAGAACAATGCGTAATTTTTAGCGAGAAGAATGAACAAACAATCCTTAAAATCGGTGAATCTCTCCATGAATCCCAAATCGATGAATTTAATGGTGAATTTTGATGATGAATCCTCGAAATCGGTGAATCTCGACAATGAATTTTGAAAATTAGTGAATTTAGAGTGAATTTAAGCGATGAATTTAAATAATGAATTTGAATACAAGTGAATTTCGACGATGAATAAATAGTTTTGTCGTTATGTAAAAGTTTAAAAAGCTGTCCTTCTACTCAATGATGAAATATTTACTGTCATTCTCCCTCATTCCCCCAATAAAATATGTATATAAATATTAATAATGACTTGTATCATATAAAGTCGGTGTATTTTTTAATTTACAAGTTTGATAAATACTGCATGCATTATTCTTAATGGGTTTTGTTTACGATGATCGGTTTGAGACTTAATTAAAAAATTTGAATAACAAAAAAGATAATTGATTATAAAGTCATATATTTTTTCTAAATTGTTACAAATGCCAAAATCATTTCTCTGGGAATCCTTGGAGAAGAACGCATTACTGGAGGTCTGGATTTATGAGATCCGCCGGAATTCGTCACCACTCCGGTGGCGGAATGTGGTGGTGGTGGTGGTGGTCAAAACTCTCCTACCAAGCAACAAGAGAGCCAATCATTCTCCGGACAAACAAGCTGAACTTTTCTTCTTTCCGATGATGATGGATATTGCACCCGTTGGGAGCTGACCTTTCCATCAGAGTGTTCTCCGTTCCTTTGTAGTTCCATAGCTTTTCCAATTGCAATTTCCACAACTATGTCCGAGTCAGGCCCTGTCCAATGTATGGTTTTCTCGGATGATGGAAAATATTTGCTTTCGTCCGCTACTGTTGAACGATATATCGCAATATGGAAAATAGGTAGGACCAAAAGCAGTTGGCTAGCTGTCTCCCCGCCATGGACCACCCTGCCGGCCTGCGGTGTTTTGCGATTGCAGATGCATCTCTACCAGACTACCAGAGATACCGAATACACCGGTCTTAGCGATTTCAGAAACCGGTGTCTGCTATTTTTGGCATGGGAATAATGTTCAAGAACTACAGAGTCCTAAGGCTACGAAAGTCAACATAGATTATGTTGACAAAATGCTGAAAGGACCTTACCCAATATTTTTGCTACTAAATTACAAAATGTTGGTACGCCGTCCAATGGCCACGGGTTTCTTGCGGAGTAATGATGTTAGTGATTTAAGTATAATCACAAGCCATTGAGGTTATCGGGGTTTAGTACAAAGATGGTTATGCTCGTAACGCTATATTATAAGTATGGGCCATGAGTGCAGAGCATATAAGTGTTTACGAGTGTGCGGATGGAAAATAAGCAAGTAGAGTTCGTAAAACAAGCTGAAAATCGGTTTTAGGAAAACAGAGTGACAGGCCAGCGCTTGTCACCACAGGCGGCGGCTTGTCACTTCACAGCAAGGCAAAAATTTCATCGAAAAGTTGGCGGGTTTGATTCATCACAGCGCCCGCTTTGTGGCGACTAATGGCTTTCAGCTATTTTTTTTGGTGTCTCTTGGTCTTTTTAAGTGGGTACAACCAAATGGACCTTTTCCTTTGGGGTGTGACACTTAACTACGAACTTATTGTTTATTTTCAGACATCTAAGTGCTATATAAAGCAAAGTTACAAGGTTGAAAAATAACACAACATTTTTGTAAGCATCTTTGCTCTTGTCATATATACAAAACACATCCTAAGTGCTCTTTAAGATCTTTGTCCAGACTTAAAGGTAAAACTCTCAGTTTGATATCTCACTTAAATATTCGTGTAACCCTGAACAAGTAAAAGGGTCGAATAATTTAAGAAGGACAGCGATTCGTCGCGAAACGGAGAGGATCCGAATCTTCATATTAATTTGCAGGATTTCACAAGCATTGTTGATCATCTTCATACCCTCATCAAAATACAACATTCTTCTTAAATTATTGTTCTGATCACAATGGTGAATGCAAAGGATTTGATGGTCAATTTCGGGAAACTAGACAAGTTTGAAGGCGTTGATTTCCGGAGGTGGCAAAGGAAGATGCATTTCCTTCTCACTACATTGAAAGTGGTATATGTTCTTAGCACTGATATACCAGAAGTCGATGATGATGCACCGATGGAGGAATTGCGAAGGCGAAACAAATGGGAAAATGATAACTACATCTGTCGTGGTCACATTGTAAATGGTATGTCTGATTCGTTGTTTGATATTTATCAAAACTTTGCATCTGCAAAAGAACTATGGGATGCACTAGAAACTAAGTACTTAAATGAAGATGCATCTGCTAAAAAGTTTCTAGTTGGTAATTTCATGAAATACGTGATGGTAGATACACGGTCTATAATTGAACAATTCAATGAACTTCAACGCATTTTAGGCCAATTTGCACAACACAAAATGGAAATGGATGAAGCCATTTCTGTTTCTAGTATCATTGATAAACTACCACCATCATGGAAAGATTTTAAGCATATGTTAAAACACAATAAGGAAGAACTCTCCTTGGTTGAACTTGGTAGCCACCTGCGTATTGAGGAATCCCTCAGGGCGCAGGAGGGTGTGAAAACCAAGGGAAAGGAAATCGATGAATCGACATCCATTCATGTAATGAAGGCCGGGGAGTTTTCTAAAGCAAACAAGGGAAAATGTAATGGAAAGAAAAAGAAACCATTCAAGGCTGGAGACAAAGAATCCGGAAAAAGGCCAAAAGGTGCCTGTTGGATTTGTGGCAAAACAGGGCCCTACAAGGCTGATTGCCGAGTGCGGAAGAACGGGAAGAACAAAGGTCCAGAACAGGGGTCGAAAGACCAAGGACCACCCAAGCATCAAGGTCAGAATGTTAATTTTGGTATTAATTCGGTTGTGAATTATGTGCCATTTATTTCTGAAGCATTTTATGTGCAGGATGATGATGTTTCGTGGTGGATCGACTCGGGAGCAACACGACATGTATGCAAAGATCAACGCTGGTTTGAAGATTTTGAACCGGTGAATGATGGCTCCATACTAATGATGGGAAACGAGTCGATGGCTGTTGTAAAAGGCATTGGAAATGTTGTTTTAAACTTTAGTTCTGGAAAATTTGTAAAACTATTTGATGTTTTATTTGTTCCGTGCATCCGGAAGAACCTTGTATCCGGTGCACTATTATGTAAATCAGGCTATAAACAAGTATATGAGTCCGATAGGTATATATTATCTAAACATGGTGTATTTGTAGGATTTGGTTATTTGTGTAATAATATGTTTATGCTTAATATTGTGAATGATAAAGTTAATCAAGTTATGCATATTTCTGATGTTAATATTTCAAAGTTGTGGCATGCTCGGTTAGGACACGTGCATTATAAAAGAATGCAAGTTATGTCTAAAAACGCTTTAATTCCCCCGTTTGAAATCAATGTGGATAAGTGTACTACTTGTATGCTTACTAAAATTGTAAGACAACCATTTCGTGGTGTTGAAAGATCGTCTACAATTTTGGAACTTATCCATAGTGATTTGTGTGATTTTAATGCATCACCATCTTTGGGAAATAAGAAGTATATGATTACTTTTATAGATGATAGTACTCGTTTTTGTTATGTGTATTTACTTAATACTAAAGATGAGGCACTTGATATAAATTCAAGATTTATAAAAGTGAAGTAGAATTACAATTGAATTCTAGTATCAAACGTTTTTGTACCGATAAAGGTGGAGAATACTATGATCCAACCTACTTCGGGTCGTGTGGTATTATACACGAGGTTACTGCACCGTATACGCCACAACAAAATGGCATTGCGGAGAGGAAGAACCGTACTCTAAAAGAGATGGTAAATTCCATGTTATCCAACTCGGGATTGAGCAGTGGATTTTGGGGTGAGGCCATGTTAACGGCCTGTTATATACTAAACAAAATTCTTAATAAAAGGAATTCTGCTACCCCATATGATCTTTGGTTTAAAAAGAAACCAAACCTGAATTACTTAAAAGTTTGGGGCTGTAGGGCGGTTGTTAGACTTCCCGATCCTAAAATTAAAACTTTAGGAGAAAGAGGCATCGATTACATTTTCATTGGATATGCTAGTCATTCCAAAGCATATAGGTTTTATGTTATAGAACCTAGTGATTCTGTGGCTGTACATTCGGTTATAGAGTCACGTGATGCCATATTTGATGAGAATATAGGTTTACAGCTATTCCTAGACCAAAGGATATTACTCCTACTATAGTTGGAGTGGAGAATGTGGAGAATAATGATTCTCAAGTCGAGCCTTCTGAACTTCGAAGAAGCAAGAGGGCTAGAATAGCGAAAATATTTCCACCGGATTTTGTTACTTATTTGGTGGAAGGTTCGAGAAATGAAGTTGGATATCAATACTCATATTGTTACAATATTGAGGATGATCCAAGAATATTTTCTGAGGCAATGGGATATCAGGATGTATCATTTTGGAAAGAAGCCATCAACGACGAGATGGATTCCATAATGGGTAACAATACGTGGATTCTTTCAGATTTACCACGTGGTTGCAAACCGTTAGGTTGCAAATGGATTTTCAAAAGGAAAATGAGAGTCGACGGCTTTGTTGGTGATATAAAGCCCGGTTAGTAATACAAGGCTTTAGGCAAAAGAAGGTATCGATTATTTCGATACTTATGCTCCGTTGCTAGAATCTCCTCAATCAGGTTATTGATTGCCTTAGCCGCAATTCATAACTTGGTGATCCATCAAATGGATGTTAAAACAGCGTTTCTAAATGGAGATTTGGATGAGGAAATATACATGAAGCAACCGGAAGGATTTATTAAGCCCGGTAACGAGCATAAGGTATGTAAACTTGTAAAATCATTGTATGGACTTAAGCAAGCTCCTAAACAATGGCATCAAAAGTTTGATGAGGTTGTCTTGACTAGTGAGTTTAAACTCAATCAGTCGGACAAATGTATTTATAGTAGATTTGATGATACCGGCAACGGTGTGATAATCTGTCTATATGTCGATGACATGTTGATTTTTGATACAAACCAAAATCAGATTGATAAGTGTAAAGAACTCTTATCTTCTAGATTCTCTATGAAAGATATGGGGGAAGCATATGTTATTCTTGGTATTAAAATTAAGAGAAATCAAGGAGGATTTTCACTAACACAGTCTCATTATATTGAGAAAGTGTTGAAGAAGTTTAATTGTGAAAATTGTACTCCGGCAAATTCTCCCATGGAGCCTCATGAGAAACCTGGACCTAATAAAGGTGAAACCGTGAATCAACTTGAATATTCACGAGTCATTAGTTGTTTGATGTATGCAATGACTAGTACACGACCGGATATTGCCTATGCGGTTGGGAAACTAAGTAGATATACGAGTAACCCGGGTAATTGTCATTGGAGAGCAATTGTTCGTGTATTGAGATATCTTAAGCCTACCAAAGACTTTGGTTTGACTTATGTTTCATATCCTTCAGTGATTGAAGGATATTCGGATGCTAGTTGGATATCTAATATAGAAGATCATTCTTCTACTAGTGGATGGGTGTTTGTTTTAGGTGGAGGTGCCATTTCTTGGGCTTCTAAGAAACAGACGTGTATATCTAGCTCGACTATAGAGTCGGAGTTTATTGCCTTGGCAGCAGCCGGTAAAGAGGCGGAATGGCTTAGGAATTTGATCCATGAAATTCCTTTATGGCCTAAACCAATATCACCGATATCTATCCATTATGATAGCTCATCTACACTGTCTAAAGCGTATAGTCATGTGTATAATGGTAAGTCACGACACTTAGGCATTAGACATAGCGCGGTACGTGAGTTGATCTCTCACGGGGTGATATCGGTTGTGCATGTGAGATCTCAAAGGAATTTAGCTGATCGTTTGACGAAAGGATTAGCTAAGGACTTATTACAAAAGTCGGTTGTCGGGATGGGTCTACAACCTGTATAAGTTTCTGATAATAGGGCGCCCAATTTTCCTTTGGTACAATGCCTTAGGCTAAATTCAATGTGGTAGAGTCATTGTTGGGAACTTGAGCACATGTATTAATCCCGAGGTATGTGCTATAAACCTGTGAGAGTTAGGTTGAAGTTTATCTTCTTAATGAGTCTTTTGAAGGTGCTAATGCAGGTGCACGGTAAATTAAAGATTCACCTATATAAGTATGAGGTATGGCCGCTTCAAGGAAAGTTGGGTTAGCTTTCTATATGCTCAAGAATGGATATGGACACAAGGCCGGATTTCAATAAATGGTGTCAAGAATAATATTTTGGAGTAGTCTCAATTCATGTGTATTGTTATGTACATATATTCAAAATGTGTAAAGGGGTTCAATGCTTAGTCACACCCCAATACTCGAATATTTGCATGTAATAGTACTAGGTGGAAATTTAATCTTTGTGATATTTTCATTGAAGCATGAGTTGGTTATATTATGACTGTTTGTTTCACTAAACCAAGAATTACACTTAAATGGGGGAGGAATGTTAGTGATTTAAGTATAATCACAAGCCATTGAGGTTATCGGGTTTTAGTACAAAGATGGTTATGCTCGTAACGCTATATTATAAGTATGGGGGTGTGGAGTGCACGCTTATATAAGTGTTTACTACGAGTGTGGATGGAAAATAAGCAAGTAGAGTTCGTAAAACAAAGTTGAAAATCGGTTTTAGGAAAGCAGAGTGCAGGCCGGCCTTTGTCACCACAGTGACACTTTGTCACTTCTGGCAAGGCAAAAAGTTCATCAGAAAGTTGGTGGGGTTTCAATTCATCACGGCGCCACTTTGTGGCCACCTGACTGTGGGTCGAAACTTTTTTTGGTGTCTCTTGGTCTTTTTAAGTGGGTACAACCAAATGGAATGTGGAAATATTACCTCGGCCAGGTGCGGCCCTCGTGAGGTGCTCTTATGCCTCTATTTGAGTAACATGTTCAATGATCTCTATTTCGTGTATTATATTATTTGTACACTTTATGTATTTGTAAAAGACATATTAATTGTGATACATATAAACAATTAATATGTCAAACTCTAGTTTACTTTATGTCATAGACATAGCTTTTACTTTTACTTTTTGCATGCTTGCCGCCCACATCTACATACTCAAGTGGCACCCAAGCTAGCTAGCTAGTCTCTCTCTCAATTGTATCTATTTATACACCTCTCATATCAATGAATAAACTAAGTTGAAGTTTACTCTTGTGTTTATCACATTCTCAAACTCTCTTCATGGTATCGAGACTCACGAGTTCTAATTTTCCTTTTTGCAAAACTCAAGATCGCGTTTTATCAAGAATGTCTTCATCCGAAGCATCCTACTCATTAAGTAAATCTCAACAGGTGAGGTTCTGACTCCACTCCATATACAAATCACGAGACTTGATTACAACAATAACATTGGGTCGTCAAGATCTATGAAAAAGTATAACTCGAGACAAAGCAAGATGGAAGACTTGTGCGAGTCCAAACACTCTCGTGATTGGAATCACTTTGGTGATAGTGTGGATTCTCGATTAGCTCTCTTCAAAGAGTTTCTCAAATGGCGGAAGGCGATAACTCTCTCACAGGCATTGCCACTCATACCAAGACAGTATATCTTATTCCCAACTCAATAATGGCACTGGATAGTTGATTACGGGGCCTCATCTCATATGACAGAAATAAAGACACATTATATAACCTCAAACCTGTCGTGAGACTCATAAAATTAAAGCTGCTTGATGGATCTCTTTCATGTGCTCAAGGTTTTGGAATTGTTAAACTTCTTGATAAAATCTATCTCGAATGATGTCTGTTTGTTCCAAAGCTAGATGTAATCTTATATCGATCAAGAAACTCACTAAGGACTAAATTGGATAGTCACTTTTAAAGACAATCGTGTATTTTCCAAGATACTTATTCACAAGAAGTAATGGAGAGAGCCAATGCACGCTCAGATCATTTATTGTCCACCTGTGAAGGCAGAAGGCGAAGCCAAGATCTGCCTCGTGATCTGCTCCCAAACTTTAGACAACATCATGTTATGGCATTATAGATTAGGACATCCAAGTTTTAGTTATTTAAAGACTTTAACTCTGAATTATTTAAAGGATGCAATCTTAATGACCTTCAATGTGATATTTGTCAATTTGCCAAACTCACCAAATCATGTATGCTAAATTACCTCACTTGCCCTCCTCACCTTTCACCTTAATTCACAGTGATGTATGGGGACCCTCAAGAGTGAAAAGTATAACAGGAAAAAGGTGGTTTGTTACCTTCATAGATGACCACTCCAGAACCACTTGGTTATTTTTAATGAAGGATAAATCTGAAGTTGGATCCATCTTTCAAGAGTTTTACAACATGGTTTCTACTCAATTTGACACTAAGATTAAAATTTTGAAGACTGACAATGCTCTTGAATATTATGAGTCCAATCTCAGTAATTTCTTGGTGAATAAGGGAATTGTTCATATCAGTAGTTGTGTTGAGACACCTCAGCAAAATGGGGTTGCTGAGAGAAAGAACAGGCATCTACTAGAAATGGCTAGGTCTATCATGTTTACCTCAAATGTTCCCAAATATATGTGGGGTGAAGCTATTCTGACTGCCACATACTTAATCAACAGAGACTTCCCAGGTAGAGTGTTAGGTTTCAAAACTCCTATCCAAACCCTGCTGACCACACACACCTGCCCTCATCTTATTGCCCAACTGCCTCCAAAAATCTTTGGGTGCACTGTGTTTGTTTATATCCATGCCCAACACAGAAGCAAACTTGATCCCAAAGCTCACAAGTGCATTTTCCTAGGGTATGCCAAAGACAGAAAAGGGTACAAGTGTTATTCACTCTTGAAAAGAAATTTTACAATTCTATGGATGTAAAATTCTTTGAAAGGACTCCTACTACAAAGAAGCCTCACGAGGCAGTCACGAGATGGAAACCTCATTGAAATAGAAGCTTTTCCTTCTTCTCTTGATCCAACTCTTCCTCGGCGAGAATCCACGAGAACCATCGGCTGACCTACTCCTCGGCGGACTCATAACCTTCACATCCGGATACTCACATTCATGACAATCAGCAGTTTGCGACCCGAGTCTCATCGAAACTCATCGACCCACCGAGCCTCGGCAACTCTTCGAACCAGAGCTGCGAATCGGAACCTCGGCAACCTCTGAACCGAGTCTCACTGGACCCCTTCTTCGACTCTCGGCGAGTCTCTGAAGTGGATAGCGGACCTATTGCTCTAAGGAAAGGGAAAAGATCATGCAGCGATCATTCTATTCATACTTATTTATCTTATGATCAGATTTGTCTCTGTCTTTGCCATGTTTACACAGGACTGGACTCTCACTCTATCCCTAGAAATATTCGGAGGCCCTTCAAAATGATAAGTGGAAGGTCTTTGTTAAAAGCAGAGATGATTGCCTCTCTGGATAACCATACTTGGGATCTCACAACTCTTCCAAAAGGCAAGAAGGCGATCGGTGCAAATGGTTATTCACTATCAAGTACACTTCTTGATGGCACTATTGACAAGTACAAAGCCGATTGGTAGCCGAGGATTCACTCAAACTTATGGCATTGACTATAAAGAAACCTTTGCACCAGTGGCAAAGCTCAACACCTTGTCGAGGTACTAATTTCTCTAGTTGTCCAACTTGGTAGCCTCTTCATCAATTGGACATCAAAAATGCTTTTCTAAATGGGGACCTTCTTGAGGAGGTTTATATGACTATACCTCCTGGTTTTATCAATCCTCATACTCAAGGCAAGGTGTGCAAACCGAGGAAATCTCTATATGGCTGAAGCAATCACCAAGGGCATGGTTTGGAAAATTAACAAGCGTGGTCAAAGGCTGCTGGATATCACCAATGCAATTACGATCACACTATGTTCATCAAGACAACCAACCGAAGAGGTCTATTCTTATTGTCTATGTGGATGATATCATCCTTCTTGGAGATGACCTGGCCGAGATCCAACATTTGAAAGAAGCTGGCAAAAGGTATTTGGGTGAAAGACTTGGGTTTACTTAAGTATTTTCTTGGCATGGAAGTAGCTAGAAACATCAAAGGAATCTCGGTCTCCCAAAGGAAATATGTCTGGACTCTTTGAAGGAAACGGCATCTTTGGGGTGCAAACTCTTTGTATCCCAGTGAGACCCGAGTCATACCACTACATGGTGACATTCTTTGTAAAGAAAGGAACAATATCAAAAACTTGTAGGAAACTCATCTACCTATCCCATACAAGACCGGATATTGCATATGGTGTCGATCACAGTTAGCTTGATTCATGCCTTTCGCCTCTTGAGCAACATTGGGATCTTTGTGAATAGGATCTTGAGGTATTTAAAGTCCACTCTGGCCAAGGGTTACACTTCACCAAGTCTGTGATAGATCCATCAAGGTCTACACACCGATCTTGATTGGGCTTTGGATGCCACATAGATGAAAGGTCGACCACAGAGCACTCTTTGTTCCTATGTATGGGGCAATCTTGTTACTTGGAGGAGCAAGAAACAACCTCTCGTGTCTAGAAGCGATCTTGAAAGTGAACTCGGGGCACTTGTCTTAGGCATTTGTGAAGCTCTTTGGCTCAAAAGAGTACTTCTTGAACTTCAGACCTCTTGACAGAACCTATCACACTCTCTGCATGATAATAACTCAAAGACTATGCATGGCGAGGATCCAGTCCATCATGACAAAACAAAACATGTGGACATTGTGGACATTTTCCGAAGGAGAAGATTGATGCCAAGATTATTCAACTCCATTATGTTCCCTCAAGTGATCGAATGTTGATATCCTTACCAAGGCTATTCCACCTCTTATGTTCAAAGAGACTAAGTAGCAAACTTGGTTGCATTAACATATCTGACCCTTGATTTGAGGGTGTGGAAATATTACCTCAATGCCAGTGCGCACCTCGTGAGAGGTGCTCTTATGCCTCTATTGAGTAACATGTTCAATGATCTCTATTTAAGTGTATTATATTATTTGTACACTTTATGTATTTGTAAAAGACATATTAATTGTGATACATATAAACAATTAATATGTCAAACTCTAGTTTACTTTATGTCATAGACATAGCTTTTACTTTTACTTTTTGCATGCTTGCAGCCCACATCTACATACTCAGTGGCATGCCCAAGCTAGCTAGCTAGTCTCTCTCTCAATTGTATCTATTTATACACCTCTCATATCAATGAATAAACTAAGTTGAAGTTTACTCTTGTGTTTATCACATTCTCAAACTCTCTTCAGGAACCTTTTCCTTTGGGGTGTGACACTTAACTACGAACTTATTATTTATTTTCAGATATCTAAGTGCTATATAAAGCAAAGTTACAAGGTTGAAAAATAACACAACATTTTTGTAAGCATCTTTGGTCTTGTCATATATACAAAACACATCCTAAGTGCTCTTTAAGATCTTTGTCCAGACTTAAAGGTAAAACTCTCAGTTTGATAATTCACTTAAATATTCGTGTAACCCTGGACAAGTAAAAGGGTCGAATAATTTAAGAAGGACAACGATTCGTCGCGAAACGGAGAGGATCCGAATCTTCATATTAATTTGCAGGATTTCACAAGCATTGTTGATCATCTTCACACCCTCATCGAAATACAACAAATGATACGAACACAACCGTTGTGATACAATGAGTGCCACAACGTGTATCTACACCATTGAGTCCTAATGTATCACAACGGTTATGTCCGTATCATTACTCTTTCTTACTTATGGTTGGTTAGTAAAACCGACTTTTGAAAATTTCGTTGTTCACCCTGGTCCGGATATAAAATTACGCGTATCAAAGGATGGAATTCTTCTGCCAATTAGCCAATCTGTCAAATCTAAAGAAAGGATCAGTGACACCGAATCAAAGTAAACTCATTTTCTTTTTTTGCATTATAAATTTATAATGTTACACTTTGCTGATTCCTTTTGATTGTTATTTCAACATTAGTAGCCTTTACAATACTAACAACTTCCATATGCTCAGAAAAACATTTCAAAATTGTTTTGTTGATATCATTAAATTTCTTCATGTTTCAGGTCCAAATGAAGGCTTGTTGTATTGTTCTTTCTTTCACTTTTGATCAACTACACGGCCATGGTTGATTAGAATATTGGGATGATCATTAGTAAAATAGACTAGAATTAGAAGAATGCGTCTTTACATGCCATTGCATCGTAAAATGTCACTTTTCGTGGTGTCACTTCATCTGATGTGGTGTCACTTCATTACGGTGTCATTGTATCATCGTGCCACTGCATTTTAGGTATGGCTACTCCGTTTTTCGGTGGAAGAAATCCCAAAGGCCTAGCAAAAGGTACTTGACCACTATAAATGTTTCCTAACAAGTCTGTGACTGGTCTTGCTGTTGGACAACTTCCTCCAAGAATATGATGCATGTATAGCTCAAGAACCGGGCCAGGTCTCTAGCTGAGTGTAATTGCCTGAATTCGTGAACTTATGAATTTTATATTGTATTCTTGTGGTTGTCATTGCCTAAGACACTCTGATCATTCTTGAATCTGTGATTGGTTTCTACTACAATGCTTGAGCGATTTAAATATCAGTCTGAATTATATTTGTTGTCATGTGATCATTTTGTCACATGAGGACATATGCCATTTTGCTCACTACAGTAATTACCATCGGAGACGGTATCAATTCCTATTAGTCCTTGAAATTCCATGGCCTTTTGTTAGCACTTTTTATCTTCAAAGTTTCTTGTTTCTTAACTATCATTTGACAAACAAGATTAGCTGATATGTGGATGTATAAACTATTTTAATGTCCTCATGTCTGAGTACTACTTCGGTAAGAGGATTGAACGAATAGGGTGGTCCTACACATTATAGGTGTGCAACACAAATTGGATGAAATGCTGGCAGCGAAATTGATCATTTTAACATGTCACTTCATCGCATCAATTTTCTTCACATGTCACTTCATCTTGACATGTCACTGCATCACAGTGTCACTTCATCGCGTCGATTTTTATGAAGAAATTTTTTATTTTCAGAAAATAAACCTGAAAAATATCAAATGAGATATCAGAATAAAGAGGACGGAAAAATATGAATTATGGTGAAAGAATTATGACAATTGGAAGTGTAGTTAAAATGTTTGATTATTTGTTTATACGGACCAGTTTGAGACTTATTTAGTCATTTAGGACACTAAAAAAAGATTATCGTAGTGTCACTTCATCTTCACATGTCACTTCATATTCAGATGTCACTGCAACGTAATGTCAATGCATCACATCGATTTTTATGAAGAAAATTCCAATTTTCAAAAATTAAGTTGGAAATATCACCGCATTTTTAAATGTCACTACGTTTTCACAAGTCACTGCATCGTCAAATGTCACTTCATCTTCACATGCCACCGCAACGCAATGTCATTGGATCGTAGTGTCACTGCATCTTCAAATGTCACTTTATCTTTACATGTCACTACAACACAATGTCACCGCATCTTCACATGTCACTACATCGTGGTGTTACTGCATCACGTCGATTTTCAGAAATTAAGTCGAAAAAAATTTCAAATTAGATATTAGAATATAGAGGACAAAAAAATATGAATTATGGTGAGTGAATTACGTTGGTCGGAGTGTTATATCAAAAGATATAACCGTTTCTTTTTTCTTCTATTTTTTTCTTTGTTTTACCTATTGTTTTCACATGCCACTGCATCGCGTCGATTTTTATGTAAAAAATTCGATTTTCATAAATTATGTCGAAAAAAAAATCAAATGAGATATCAGAATAAAGATGAAGAAGAAATATGAATTACGGTGTAAGAATTACGATGATCGGAGCTTTATATCAAAGATATAACCGTTTGAAATATTAAGTAATAAATAGAAAATAACAATATTTTAAATTTCAGCGCAAATTGAAAAAAGAAAACCTTATTTTTCCTCTCAGCTCCCGTTCTCCTTTTTTTTTCTTTCCGGCGCCAGTTCTCTTTTTATTTTATTTTATTGAGGCTATTTTTGTCGGGTTTACCTGTTGAAGTTGTGTCTTTAATTTCATTGTCTAGGTAAAAACTACGTCATTTCATGTGTATTTGATTTTTTTAAAGAAAAACAAAACATAAAAGTCAAATACACATGAAACGACGTAGTTTTTACTTAGACACCGAAGTTAGACAAACAACTTAGACCGGTGATCTCATCTAATTTTTGTCTATCTATCTAATTTGTGTCCTTATAAACAATGAAATATTTATTATGTCCTATTTGCCTATATAAGTACATTTTGTGTCCTTTTAGACCCTTAGCCCTTTTTAATTTCTAGAATTCGTATTTTAGAGTAAAAAAATAGAGTATCTAGTGCATTTTGATCTAAAATAGAGTTTTTAAAAAGTTTACGGGATCCACTGCGTTCTAAGCCATTCTACGATATCAAGAACCGTGATTTTATGGTGGTCCAATCACACAGTATCTTCACTTTTACAACCAGTCATAAAATTTAAAATTAATAAAATGTTTTTAAATATGTGGGACCATTGGTGAATATAATATGATTGGTTTCATAACACCAAGTCATACTTGTGGCCGGACGACCTTAAAATTTGCCAAGAAGATATAAATGACTTTTTTAATCATCTTAACTCTGATATATATCCATCCGGGCATTTTTACATACTTTACAACATTGGTTCTCTTACAGCTTTAGGTGCCACTATTGAAAGCAAAAAAAAAAAAATATATCGGATGTGAAACAAATTGAAGGAGTATGAGGTACCACCGGTAAAATTTATGTGGTGGTGTTAAATGAGCATATTTTTTTTATATTTAAATCCAAGCAATGCACACGAAACGAAGGGGTTTAAATTGTGAAATGGAAGATGAAGAGACTGCATATACTGCTTCGTACGTGAAGGCAATAAATATTGTAACCTGTGATTCATGAATGACGATAAAATATCACTGAAAATAAATACTCCTTTCGTTTTTTTATACTACCTCCGTCCCATAAAAAGTGTCGCATTTCTTTGTACATAAATTAAGAAATCAATTAATGTGTAGTAATTTAAGTCTTTAGTGGACATATATACCCCTATCATATAATAAATCTTACTATCGGAATGTGAAATGAATATACAAACATTAAATGCAAAACATAAGGGTATGTGTGGAAAAAATACATTAAATCTTTGTATTGGTTTTGTAAATGAACACTTTTTTTATGGGACAACTAATTTTCAAAATGTGGACACTTTTTATGGGACGGAGGTAGTATGTCGCAGAGAGAAAATTCACATAGATTAAGAAAACAATTAATATGTCTAAAATATAGTATTGAAAATTTATTTTTTATTGGAGATGTAAATATTTTGTTGGTAAATGAGTTTTTAGTATTGAAGATGTATTTTTTTATTGAAAATGTAAATACTTTAGAGGAAAAAAATTAATAAATGATGCATTGAAAATGTAGAATGACAGATAAATAAAAACAGAGCAAATTCTGAAATGTGACAGATAAAAAAAAACAGAGGGAGTACAAATTACTACCTCCGTTTCACAACACATTTAAAAAAAAAACTGTCTCATAAAAAGTGTCCACATTTGAAAAAAAAAGTTGTGTCTCATAAAAAGTGTCCATTTAGAAAACCAATACATCATTTAATGTTCTTTTTCTAAACATACGTCTAGCCTAACATTTATTGTTATATGTTCATTCCATATTCCAAAACAAACATTAATTATAAGATAGGAGAATATTTGTCTATTATTACTAAAACACAACTCATTAATTGAGTTTCTTAATCTATGTGAATAATAAAATGTGGATAATTTTATGATACTACATACGTCCCAAAATATAAGTCATTTTAGATTTTTTTACACTTGTTAAGAAAGTTAGTTAAATTTGTTATGTGTGACATTTCATTGGTATTAGTGCAAAGTAGTAAAAAATAGTTAAGTGTATAATAAATGAGGGGTAGAATGAGAGAAAAATGTAATAAATGCTTTATTGGTTTTTTAAATGGACTTACATTTTGGAACAAAACCAAAAAACTAAATTGATTTATATTTTAGGGGTAAGGGTCCAAAAGGACACAAAATAGACTTAATTAGGCAAATAGGACACTAAGGAATCTTATTTGGTTATAAGACATGAATTAGATCATGTACTCAAATATCTTAATGAAGAAAAATTAAAAAAAAAAAAAATAGAAAAAACTGCTGCTTTGGTCGTGCGCTTATTTGGGAAGAAATAAAAGAAAAGAGATGACGCCGAAACTGTTGTTGTTTTGTACTATTGTTTTTTTTTTTTCTTTTCTTTTTTCTGTTGTTGTTTTGTATTGTTTTTTTTTTTTTTCTTTTTTCTTTTTTTTTTCTATAAAAAAGTTTTTTTTTTTTTCCGGTGACTATTGCATTGACCATCCCGATGCAACGACAACCGCGATAAATTGACACCGCGACGCAAAGACACCGCGATCAAGTGACACGGAATTGCAGAGACACCGCGATGCAGAGACATCGTGATATTATGACATTTGACGATGCAAAGACAACGCGCGATCTGAGATATCGCGATAAAGTGACACGGCGATCACGAGACACCGCGATGAAATGACATCGTATTGCGAGACACACGCGATTAAGTGACACCGAGATGAAGAGACCACGACGATGAAGTGACATCTGCGATCGAGAGACACCGCGATCTGAGAGGCGACGCGATCTGAGACACTTCGATGAAGTGACACCGCGATGCACTGAAACCGCGATGCAGTGACCACCCCGATGCAGAGACACCGCGATGTAGAGACACCGCGATACATTGACCACCCCAGGTCCATTAACTACCCCGATGCATTGACCACCGTGATGCAGTGACACCACGATATATTGACCACCCCAGATCCGTTGACCACCAAGATGCAGTGGCCACCCAGATGCAGAGAGACACCACGATCACGGTGACCACCCCGATATAGAGACGCTATAGAGACGCGCGATGCATGTACACCTCGATGCAAATGACACTCAAATCGATGACCATCGCGATGCATTGACCACCTCAATCTATTGACCACCGCGATCACGAGACACCCACGCGATCAAGTGACACCGCGATGCATAGGCGCCGTGATGAAGAGACGCCGTGATGCGAGACACTTTGAAGAAGTGACAACTGCGATCTGAAGACACTTCGATGAATTGACACCGCGATGCATTGACCACCTCGATGTAGAGACACCGTGATGAAGTGACACCGCAATACTGAGAGACACCGTGATGGATTGACCACCGTAATGAAATGACACCGTATTGCGAGACACACGCGATGAAATGACATCGAGATGAAGAGACACGGCGATGAAGTGACACCGCGATCAGATGACCATCCCGATCTGAGAGACACCTCGATGAAGTGACACCGTGATGCATTGACCATCATCAATCTATTGACCACCGTGATCAGCGCCCACCCCGATCACGAGAGACACTGCGATGCAGTTGATACCGCGATCAGAGACACCGTAATGAATTGACACCGCATTGCGGACACCGCGATCACGAAACACCGCGATGCGAGAGACCGCGCGATGAAGTGACACGGTATTGCGGATACACCGCGTTGTAGAGACATCTCGAAGTGACACCACGATGCGCTGACCGCCTAGATCTGAGACACCGCGATCAGCGACCACCCCGAGATCAGAGACATCGTGATGAAGAGACACCGTGATCAGTGACCACCCCAAATCAGAGAGTGATGAAGAGACACCACGATCGATGACCACCCCAGATCAGAGACACGGCGATCGCGGTGACCACCCTCGAAGCGAGACACCCGATCACGGTGAAACTGCGATCTGAAGACACATTCGACGATCACAGAGACGGCGCGATCTGATGACCACCCGATGCAACGACCACCTCGATCTGAGACACCACGATAAATTGACACCGCAACGCAAAGACACCGCTATCAAGTGACACCGCATTGCGTAGAGACACCATGGTGCGGTGACATCACGATATTATGACATTTGACGATGCAAAGACACCACGATCACGAGGCGTCGCGATGAAGTGACACCGCGATGCGAGACACCGTATTGACCACCGCGATCACGAGACACACGCGATGCATTGACAACCGCGATGAAATGACATCGTATTGCGAGACACCGCGATGAAGTGACACACTGGATGAAGAGACAAAGCGATGAAGTGACACGCGATCTGAGACATCACGATGAAGTGACACCGTGATCACGAGACACCGCGATGATGAAGTGACACCGCGATCAGAGAGACAATGCGGGATGAAGTGACACCGCGATGCAGAGACACAAATGATGAAGTGACACCGCGATCTGAGAGACACCACGATGCAATCGACAACCACGATCTGAGAGACACCGCGATCACGGTGACCATCTGCGATGCATTGACAACCGCGATCTGCGAGACATCGTGATGCGAGACACCCACGATCAGATGACCACCGCGATGCATTGACCACCGTAAGGCATTGACCACCCTGATGCATTGACACCGCGATCACGGACACATGAATGAATCGACACGCATTGCGGAGACACCGTGATCACGAGAGACATCGCGATGTTATGACATTTGACGATCTGCAGAGACACCGTGATGCGAGACATCGCAATGAAGTGACACCGCGATCACGAGACAACTGCGATGCATTCACCACCGCTGATGTAGTGACCACCCCATTGCGCAGAGACATCGCGGTGCGAGATGCCGCGATGCGAGACACCGCGATGCACTAACAATCGCGATCACGATGACCACCGCGATGCATTGACCATCTCGATCAAAGACATTTGATTTTTGTTCATACAACTTTATTTCTGAAAATCGAAATTTTCTTCATAAAATCGACCCGATGCTGTGACATGTGAAGATGAAGTGTCATGTGATTGATGCATTGACATTTGACGATGAAGTGACATGTGAATTAGGGTTGTAAGTAAGCCGAGCTACTTGTGAGCTACTCGCAAGAGAGTTTGACTCGATTCGGTTTTTTTTTAGTTCGAGTTGCTAGAATAATTAACCGAGCAAATCTCGAGTTTTAATATATAGTAATCGAATACCTCGCAAGCTAATCAAGCTTCGTTAAATAATTATATTTAATAAATTGTTATAAAATATTGTTTTTTGTAATTCAAATAGTATTATTCAAGTCGAGTATTAGACGAGTCGAGCTCGATCTTGATATATTTTATTAAAAATTAAATGAATTCTAAGAAAATAATTGAGCTTACGAGCCGAGTCGAGTTATATCGAGTACTTAGTGAGTCGAATTCGATCTTGTCTTTTTATTGCTCGATCGAGCCCAAACTTTTTAAGTCAAGTTAAGCTCGAGCCATAGGTAGTATCGACTCGACTCGGCTCGATTACAACCTAATGCGAATGACACTACACTTATTTTACAAAGTTACCAAATTTGTGTATCAAATTGCATATAAAGTGACATCAATGTCACTGCATCAATTCTCTAATTGTAAATGCTGTGACATCGATGTCACTGCACCAATTTATTCCAAATCAGAGACAAAGGCAAACTATTTACAAACTCGATTTGGGGAGAGGGGGATATGATTCAGTGAATTCTAAAATCTGAATGAAAACAACTAAAGAATATGATTGCACACAAGCTCTCTTGATATGCAATTATAACTCAATCAATTGATACTGATCAATAAATTTCAGATGTTAAATACCTCATACGTTCTTTGTTAATAGAACAAGAAAAAAGGCAAATTTCCGGTTACCGCGAACCCAGAGGGCATTCTTCAATCTTTCAACGAGATGAGGCAATGTCCTGATGCTATCTTGTATTGATTGATCAACACACGACTCCAAATACCTCATTGAATCGCACATTACTCGCTGGAGTTTAGATGTTTCAAATTTGTCTTGGCGGACCATCAATGCTCTGTTGAGTCGTTCTCGAAATTTCGCCATCTCGGACTCGACAAGGTTCTAGCCTCAAGAATAATAGAACGAGTGCAATGCTCCATATAATAATTGATCTCGTCTTGCTTTACTCCTATCAAAGCATTTATATATACACCTAAAATACACTTCTTTTAGCGTGAAATTGATAGGGTCCTGGACAGAGGAAAGCTGGGATTGAGCAGTTGTGTTATATATACGAAAAAAAGGGTTTGAGAAAAAAAGAGAGTAATTATTGGAATGAAGGAGGAATTAAAAATGAAATTAAGGTGGTGATCGAACTTATATTCATCAAGAGATGGATAGCCAAGAACAACATCATCCAATTTCCTGCATCACCTTAAAATCGCGACAATCGTGCCTATTCATTCAAAAGCATAAAACCACACAACCCCAATTTCCTTAAACTAGCCTTCTTTTTATGCAAATTATAGAAAAGCCAATGCCCTCATCATTTGATAATGGAAGTCACCACCACCAAACCACCAAAACACTGCCTAAACTTGAAATCATCCATAGCACGGCTTCTAAGAACAGCATCGACCTTTCGAGTGCCATTCACACATTTCTGCAACTTGAATTTGTTATGCCCACAACTTGAATCAAAGAGTGTTCAAGAGCCAATCCTTCCTACACCGAGTTCTCTCCGTAAGGAATGTCGTTTTCCGTCGTCGGCAAGCTTCCATCACCACCACAGCTCCGTCGACATAGTTGCTTCCAAGACCAACCGCGCTTTCATACACACTTAAACCACAACAATCCAATTCCCACAGAAGTAGAGGACAGCAACTGCATCAATTCATTATTTTTATGGATTACAAAAAAGCTGCGATTAAAGACAAAAACACACACACGCACAAAAATATGCTCTCTTCAATAAATTCACGAAATCGAGAGCATTTAGCAGTCGACCGACCTTGCTTCTTCAAATCGATGCTGCACAACTAGAAACTAGCAAGCGTGGTGATTTGGGGATTATACAGAGAGCAAAAGCTAATAAGGACCGGGATCATAATTAAAGAGAATCGGGGAAGAAGGAAGCGAGGTTGAATCGAGGTGTGGAGGTGAGAGCAATGGTGGTGGTAGAGTCGCCGTTCCTGATAACTATTCCGGGAAAAAGATTAGAAGAAATAAGGGAAAAGAGGAATGATGCGGGGTTGAAAGGGTAATTTAGGAATGTTACTGAGAAAATGTGTCCTTATAACCAAATATCTTTTAAGCGTGTCTAAAGTAATACAATTAAGTCTTAAAAAACTAGTCCTTATAAATAAATACCCATATATTTTAGGACGGAGTAGTATATCACAATTATCGTAATAGATGGCGTATATTTATGTGGTACCACCGGTAAAATTTATGTGGTGGTGTTAAATTACATTACCCTGTTTTTTTTTCTTCTTAAGTCCAAGCAATGCACAGGAAACGAAGGGCCGGGTTTAAAATCTGAAACGGAAGATGAAGAGATTGCATATACTGCTTCATACGTGAAGGCAATAATACTTTGTAAAGGCCAATAGCATAAATGCTATAGTCGCCCTTAAGCTGTATCGTTAAGTGAGTAAGCATGGCAACCAAAGAAATGTCTATCAAACTCATAATTGATCCAAAATCAAACAGATTAATCTTTGCCGAAGCTTCAAAAGACTTTGTCGATTTCCTAATCTTCTTACTTTCTTTGCCAATCGGCACTGTCATAAACCTTCTTACAAGCGAATCAATGGTGGGCTCGATCGGAAATATCTACAAAAGTGTTGCACGTAATATTAACGAGACGAACCTGCAACCAGATATCAACAAAAACGCACTTCTCAATCCATTGGTTTTCTCATCTCTTCCCGAAAATCCGCTGTCCATAACCGGATCATCCATCATCTCCTCTGAGAAGTTCTGCACTTGTTTGGCATCTAAATGCAAAAGAAATATTACCAACATTTATGAAGGCGCTACTTGCTCAGATTGTTGCAGAACAATGACCCAAGAAATCAGTTTTCGATCTGCCATCGGTAAGACCGTCACTTCAAGCAGTGGTGAGGGTTTTGTGAAGGAAATGAGTTATATCATTCGTGATGATTTATCTGTAACGCCGATATCAACGACGTCTATTATTTCAATGATGAATAAGTTCAATGTCTCTGAAACTGAAGAGATGAAAGTTTACATTGGAACTAAAGAGGCACTGGAGCTATTAAAGACATCTTTTCAATCAACCACTGTCCTAACCGATGTATTTCTTAAGACGAAGAAGGAAGAAAAACAAGGTATAAATTTAAGTTTTTTGCTGTTTTTATTAAGAATTTTTGTGGTACATTTCAGTAAACTTACCTTTTGCTTTGCGATATTGCCTGTGTGCAGTGTGCACTAAGCAAATGACCCAAATATTGACTTTTACGGCATGCACAACCTTGTTTAATCAGAGATTTTAAAGTGATATTGTCCCCCTCTAGCTATTTGTAAAATATATATATATCCTTGTATCTAAAAATATCCTTCTTTTAAAACCAAAACTATCACGTGGTACAATCTTCTTGTTATCGGTTTCTCTCTCTAGCTAACTCGGGTGTAGTTGTGAAAGGAGGCAAATGGCAAACAAAAGGGGATAATAAGCAGAAGCGCCTTTCTTCACATCTTTCCGTGAATAAATACGCTTCTGCTAGCAAGAGCAAGAAGTACCCTGCAAAGATGGGGACGTCGATTGTCAAAGATCCGAACAAGCCTAAGAAGCCTACAACTGCTTTCTTTGTCTTCATGGAAGAATTCAGGAAGACGTATCAGGAGGAGCATCCAAACAACAAATACGTCAGTGAAGTCGGGATAGCTGGCGGTGAACAATGGAGACAGATGTCTAAAGCTGAAAAGGGTCCTTATGAAGCTATATTTGATGAAAGAAAAGCCGACTACGAAACGGAGGTCAAGGCATATTACAAGAAATTGGCTGATGTTGGAGATGAAGATGACGATGACGATCACTGTCCCATAAGTTTTCGTATAAAAAAATAGAGGCACAGACCGCCCATGTTTGGAGGACATGAAGGTTTTGGACAAATGCATGTCATTTGAAGTTTTTTGCTTTTGTTTAATCTTTTAATATCCCCACAAAGTATAAAGCCACTGAGGTGGTGATTTATCTTGTCCCCCGGCCGACTCTTATTGCTGTTAACGAGCTGAACCGAATCGAGTATCAGTTGTTTAAGCTCTATTCGTTTAACTCACGAGTTTGTACATGTTTGTTCGTTTAATAAACGAACATAAAAATATATTCAAGTTTGGTTCGTTAAGGTAACGAGCTTGTTCACGAATGTTTGCTTAATAAACGAACATAAAATTATGTTTGAACTTGCTAATTTATAAAGAAATTTTGTTTAAACTCGTGTTTGTGTTTGGCATGTTACATGTATTTTTGTCTTCTAATTCGAGTTTGTTTTGTTAAGGTATTAAAAATCAACTCCAAATGAATACAAATAACAAGTACAAAGCTATTTTCAAACATTATAGTAATAAAAATATTATGAAAACTCTATTGATATTCTATAAAATTACTCTAGACTATTTGTGGTTCAGGTTTGCTTAGGTGTTTTTTTTTATGAGTCAGGTGTTTGTCAATTTTGTTTGATTTCTTTGTGGTTAGCATTTGGCGTTTTTGGAGGTACCGTAGTTTTAATTGGTTGATAAGGAAGTTGGGGTATTTTAAAGGGCTAATGTAACAAGATGGTAATCTCTTCTCTTGTGGGCGTGTTGATTTTGCCTGTTTAGTCGTGCAGTGGTATACTTTGCTCCATTTAGGTTTTTTGGTTTGACATGGGTCGGTTTGCCCTTGAACTTTGATGCTATTGTTCTTGCTCGAATGTCTTTAGAAATCATAATACTTTGTTGTTCGAATAAAACTTGCTCGATCATAGCATGCATCTCAGCCCGTATATAAGATATTCTCAAGTGTGTAAATCCATACATAGCCCATATCTCCCACATCTATACTGTTGAAATGTAAACTTGATTTTGAGCCTTAATTTCTCAAAGAGTCCAAAATTAAATAGGCCTTAAGGTCCAAGTTCTAAAAACTTGTATGAGTCAATCTAGAATTATGTTGTAGGATGTACTTGTGTGGAGAATTCTAGAGAGTTAATGAATTATCTTGTATGGAAGACACTAGAATAAGGTAGTAAAGGAATAAGGTGGAAGACTCTAGAAATAATCCTAGTTGAAGACTAGTACTATAAATAGGACCCAAGCCATAGTGTTTGTATCAAGCAAAAAATCAAGAAGTTTTGAAGTAATAAAAGAAGTCTCTTCCATCAAATCTTCCTACCATCTTCCACTCTCAAATACTTCTCCATTAATAATATCTCATTCCAACAAAGTGGTATCAGAGAGCCAAGGTTCGTGATCATATCAAGAAATGGCTAGCAGCGGCATGGTTCCCTTTCAAGTCCCGATGCTCAACAAAAGCAATTATGATAATTGGAGCATCAAGATGAAGGCCCTCCTTGGATCACAAGATGTATGGGAGATAGTAGAGAAAGGCTACGATGAGCCGAATAATGAAAGTGTTTTATCTCAAACTCAGAAGGATAGTTTGAGAGACTCAAGAAAGAAAGACAAGAAAGCTCTCTACCTCATTTATCAAGGGTTGGATGAGGATGCATTTGAAAAGATATCGGAAGCAAAGACTCGCCAAAGAGGCATGGGAGAAGCTTCAAACTTCCTATAAAGGCGGCGTGATCCAAATCAGAAAGTACGTCTTCAAACCTTAAGAGTCGAGCTCGAAGCTTTGCATATGAAAGAAGGAGAAGTCGTCTCCGACTATTTCTCTAGAGTATTAACCATTACTAATCAACTAAAGAGGAATGGTGAAAAGCTCGATGACGTAAAGATCATGGAAAAGATTCTTCGATCGCTAAATCCCAAGTTCGAGCATATTGTTGCTATCATCGAAGAAACTAAGGACTTGGAAGCCATGCCTATAGAACAACTCTTGGGTTCCTTACAAACTTATGAAGAAAAGAAAAAGAAAAAGGAAGAGATTGTGGAACAACTCTTCAAGACTCAAGTTAATCCAAGAAAGGAAACAAACAATCATAGTGAAAGTCAACACATTCGCCACCAGGGATATTGTAGAGGCCGCGGTCGAGGACGAGGACGTGGACAAGGATATGGACAACGTCGACAATCGATTGACGACAACGACAATTTTCAAAGGGGAGGAACTCCATCACGAGGACGTGGAAGAGGCAACTCAAGATCAAGGAATGATAAGTCATATGTGAAGTGTTATAATTGTGAAAAACCTGGTCACTATGCCTCCGAATGTAGAGCTCCTAAAATTAATAGAGTTGAAGAAAAGGCCAACTATGTTGAAGAAAGAAATCAAGAAGATGGTACTCTACTTCTAGCTTACAAAGGCCATGAAATTGAAGAAGGATGGTACTTGGATACCGGTGCAAGCAATCATATGTGTGGGAGAAAAAGCATGTTCGTGGAACTTGATGAATCAGTGAACGGGAATGTATCCTTTGGAGATGACTCTAAAATAGTTTGTGAAAGCGCAGAGGTAAAATTCTTATCCGATTGAAGAATGGACAACATCAATTCATCTCCAATGTCTATTATGTCCCAAACATGAAGAGCAACATCTTGAGTCTTGGGCAACTTTTGGAGAAAGGTTATGATATTCACTTAAGAGATAATAACCTTTCTATACGAGACAAAGCAGACAACTTAATTGCTAAGGTGCCGATGACAAGGAATAGGATGTTTGTGATAAACATTCAAAACGATGTTGCAAAGTGTCTCAAGGCATGCTACAAAGATGCATCTTGGTTTTGGCATCTTCGATATGGGCATCTCAATTTTGGAGGTCTAGAGTTGCTCTCCAAAAAGGAGATGGTGAGAGGATTACCCAAAGATTCGTCATCCCGATCAAGTATGTGAAGGGTGTCTACTTGGAAAACAATTTAGGAAAAGTTTTCCGAAGGAATCCACTTCAAGAGCTCAAAAGCCACTAGAGCTCGTACATGCAGACGTGTGTGGTCCAATCAAACCAAGCTCTCTTGGTAAGAGTAACTATTTCCTCCTCTTCATCGATGATTTTTCAAGAAAAACATGGGTGTATTTCTTGAAGCAAAAATCGAGGTCTTTGAGATGTTTAAGAAATTTAAAGTCATTGTGGAAAAGGAGAGTGGCCTGAGATCAAAGCCTTGAGATCGACCGGGAGGAGAATTCACCTCAAATGAATTTCAAGAGTTTTGTAGTGCAAATGGAATACGTCGGCCATTGACGGTTCCAAGGTCCCCAACAAAATGGAGTCGCGAAAGAAAGAATAGAACAATGCTTGATATGGCGAGGAGTATGCTCAAAAGCAAGAGACTTCCAAAGGAGCTCAAGGCGGGTCATTGCATGTGCAGTGTACTTGTCAAATCGGTCACCAACAAGAAGTGTATGGGGCAAGCAGGGGCGGAGCCAGGATTATAGTTTAGGGGGGGCGGAATTCTAAAAATTAATTGTCGTGGAAAAAGTGTTTAAATATTTTTTCCGTAGATACACATAAGAAATTTGTTGTAAGTTTATACAGATGTTAAAGTTTTTTTTTAGTAATATACAAATATGAAAGTTGTTGTGGGTTTATATTATAAAAAGACATTGACTATATTGTTTTTCATATTAATAATTGACGATAAAAAAAACAATCTAAAGATTAACAAAGTAAATAGATTTACAAATTTTCGGATTGTCATATCAATTATCTTTTTAAAATGTTCAGAAATCTTGAGAAAATAAGTGTTGAAACTTTGAGTAAAAAAAATTAAAAATCTGAAGTTTAATATAGTAAACTTGGGAAAAGATGTGTTGATTTGAGTAAAAAAATGAAGAATTTGGAATTTAATATAGCAAACTTTGAGTAAAATAAAAAATAAAAATGCTTCCCAAAAATAAGGAGGAAGGAGGATTTGAACTCACAACCTTCCGCCTTCATTTTCAACACTAGACCACCACACCAGATACACAGATTGTGCTTTGTAAGGGACATATAATATATATTACATCAATTGCAACATATTACCGAGTAGGAAGGCTATTTTAGTAATTTCTCGGAAAATTTAAGGGGGGGCACGAGCCCCCCCTTGCCCCTCTATAAGTCCGCCCCTGGGGGCAAGACACCACAAGAAGCATGGAGTGGGAGGAAGCCTGGAGTCTCTCATCTACGAGTTTTCGGGAGCATAGCCCATGTTCACATACCGATTTGCATAGAAGAAAGTTGGATGATAAAAGCGAAAGTATATTTTTATTGGTTACGACTCCAACACCAAAGGATACAAGCTTTACAATCCGAATACTAGAAAAACAATCATTAGTCGAGATGTTATATTTAATGAAGAAGGAGAATGGGATTGGGAGACATGTGAGGATGACTATAACTTCTTCCCTTACATTGACGAGGACGACATGGAGCAACCAAGAGAGGAGCCCACTACCCCTCCAGCTTCACCAGTTGCAACTACCCAAGAAGACGTATTGTCATCAAATGAAAGCTCGTAAGAAAGAACTCCACACTTTAGAGTCTACAAGAAATATATGAGGTAACAGAAAACCAAAATGATCTTACCTTATTTTGCCTTTCTGTGATTGTGAGCCAATGGACTTTGAAGAGGTCATGCGAGAGCCAAAAGCTGGAAAGACGCAATGGATGAAGAAATAAAGGCAATTAAGAAGAATGATACTTGGGAGTTAGCAACACTTCCAAAAGGTCACAAGGCGATCGGTGTGAAGTGGGTATATAAAACAAAGAAAAATGCCAAAGGAGAAGTTGAAAGATATAAGGCGAGATTAGTGGCAAAAAGGTATAGTCAAAGAGCGGCATCGACTACGAAGAGGTTTTTGCTCCCGTTGCTCGACTAGAAATCAGAAGACTAATCATTTCTTTGGCGACTCAAAATAGGTGGAAAATACATCGATGGATGTAAAATCACCTTCTTAAATGGGATTCTTGAAGAAGAAGTGTATATTCAAAGAACCACCCGGTTACTAAATCGAGGAAGTGAAGACAAAGTTTTGAAGTTAAGGAAGGCACTTTATGGGCTAAAACAGGCTCCTCGAGCATGGAATAGCCGCATAGACAAGTATTTTCAAGAGAAAAGCTTTAAGAAGTGCCCATACGAGAATGCTCTCTATGTTAAAAGAAAAGGCGAAAACATTTTAATAGTTTGCCTATATGTGGACGATCTGATCTTCACCGGCAACAATCCGAAAATGATTGAGGAGTTAAAGAAGGATATGGCCAAAGAATTTGAGATGACAGATATTGGACTAATGGCATATTATCTTGGCATTGAAGTAAAACAAGAGGATCATGGAATCTTCATCTCACAAGAAGGATACACAAGAGAGATTCTCAAAAGGTTCAAAATGGAAAATTGCAAGCCAGTAAGTACACCGATAGAGTGTGGAATCAAGTTGTCAAAATACGACAAATCGAGAGAATAGACCCAACACTCTTTAAGAGCATGGTTGGAAGTTTACGGTACGACTTGTACAAGACCCGACATTCTCTATGCGGTTGGAGTAATCGATCGTTACATGGAAAATCCAACAATAACTCACCGGAAAAGTGCAAAGAGAATTCTCCGGTATCTCAAAGGAACGATAGATTATGGATTATACTATTCGGTTTCGAGACAAGTACAAGCTTGTGGTTACAAATGATAGTGATTGGGCCGGAGATGTGGATGACCGTAAGAGTACAACCGGCTTCGCATTCTATATGGGAGACACCACTTTCACATGGATGTCAAAGAAACAACCGATAGTCACCCTTTCTTCATGTGAAGCAGAATATGTAGCTGCTACCTCATGTGTTTGTCATGCGATCAGCTCTACGAAATCATGTTAAAGGAGTTGGGTTTGGCACAAGAAGATCCAACTACTATTCGCGTGGATAACAAGTCACTATAGCTTTGGCCAAAAACCCACCCATCATGATCGAAGTAAGCATATTGATACGCGCTATCACTACATAAGGGAGTGCATTGCAAGAAAGAATGTGCAAGTGGAGTATGTGAAGACACATGATCAGGTGGCAGACATCTTCACAAAACCACTTAAGCAAGAAGTCTTTGTGAAGATGAGAAACTTGATTGGAGTAAAGAAAAATCAAGTTTAAGAGGGGGTGTTGAAATGTAAACTTGATTTTGAGCCTTAATTTCTCAAAGAGTCCAAAATTAAATAGGCCTTAAGGTCCAAGTTCTAGAAACTTGTATGAGTCAATCTAGAATTATGTTGTAGGATGTACTTGTGTGGAGAATTCTAGAGAGTTAATGAATTATCTTGTATGGAAGACACTAGAATAAGATAGTAAAGGAATAAGGTGGAAGACTCTAGAAATAATCCTAGTTGAAGACTAGTACTATAAATAGGACCCAAGCCATAGTGTTTGTATCAAGCAAAAATCAAGAAGTTTTGAAGTAATAAAAGAAGTCTCTTCCATCAAATCTTCCTACCATCTTCCACTCTCAAATACTTCTCCATTAATAATATCTCATTCCAACATATACATGTACACATCAAAGCAAAAGCATATCACTTGATACAATCTTCTTGTTATCGGTTTATCTCTCTCTAACTCGGGTGTAGTTGTGAAATGAGGCAAATGGCAAACAAAAGGGGATAATAAGCGGAAGCGCCTTTCTTCACATCTTTCCGTGAATAAATACGCTCGCTTAGCAAGAGCAAGAAGTACCTTCGCAAAGATGGGGACGTCGATTGTCAAAGATCCGAACAAGCCTAAGAAGCCTAAATCGCTTTCTTTGTCTTCATGGAAGAATTCGGAAGACGTATCGGGAGGAGCATCCAAACAACAAATACGTCAGTGAAGTCGGGATAGCTGGCGGTGAACGATGGAGACAGATGTCTAAAGCTGAAAAGGGTCCTTATGTAGCTATATTTGATGAAAGAAAAGCCGACTACGAAACGGAGGTCAAGACATATTACAAGCAATTGGCTGATGACGGAGACGAAGATGACGATGAGGATCCCATAATTTTTCGTAGGAAAAAATAGAGGCACAGACCGCCCATGTTTGGAGGACATGAAGGTTGTGGAGAAATGCATGTCCTTCGAAGTTTTTGTATGCTTTTGTTTAAAGCTTAATATCCCCATAAAGTATAAATCCACTGAGGTGGTGGTTTATCTTGTCCTCCAACTGATTCTGAGGGTAATTTTTAGTTACTCACTCCACATGAAGTTGCGACTTCTTGAATGATCACAACATACAATTTATATTTAAAATATAAACTGATTAGTTCAGATCATTCTACGAGTCAAATGCTCTGTGTGGCTTCAAGATTAGTTAAAGATTCACGTCATTGTACGTTGCTATTTCTGTGTTACGTTGCTGTTTAATGATAAGTTCAATTATGTACTTTAAAATTTCATGATTTTTCATTGGTGGGTATTTAGTGCACCACTACCAATGAGATATTTTATGTTTATAATAGACCCCAACATGTAAAAAAATACCCACCAATGATAAATCATGAAATTGATGACTTGGTGGTCCAATACTTGCACATGGACCACCTTAAAATTAGTGTAAAATAAGTATTATCTTTTTTTGGTATACGTGCTCCGCACGTTGTGGCCCTCGTAACGGATATTTTATGTTGCGTGTTTTGAATGCTTCGTAAGTTTGTTGTGAAGGAATTATGTAAGTGTTGTTGCGCGTAGGTTTATATGGGAAAATAAAGGGGTGCACAATAGTGAATAATTTACTGCATGGGTTGTTAACGGTAAGTGAAGTTCCTGTTTGGTTACAAAACATTTGTCCCTACTTAACAGCAAGTAATGTTCTGAACTTGTTTAAGAGTTACAAAACATTTGCCTTTCGTCTGACATAGGCTATAAGCATTAGCAAAATGGATTTGCATGGCCTGCTGACCTTGCCTATGCTAGTTTTGAGTAAATACAGTAGGTTGGTTATTTATTTTTTTGGTCAGTCACTTGGGCTGGGAACAAAAATATGGCACCAAAGTTGTTCCTTTGTTCAGAGTTGAAGCCTTCCTATGCCGGCTTTTGTGGTGACTCTAGCTTGAGCTTTTTTAACGGGCTAGTAGTTGTGTCGGGACTTGTGGTGTTTTCATCCGTAGAGGTGCTCTTGCTTTTATTTGTTGGGCTGTCTTCTTTGGCAGCTGTGGTGTTTGTTGTTCTTTGTTTCGGCCTCGCATGCCGTGGGTGTTAGGCCGTGTTTTCGCCGCAGCTTTACTTCCTCCTGTTTCTCCTGTGAAGATTGGTGTTGTTAGGGGTTTTTTTTTGAATGTTGTGGCGTATAACTGAGAATGAAAGCAAGTCTATGTTGGACAAGTACCTGTGTATTCTGGAGCGTTTGTTGCTGTCTTCCCTTTGTTGTCTTCAACCCACTCTTGCATTGTGTACCTAGTAATCTTGTCGTGGAACCTTTCTTTGTTAGATCGTACTTGCGCTATGTATTTCCGGCCTTTCATTGTGTCATTGATCTGCCTCAGGTGTGCCGTTATCGCCTGTGATTGCGAACATGTGTACATGGTAGGTAAATAGCTAGGTACTTCGGGACGGATTAGGAGAAGGTAAATTTGTGGTGTTATACCTTGTTGTCCATGGTATGGACTTCCTCAGGTGTACAGCCAAGCAGTGTGTCGGTGCATTTGTCGAAAAAAGTTGCTAGGATAGTCAGAGTGTCATCAGCGAGTTGCACGATGACTTTGGACCTGTAATAGTTAGGTGGGACTGATGTGAGTTGCCGGAGTTCGGTGTATGTGACATGGTAATCATGTAGATTTAGTAATGGTGTTATTTACCTTGGTGCTGCTATTTAGTTTTCTTTACAGGTATGGCAAAGGAAGTTTTCGTTGCAACGAGCTTTCTGAGTTTGACTGCATTTAGGGCAGGTGGTGTACGCTACTTTTTGGCTTGTATAGGCAATGACCATGGTGACGGCTGAGTGTACTGCCTGTTTATTGAACAATTAGTTAGTGATGTGTCAGTTATGGAATTTGGGTGGGCAGGTGGGTGGTGGTGTGTTTGTGGTAAGGTTTAGTTAGCAAACTTGAGTGTCTGGCTTGATTTCTTCTAATTTCTTGAGCTGGATTGCTTCTTTGTTTTTGACAGCCGCCTCCAAGTAGTTACAAGTTGGTTTGTTGGTGACTTTATTCACCTCATCTAGGTGTTCTTCAATCCTGTAAGAAGTGAAACAAGGTAGGGTTGTTAAATATTGTAGTGCAATTATTTAGCACCCTGCGTATGAGGGCTCTGTTTTAGGGTGTATTTGTTTATGGCCATGTTTACAGGTAAGGTGATGTACCATTGACGGAGGCTTGTGACCTCTGGGATGCTTGGGTCCAAGCACACAAATGAGAATGGGACTGTGGACAGTGATACACCTGTGAAAAGAAGGCATATTGTATTTAAAGTGTTATGTGCATAATCAACCTGATTTTTGGTATCAAGGAGAAAACGGTGTTACCTCCGAATGAAGTCGCCCTCAAGCCTTTGCATAAGATTATAGGCAAGTCATTCCTTTGTGCGAAGAGGTTAGCTCCTTGATGCTCCACTATATCTCCCCAAAGCGTTAGCATTATTGGCTTCAACCTGGGCATTTTGTTGTTAGTTATATTGGTGAGTGATCACAGTTTTGTGCAGGCAGACATGTTGGTTGTGTGTTGGACACTTACTCGTGTTGTACCACAGTGCACTCTCGTATTGGAGCAAGTCTTCCTCTGGCTTCAATGAGTCTAGGCTCCTTGACAGAAACCACTGCAGCTATTATATCTAGAAAATTTGCTTGGGCATTATAAGTGGTCAACAAATGGGGAAAATATGAAGTACAGAAAATTTGCAGCTGCAATAGTTACGTTTTTATTTTAAAGTCCGACATACGATCTGAATTTGCAGTATTCAGTACTGGAATATAAAAATACAGAAGCAATAACCAAGTAGGTGGTTAGACACATGCTGATTTCGCTTTCTGTGGCCTCTACTTTTATTAGCACATGATGTGGTTACATACATAGCCTTGCCTTGTTATTGCTCCACGTGTATGGATTTGTTAACAAACATGTGAACCCTACGTTAATACATGTAGTGCGTGTATATTGATTGCTACGGTTATTAGGAGGTAGGAAAGGCGTCGGTTACCGATTGTGACTCCTGCATCTGCTAAGGAGCGGATGTTAGCGAAGGGAATTGGCTGAACTGGCGGATACGGAATCTTCTCGGCCTCTTCAGTTATTGGTCGTATGAAAGTACTTCTTGATATGACCCATTGAGTTGTTATACCCGGAGTAGCGTATTGAAAGCCTGGTTTAATGGGTTGAACTTTGGCTCCGCCAATTATGTATGTCGTGAATGCATTCAAGCTCCCCTACAAAATATCAATGTTGTTGTTCCAAAGGACTCCTTCGACTTTGTTACCCTGTTTAAATTAGGTGTATATAATAGCTGTAAGAAATGGGAATAATAATGTGTACATTAACTTTGCAGGCTGCTTGTTGGGAAGGGGAATAATAATCAGTTGTAATCGGCCAGTGACCGGTGATTTATAGGTTTTTCTAACCTGGTCGTCGAGGAGCAACAGCTTCTGGAGTCTTTTGCCTTTTTCATTAACATATTCATTGCTTTTCTCGGTTACTAAAACCTTAACTCTCCAATCGTCTGAGTTGTCTGGGACATCGGTTATTAGCATTTGATTTGTCATTATGCTGCCAATTTTTAATTGCAGAAAATGTGTGTACTGAAGTCATCAGCGACAAAATAATAAAGAATGTATGTGTGTCGTAAATACAGTGCAGTTTTGTTTCTAATGTTTAGTATATTATAAGTTGTCTGCGTGTATAAGTATTACAGAATGAGCTAAATAGCAATATATATGTTTGCAATGGAAAGATTTCATAGCATTGCATTTATTATTTAGTAAAGATTAGGCTGCACACATGAGGAATCAATTAGCTAATGTGCTAGTGAATTTGTTTATGTTGGGCGGGACGCAAAGGCGTCTCGTTTAGCGCTTGGTACGCGGCTGCTAATTTTCGACCCGATCATGGATCTCGTGATACACCACGTTCTTTGTGGCGGTATTGTGCCATGTATCTGAGAATGTAGGAGGTGCTATAAGCACTTTGATGGAGCTTGATTTTTTGGCCCTAGATAACGCTACGTATAGTTGCCCATGTGAGAACACTGGCTCTCGTAGGTATACGCCTACTCTGTCCAATGTTTGACCTTGAGCCTTGTTAATTGTCATTGCGAAACAAAGGCGCACAGGGAATTGGTAGCGCTTAAACGGTATGGCACATCTGTCCTCATTGGAGGACTCAAGGGGAATTTTGTGTAGTATGGTAGTCTCTCCTGCGTGTGGGCCAATTGCGATTTCAGCAACTATGGTGTGAGCCTGCAGCTCTCTGCACACGAGTCTGGTTCCGTTGCATAGCCCTTGTACGGGATTGATGTTCCTAAGGAGCATCAAAGGTGAATTTGGTTTCAGGATCAGCTCATGCGGTGGTAAACTACTGAGGTGTAATGAGTTTGAGAAATCATCATAGTTGCCTCGGTGTTGCGGGTCTATCGCCACGTCGTGGCTGATGTATTTCCTATATTCTCCGGGCATATTTCTCAACATAGCTTCGTTGACGTCATCAACACAATCGTTTGTAGGTGCGAGCAACGCTCGCGACATAGCCAAGGCGTGGTCAGAAGCAAACATGTTCATATCAGGGTATACAAAGTCTATCAGTTGCTGCAATGAGGCATCTCTGTCAGTGAAAGGTATAACCATATTTTCGGCAAATCAATGTTGCCATTGCTATCCTCAGGCTCATCACCGTCACCTATTCGCATTAGAAACTCGATGAAGTAAGGATCGCTCTAGCTCTCATGTTTTCTGTCAACCTTAGCTTTGTCAAGGCGGGCCACAAAGAGAGCTAAATAAACTTGCGTCAAGTTGTTGCTGGCGTGAGGCATTTGTGATGACCGGCAACACTTGCCTAAAGTATCCGCCAAAGACGACCACTTTGTTACCGAATGGTTGGTTGACGTCGGTAATATCTTTGAGCATTTCTGAGAATGCTTCAATAGACTATCTATGCGCCATTGGAGCCTCGTCCCAAATTATAACCTTGGCTTCCCGAAGCAACCTTGCAGTTAGTAAGACTGTTTGCTTACATTGGCTATCTTTGAGTTTTCGTCATGGAACGGCAGTTTGAAGCATGAATGCGCTGTTCTGCCGCCTGGTAGAACGCACACTGCCACGCCGGATGTGGCTGTAGCTAGTGCGATGTATTGCTGCGATCTCAGAGTGGCCAATATTGTTGTATACAGGTAAGTCTTTCTGTTCCGCCCGGGCCATCTATGAAAAACGCAGCTGGTTCATCTGCCATCACTTTGGCCATGATAGCATCGTATGCTAAGCGTTGTCGCTCATTAAGTTTGTCCACAGCTAAGAGGTCATTGTCAAGGACTGTAATGTTCCTTTCATACTCCAGTTCTTTGGACAATCTACTCCTGCGTGATACCGCATCCGCCTCGGGACCTAGCTTATAGTCAGACAATCGCCTTCCCATATCGTCTAGTAGGAGGAGATATCTTGGAGTGCTTTTATACGAAGGTCATAAGCATGTAACCCAATTGTTGCATGTGTGTGTGCGTAATCTTATGAAAAAACAAGTTGCGATAGCCTTCGTGGGTCGGAAGGTGCAGAAAATACGAGTATAGAAGCGAAAAGTTGGCGAAGTTGCCTAGGCATTTGGTACAATACCGCCTCATCTAGGCACATCTCCCGGTCAGTGTCCGTGGCAAGCAAATTCCTCGCACGCGCAGCTTCTCTAAAAGTTGCGTGCAAGTAACCGTTGGCTGTGATCAGATCGTCGTAAGACGTGGGACATGGTACGTGATTAAGAAGCAAACGAAGGTAGTACCTTTCGCCTTCCCTCGGGCTTGCCGAGACAATCCGTCCCTACAACTTTCCCTTTTTTGCGTTCTGACCACATTCGCTTTCCTGAGTCCCAAACAAAGTGCTTAGGAAAGTCTTTATATAGGTTGTGTATTTGTATTGCTCGTTCATTAGTGCGGTTCATCTCGAAGAATTGCATGAGCATTGTCTGGGCGAAGAAAGCTTTATTTGCGACAGCGTTCAAATCCTAGTCAGCCCCGAACGATACAACATAGTTACCAGGCAAGTGCAGTTGCAATGCAATGACAGAAGGTCGCATTTCGAAGAGATCAAATCCATACATACGCCACGCAGCCTCGGGAGGACCAACCCACCTCCCTTGTTGGTACTCTTTCACCTTATCCACAGATGTTGTAGGAGCCAGATGAAAAGCGATCTTATCCGGCCCTTTATAGATATACTTGTAAATGTATTTAACAAGTTTAATGGTGGAGCAAACTTCAACATTCATGTGGCAGTCATACCGCTCGTAGTAAGTAGGGATTGTAAGGCACAACCGGTGCGAATTCAGGCCTCTCTGGTTCAGTTAGGATTATAGTTCCGAAAATTCTATGCGAATCAAGATCAAGAAAGGGAAGTAGTGACGAATCTTGTATGTGTTCCGAAGAAGTGTTTGAGCGATTGTCAATCATATGCCCCCTTACCCGACTACAAATCCCTGTATTGTGTCGTCTATAATACGGATAACTATTGGAACCATGTGTGGTGTAATCAAGGAAGTCCTTAGGATATTTGTTTTTGCATCTCTTGTCGTGCATACACGGACATTTCGGGTTTTGGGAGCCACAAGGACCATGCACCATGTGTTTCAGAACAAGTTGGTGCAACCGTGGGTTAAGAGTAGGATCAGGCAACTCGGCGCTAAAAAACCGATCATATGCCTCTGGATTCAAAGGCTTGGAATCTCTGTCCATAATCAGAAGCAAATGCGCGTGGGGCAGGCCACGCTTAGAATTCAATGGAGTAAACGCACGCGACCGGTACCCCTAGAACATGGTCTTTCATGATTTCTTTCTTTAGCATCTCAAGTTTGGATTTAAAAACGCGCGACAAAAGATCAGGCATGTTCTGTGCCAATTCATGAGGTTCTAAATGCAAGGTAATCTCAAGCCAAGCTGGATTGCATGTCATCGTGATGAAAAAATCCGGCTTGCCTAAATTTTGCACCAGGCACATCGCATCCATGTAGCGTTTTTTCATATCCCGTGGACCGCCTACAAACGAAGGAGGTAGTATGACTTTTCGACCAACAGACGAAGTTGACGTACTTCCACCGGCAATACTATCCAGTATCCCCTGAAGGAACTCCGTACGTATTTCCTTTTTTGTTTGTATATGTATTCCAAGCGCGACGTCTCTACCTTAACGAACATGTCAACGACGAATTGCTGGAGCAACCGGCCTGTTCGCAACAGCATTGACGCGTCATTTTCACGTATTTGCAACTTGTAACAATAGTACTGCCGGCACGAGACTGTATTTCGCTTTCGCCCACCCTGCTCAAAAGCTGCAAATTGGAGACAATGTACATCACTCCGTACATAGTCACAGAGACACTCTCCAAGTGTAGGAATGTAAGAAATACCTTCTCTCTCTCTAGAACCAAGAGCTGTTCAGCATCTCTTGCAAAAGTACGTCTCCCCGCCAAAGGATCGCGGCATCTATAGCCTCGTTTGCGCTTATTTCTGGGAGTTTCTCAATGTCACAATGCCAACCAACCTCTCCATGCGAGAAAAGCAATGGATACTGTAACGGGTCATAGCATCCATAATTGTGACATATACTGTAAGGGACCGCATTTTTAGCGTATATTTGGATATGGGATTGGGGTAAAATTAGCATCCACATCGCTGGAAATGATTGCCGAGACGTCGTCACATGACGGCTGATTGAACACGCGTTGGACGAGTTTGGGGTTGTTCACGAGGTACAACTTACACTCATCCCCACAGACCAAGTCTTTAAGGTGGCGTAAAAACTTGGCGTATGGATTTTCAGCTAAGACATGCATCAAAGTAAGCATGACATCCCTACAGAACCGGGTCGACGTACTCAAACGTTGTTCTAACTCGCCAGGGGTCGTAGAAGTAAAACTGCATGCCACTTGGCCTGTCAACGTCCCGGTAAAAGGAGGCAAATAATGGTGTTTTTTGCCCTGCACCTTGAACACGTAAATGCCTTGATTGTTCTTCATCAACTCGTAGTCCTTTTTCGCGGCGAATGTGGTGAAGGCAAGGTTATTATTGTAGCTCCTTGCGAACTTGCGAAAGTTCACGCATTCTGGATCCGAACCACTGAATAAATGAGCCAGAACAGATGGCATGATTGGGGAGGCAATGCTGACCTCACCATCGAGCAACAGAAACAAGCGGATTCATGGTAAAACCGTTTAGCAAAACAATATGTACAATCCGGTGCCCGAGGCAAGATCCCAACCTGGACCATTGCCTGGCCTCCAATAGGCAAGAAATCTGTGCCAGCGATAGAAGGAGCTCTATCAAATCTAGATGAAGGGTAGATTCCGTGATCTACGTGAGCTTTACGACACACGACAATACGGATCCGAGAAGGTGCTGCATTAGGCACACTTATCCCTAGCATAATATGGGGAGGAGCATCGCTGTAACTCGCCGCGTGTGTATGCATCATCGAAGGCATAACCAAAGAAACAGACACAGTTGGCCTGCTGGGGGAAGATGCACAGCAATGGCCACCATCGGTAGCCGATCGAAAGGGGCGGCTACAAGGCTCGCCAACAAAGGCTTCACCGATGGAGGCACCTCCGCGGGCAACGTCCAAAACGTGGCCAGCACCAGAAGGTCTGCACCAAGCACATTTATCACCGGTATAATATGGGGAGGAGTATCACTTCTTCTCGCCGCATGTGTACGCGTCATTGGAGGCGTAACCGAAGAAGCAGACACAGTTGGTCTGCTTGAGGAAGATACACAGCACTGGCCACCATCGGTAGCCGGTTCAAAGGGGCGCTTACAAGACGAGGCGCCAAACGTTTCACTAACGTAGGCACCACTACAGCCAACAGCCAAAGCGTGGCCAGCGCCAACACTGGACCGGGAAGACGGCGTGGATGAAAGTCCTTTCTTCGATTGCATAGCATAAAGGCGCGGCGTTCTTTTAGGAGTTCAGCTTTCTTATCCGCATCCATATCAGCGTACAATTTTCGACGCCTCTCATTTCTCTCAGCACTACCACCAACATCCATGTCTACACTAAACGAGCGCACAAGAAACACTAAATCCAGCCTATGGAAAGCGCGAAAGCAATACTAAGTCCACGTAAAGGCAGAACGTAGGTCAAGAAACATGCAAACAATAAAGGCATCCTAGTTAAAAACAAAGAAGTATGAAACTCCTACCTTAGCGACCAACAACGCAACCGAAAAGCTGCAAATATCTTCGGAATAAGATGCCACAAATACCTGCGACAACGAAGAAAATAAACACGGAAACAAATACAGTTAAGAGACGGTACCAAAGCTCACGGCAACGATAAGGCAAGGAAAACATACAAGGTCAACTTAGCCGTCACCGGAGGAACAACAATACCAATAGCCATACCACAGTACACATAATAAATAAACAGGTCAAACACAGCCTAACGTTGGATGTAAACAAAACCTCAGCAAGCACAAATGCAAAAATCCAAGAATAAAACAAAGTCCACTATACATCATGTAACATCCAAAACAGCACCAACACACACAAAATCCACAGTCATGCACCACAACCAGTCCCATTTTTTTTATAATTCCTAAACAAACCAAAAGCAAGCAAAATACACCCATGGAAAATCCCCAAAGAACACATCCAACAACCCAGAAACCAACATGCACCATATCCACAAGCAAAACATTCACAATCCAGTGAAAAAAAATGGCGGCGACCTGAGAACCATAAGCAAAACATACCACAGTGCACATAATAATTAAACAGGTCAACCACAGCCTAACTTTGGATGTACACAAAACCTCAGCAAGCACAAATGCAAAAATCCAACACACACGAAATCCACAGACATGCACCACAACCAATTCCTTTTTTATAATTCCTAAACAAACCAAAAGCAAGCAAAATACAACCATGGAAAATCCCCAAAGAACACAACCAACAACCCAGAAAACCAACATGCACCATATCCACAAGCAAAACATTCACAATCCAGGCAAAAAAAATCAATGCCAGCACAGAACCGCAAGCTAAACATTGACAATCCCAGTACAAATACGAACATGCAAAGCAAAGGTGACCAAGAAACTGAAAAGGAAGAAAAACCCAGTAAACGCACCTGCACCACACAGATAAAACACAGACCAACCAGATGATCGGAACACCGGGGCTGCAGGCAACAAACCAAATAAGACCAATCAATGATAATCTACCCTAGAACAGGTACTATTAGGAATTTCTTAGCAAAACATTGGCACAAAACAATACCAAACAAGAAAGACATACCAATTGATTGATATTGCACAGCAACGACGAACCAAGTGCAAGAAAACAGAGGAAATTGAGCAATCAGATTTTCGAACTTTTTTTTGCAATTGGGAACCCCCTATTTATAGACAAGTGAAGAAATACGTTAATGGGTTGGTGATGTCAGCGAAGCAGCCACCTGGACATCATCCACGATGCTGCAACATCCACGTAGGTATTGTATGAAACACCCCCAAAACACAGCTGTCGTCGTCCTACCACCAAAAATGCAAATTTAAATAGCATGCTCCAAAGTATGATAATTTGAATACATATGTATATATAATGTGAATACATGTATCTCTCTCCCTCAAACAAGTATAATGTGTATTTAAGGGACTACGTTTCTGATAGCAAAATACTTAACCGTTAACTTTCACCGACAGAGTATCGGGTCAACGGGAGTATATTGGTCACAAGGTCGAATCCACATGGAGTAATGTCTAAGTACCAAAGCTGACGTAGAACTTAGTTCAGGCCAAAATATGGTGGAAGGTATTATACTAGTGCAGAAATAAAGATTATACTAACGGTTTTACTTCTAGATATTAAAAGGTATAGCCGAACTATGATCCCACAAGCTACTTTTACCCCTTAGGAAGGACTTAACAGGGAGCATGTCTTAACCGACCTACCTATCCAATGTAGTTTAACAACATCCACGGGTGCCAACTCCTAATTCTAGTGATTTGACTGAACAACTCGATCTGACCACCCTATGTGAAGCTAACCGACTCTCCTTTTAGAAAACCGATTATCCTAACATGATTAAGTTCTAGAGTTGCTCAAACAACGATGACAAACCTCTGTATTGGAAACGGACCTAACAACTAGGCCGAATCTACGCAACGATCCTAAAACCCCTTTTCCCACATCTCACCGCAAAATGCATCTATAAGTTCGATGTGTGTGACAGTGAACTAGGTGATCAAACTAATTCGAAGATGTTATAATCAGTTTTAGGACGTGGCTTAATCGTTTAAACATGATATTATGCACTACACAATTCCCAATCTCATCTCCCCTTAGGGTTTTCGCTTGCTTTCACATAATTCGACTACACATCTAATTAGCTACTCATGATTATGCTAATAAACGAAATAAGAATTGAAATCATGCTAGAAATAATAAAAGAGAAAGTATTCATTACCATTAATCGAAGAAAATCTGATCCAGAAAAGTATGAAGAAATAATTGCTCTAAAAGTCGAATCTTTGGAACTTGAAACGTAAATCTAAGCTATAAAAAGTATGTAGAATCGAAGGGTGTCATCTATGGAATCAAAGGATCAAAGTATGATGAAACTACACTAAAACCGCACCAAAATCGCCCTAAAAGTGTCTAAAGTCGGCAGAATATATGAAGGGGCTGAATGAGCTACGTATTTATAGTGCTAGGTTAACATCTACTGCTGTTGGTGCCGGACGAGCGTTTGAGTCATAATGAAAGCTCGTCTGGCCTGGAAATCTTGATGATATTAGGGTTTCGTCTTCAGTGAACCAGCGTTTACGTGCCTTGAACGCTCGGTTGATGGACCATGTCTTGTGGGCAAACGCCCGTCTGGGGTGCCTAAACGCCAGGTTGTCTTGTATGAGCTTTCTTGATTCGGGCTGAACCCATCCAAACGTGCGTTTGGGGGTAATTTGAACTCTCGTCCGTCTAAAACTCTAACTTTCAGTATCATGAGCTAATTCTATGAACGCCCGTTTGAACTGTCCAAACGCCAGTTTGGGTAGAGCTTGATTCAAACGCCAGTTTGCCTTCATTTCACTCCAAACTTGATTTTCCTCCACTTTCATGCTACTCTCGTGCCACGAACACGTTTCTCATTCTAAAACATCGTCTTCCGGGTCCTTGAGTCACCTAAATCCTGCAATAACATGTACGAACAAACACCACGCGTAATTTCGCAAGATAAAAGTGCTCGGAAAAGAGTCAAATATCGTTAAAAAGGAGGAGTTTACTATCGATGTGACAGTTTAACTCCTCGTGCGTATAACTCTCGATATTACTCTTAATTAGGTCTAGAACTACCCAAAACATGTCAATAAAGTGATAAACGGGGGTTAAACTGCACACCAAAGTACAATAAAGTTGACTCCCATCAGTTTCCTCAAAAAAAATGCCTCTCTCTCCCTCTCTTCTTTCTTCACTTGAGAAATTAAATACGATATTGGAACTAAAGAGGCACTAGATCGAGCTGCTGAAGACATCTTTTGAATCAACCATTGTTCTAAATGATGTATTTTTTTTAAGACGAAGAAGGATGAAGAACAAGGAATAAATTTAAGTTTATTGATATTTTTATTAAGAATTTTTGTGGTACATTAAAATAAATTTACTTTTTGCTTTGCAATATTACCTGTGTGCACTAACCAAATGACCCAAATGTTGACAAGGAATTTCTTTGTATGACATTAGGTTATATTAACACGAGTCTTTAGGTCCCATGAGCTTGGATCCTCTATACAAGCATCACAGCAATATTTACAGCAAACATACACAGCAGGGGATCCGAAATCTTAGTTTCCCGCACCTTCTATACGATTGAACGAAGCTCATTGGGATTGGGTTCGTGGCTCATTGGTATGATCTAGAAATACACTTAACCCAAACCTCTTAAACAACGAGCACTATGATGAAGTTAGTTTAGTATCCAAGTCGTCAACTTGTAGTGGTTTCTAATCTCTCTTAGCTCTCATCCGGTATGATGAAGTTCATCATCTCTTCATGTCCATGCTTCATTTCTTGAATGGGTGGGTGGATATCAAATACCGATCTGTATCTTGGACTTGGCTTCCTTCAGCATCCATAACAGTCATCTTGCAATTAAGGGACAAGGATTACTATGTAAAGACTCGATAAAATAAAAAGCAAGACTTTAAGACCGAGCTCGTTGATTTCATTGAGCAAGACTTTTAGCGTATTTACCTGCTTATCAATGGCTGTTTGTGAGATTTTGAAGTGAAACGTTGGACGGATCCAGAAGATTTGTTTTGTGGTATCCAAAAATGTTTTTAAGAGTAATTTTTTTCAACGGAGTTCATAACTTTTTATTTTATTTTAATTTTAACGAGGTCCGTGCATCCAGATCACATGGGTAACCATTCAATTGGCAAAATTTACAAGAACAAGTAAACTTCTCTAGATCAATCATACAAGATGAAGTTGAACGCACTTCAAATACATAACCACTAGAATTGATGATAGTCCAATTCTTAGATGCAGCAAATGAATCTGCTAATATCTTGTCTATACTTGGGCATATTGCAGAATTCAATAAAGTACAAGCGGACCTATGTTCTACAAATAAATCCAATGGATCTCATTATGTAAAACAAATACAAATGATTTAAAATACTTAATACAAAAAGCAATTAAACAAAAAAATACCAAAAATTTGATTCATAAGCTCCAAGCGCAGAGCATAAATCATATTACATATGGGTAACTATATCTCTATAAGAACCCACGAATTAAATGATTATGCTGCACTTGAAGACATTTCACCATATCGCATGCCTTTAAAATGAGCATCCGTCCATCTTTCAGCAGGTAAGGTGCTAAAGAAATCTTCTACAATTTTCTTACCCTCTTCTAACATAACACTCATCAAACTATCATATAGATCAACTGTTGGTGCATAAGCACACTGTCGCAAAAGATAAACCATACGCTTCTTAAAACCCTTGCTGAATCTAGAACCTCTAAATTTGTCTTTCAAACTCAACTTAATATGAAAAAGGCAAAAAACATGGTCTGAATCTGGGAAAACAATAGGCCTGGCATCTAATACACCTCTATTTCTATCCGAAATAAACGTAATTCGCCTAGTGGGATCAACTATGTTCTTCAAATTCATAAAGAACCAATGCCAGTCCTCAGCATTTTCAAAGACAACTGATTGAGCTAAAATTCACCCTCCAAAAACAATTTATAAAGACTCAAAACCGTGGGCAAACTAACTCTCTAACCGGCAGTGTACCGGGTCGATTGCTAGAATAGCTACAGGAGTACGAGGTCGAACCCAAGGGAAAAGTGTTTGTGAGTACCAAAGCGAACATGTTACTTAGTCTAGGTGATCAGTCTTTTTAAAGTGCTTGTTTACTACAACGACACTAAAGTGATTTCTACTAACGAGTCTAAAGATAGAAAAGAAAGAAAGAAGATTAACTACTCGGTTTTTGAATGTTATACTAAGGGACATAGCTGAATCATGATCAAAGTAGCTAGTTTCAACCCTAAGGGTAGACAAAACCGGGAGTGTGCATTGTAACAAAAGAACTCTCGCAATCAATTTCACGGGTGCGTACTCCTAATCCCGGTGCAAAGGTCTGAACAACTCTCTCCTAACACCTTGTGCCATGTTAACTACCCTTCCCTTAAGAAGATTCACTAACAAGAAATGTTATGCACTAGAGCCGCTTAAACGTTAAAACGAGTAACCTCACTTTGGGCTCGGGCTTAACAACTAAGCCGAGTCTACGCCGCGATCTTAGAACCCCTTTTTCTCATACCTCCCCGCAAAATACATATATAAGGTTAGTATGTGAGATTACTAAATTAGGTGATCAATCTAATCTAGCGATGTTATAACAAGTTCTAAGACATGAAACAAGCAAGATTAAACAATAAAAAGCATTACCCACTCCCAATTTCATCACCCAAAGGGTGATTTCACCAAATTTCACATGATTCGACTATGACAAAGGATTAGCTACTCATTATACTAGTTAAAACATAAAATAAACAGTAAATGAAAGACATAACAAGTGAAAGAGGGAAGAAATTTACCATAGAAGTGAGAAATTCAAAATTTAGATCCAAAAAAGTACAAAATGAAGAACTAATTAAAAGATGGTGTCTTAGTGTTTGAAAGAGAAATCTGAGCTAACAAATGGAAAGATTAAGCTAAGATTATGTTGATTTAAGCTAAGAGAATGTATTCTAAGCTATTACAAAATTCGAGCTAAGAAATGGGTAGGGTTTTGCTAAGAGAATGGTTGTTGTTCAAGAAATAGTCTAAGGGGGGTATTTATAGGTGGGGGAAAATCTGCAAAAATCTGGCCTCAAACGCACGTTTGGGAGGTTGAACCTGGCGTTTCACATCTTCAAACGCGCGTTGCGCATGGAGCAAACGCACGTTTCGCTTCATTTCTGGGCAGGCTCTTGGCTGATCTTCAACTAGAACGCGCGTTTAGGAGGTTCAAACGCGCGTTTAGAGGACTTGGAACGCGCGTTTAGGGCAGTTTCAAACGCGCGTTTGAAGAGGTTGAACTCTGATCAAGATGAAAGCTTATGAAACGCCCGTTTGGGGGTTCAAACGCGCGTTTGAACCCCATTTGCTCCAAAACTTCAACTTTTCTTTCCTTTTGATCTCTTCTCTTGCCTCGATCATGCTTTTCACCATAAATCATCACTTTCCGGGTCCTCGAGACACTAATACCCTACAACATCATGAACGACCAAAAACATCCAAACAATTCCGGAGGGTAAAAGTGCTCGGGAATAGGGTTAATATCAACAAAGAGGGGTGATAATCCATCAAAGTAACGGATTCACTCCCCGTGCCATAAGCTCACGATATCACCCCGAAAACGGTCTAAATCACCCAAAAATGTGCTGAAAGTGTGGTAAACGGGGGTAAACAATGCACCAGAGTCACGTAAAGTTGACTCCCATCAACCACAACCGCAAAACAAACAGGGTACAAGCCTGATACAAAAAGAATGTATTCATATCAACACGTCAAGTAATAAACAGACTAAATTAACAGCCAAAAAACAGAGAAAAATGAATAAACCAACATTACAAACTCTAGGCATAGAATGAATACAGTACCTTGATCACCATCTTTCACAACTGCCGACAAAAGCTGAGCCTTAAATTGCGTTTTCAAATGAGCTCCCTCCAAACACAGCATTGGCCGGCAATGCTTAAATCCCTCAATGCAGCCATGAAAAGCAACAAACACCCTCTTAAAACGACTTGAAACCTCATCAACTTCTAATACCACATAAGAACCGGGGTTCGTTTCACGAATCTTTGACACGTATGAATTTAAACAATTAAAAAATTCTTCCATGTCCCCAAACAAAGCATTCTTCATTTTTTTTATGCCGGTCCAAGAATTGTAATATGAAACAGGCAAGCCATGATTTGAAAAAAGCCGACGCTTAACATCAATAGGCTTTATTGAGGGATCATCACAAACTTCATTACAAACCAAATCTAAACTCATCCGATGCCTTTTGAAAGAACGTGATGACGTACCACATGTATGCAACTCATGCACCTTCTTAACATAAAAAAATCCATTAATAATTTCTTTTTTTGCACTAACCATCCAAGCACAACCTGTTTCATCCTTCTTTGCACACACTGCCATAATCCTCTTATCATCATTCTTACTGTATACAAAATCAAAGCCACTGTGAACAGACGTTTTACACGATGCTTTCCTAAATTATGTTGCTCCACCAAAAAACTTTTGACCAAAATATTCTACACACTTATCCCAGCAGATAGACAGTTGCATATTCTCCTTCCGAGGACAAAACGTAGGAAGCAAATCGATCTCCTCATCATCAGATTCAGTAATAAATGATGATGCAAATGATTCAATACTAGTAGAAGCACAGTAGAAGCTATTAGAAGATATAAATCAAAGATAATGTCAAAGAGATAAATATAGTTGTTATTATAGTTTAAATTAAAGTGTGATAGTTTGATTTAAATTTAGGTTAGGATTATTTGAGATTTTATCATTTATTTTGAATCTATTTTCTCTCCTATATAAAGGAGAAAGTACTGTAACAATTCAAATCAATCTTAATAAAACATCAGTTCTTCCGTTGTGTTTCTGTTTTTCTTTATGGTAGCAGAGCCAGGGGCGAGGGTTCGAGTGCCTTAACATTGGCAAACCCTCGCCCGATCCTTTTCCGTTAAAAAAAATAAAATAAAATAAAAGTTAATTCTTCTTTATCAAAACCTGCATCTGCTACACGTTGCATATTCTTCTTCATGCGCCCACATTTCATTGCATATATATCCTTTTATTGTGATTATTATTCATGTGTCTACTTTTTTTTTAGTGAGCCCATAAATATTACACCTATTGCAAGTTGTCGTCCAACGTCAACAAAAAAAAAAAAAAAAAAAACCATTTTTTCTCCCGTCTGTTTCCAACCTTTTTTTCTCATAACAAAATAAACAATATATATATATATATATATATATATATATATATATATATATATATATATATATATATATATATATATATCGGAGTCACTTCTACTTCATAAATAAATACTTTATATATAACATCTATTATTTATTTATTTTGGCACCTATTCTACATCTATTTTATACATGTGATTAAAGAATGCAGATCCATGGTATCAATCACATTTGAAGGCCGACATCAGATCATTTTTCAACCAGAACCAGAATCAATCTCGAAAAATCACTACTATGGACTCCGGAAGAACAGCCGGGGTGGAGATGCCCTCCAAAAATATCAAATCTATGGACTCGGAAGAGCCGCCGGAGTGGAGATGCCCTCCAAAAATATCAAATCTATGGACTTCGGAAGAGCCGAAAGAGCCGCCGGAGTGGAGATGCCCTCCAAAATCACAACTATGGACCTCGGAAGACCATCTGGGGTGGAGATGCCCTCCAAAATCACAACTATTGACTCTGGAAGAGCCAAAAGAGCTGCCGGAGTGGAGATGCCCTCCAAAAACATCACAACTATGGACTTCGGAATAGCAACCGAAGTGGAGTTGCTCTCTAAAACATCACAACTAATGGACTCCGAAAAAGCCTCCGGAGTGGAGATGCCCTCCGAAACATCACAAAAATATGCAAAGAAAAACTCAGCCTCCAAACCCGACCTCGTTTGAGGGAGGGTATTAAAAGATATAAATCAAAGATAATGCCAAAGAGATAAATATAGTTGTTATTATCGTTTAAATTCAAGTGTGATAGTTTGATTTAAATTTAGGTTAGGATTATTTGAGATTTTATCATTTATTTTGAATCTAGCTTTTATCTCTTTTCTCTCCTATATAAAGGAGAAATTACTGTAACAATTCAAATCAATCTTAATAAAACATCAGTTCTTCCGTTGTGTTTATGTTTTTCTTTAGAAGCCACAGTAGAAGAATTACAAACAACATATCCCCGTACACGTGATGCACCAAACGAAGCTAACACAGCCAACATGATTTCAAGATCTTCATTATTGAACAGAAAACAATTTGCTTGTTCAGGTAATGAATAATACAAACTGATCCTATCTTCTCTCAAGGAACTCCATCTCTCACATATACGTAACTTAATACTCCGTAGAGTATCAAATTCTTTGATTTTCAAAACACATGACACTCCATTGTAAGTACAAATAAAGAATACCAACTTCAAAAACCTACATAACAAACGAATCAAAGAAAATCAGCAGTGAATCACATTATTTCTCATAAAACACACAATATATACAGAACATAAAAATCAAACTCAGGATCAAGAACAAATTAAACTTAACAAGCTCAAATTTATGTTCAATTCAATTAGGTTGATTAAAATGTAACTTATAAAACGAATAATTCTGTTCTACTATTACACTAACAAAGGAATCAGAGAAAATCAGCAGTGAATCACATTATTCCTCATTAAACACACGGTATATACACAACAAAGATCAAACTCAGCATCAAGAACAATTAAACTTAAGAAACACAGATTTATGTTTAATTCAATTACGAAGATTGAAATGTAACTTATAAAACTCAAAATTCTATTACACTATTGAGGTAACAAAGAAGTCAGAGAAAATCGACAGTGAATGACATTATTTCTCATCCAAAACACACAGCACTCAAAAAACAAACATCAAAAGTCAGGATAAAGAAGCAATTAAGCTTAAGAAGCTCACATTTATCTTCAATTTCATTAGAAGACTCAAATTTTAACTTATAAAACTCAGATTCGGATCTCTAATGCGTTTCAGCAATAGGCAGGAAAAAATTTGCTAAACATACCTGATGAATAGATAATATGCTGAGAATGAATCCTTCAAATTAGATAATCGATCAGCCGAATTAGGAAACGGAACAATGGAGAAATTCGTCACTGCAATTTTTTTCGGCTTCGACATTCAGCTTCTTCGAAAGGGATAAGCCGACACTAAGTTTGTTCAAATGGTGAGAGATAAGAACCGGTTAAGAAAGGGCAATTTAGTCATATAATTTTAATTATGTCCTTCAGCCTATAAAAAAATATAGTTAATTGGACTGTTAATTAAAAAAATATGAAAAATGTCATAATCCTTAATTTCCCATAATTTTTATTTGACGTAGTTATATTTTCAAAATATTATTTATTTGTTTTTCCTCAATCTACTTTTTTTTTAAAAGGAGAACTTTATTATTAAAAAATTTGGGGGCCAAGCCACAGCGGTACAATAAAGACTATTATGTTTCTATCGCCCAGGCTAGTCTAAGATTCCAGGGGCGTTTAACTGCATTAGAAATAAAAACATGGGTGGGAGGGTAGGTAACATCTGAAGAGTGAATCAATTTGTTCCGCCAGACCCAAGCGCCGTAGATAATCTCGCGAAAGAGGTAAGGCCATTGTTTGGCTGAAGAAGAAGCTCTCGGAGAAGGTGTTATATTTTCCAGCACCCAATCTTGTGTGTTGGAGGTGGCAAAAAAAGATTCCCATTGAGGGGGATCGTTGACTAGCTTCCAAACACGTTTCGGCCAAGTACAATCTCGCATGGCATGAAGGGGGGGTCTCCTCTCCCCTGTGACATAGTTGACAAAGAGATGTGCTCGAAATATGCCGATAAGCTAGAAAACTGTTAACCATGAGACAGTTCTGACAAAGTTTCCAGAGAAGGAAATTGTATCTTGTGGGGCCCTTTAGGCACCAAATCCACTTCCAATCAAAGGTGTGTTGTACAACATCATGGATATCCAACTGGTGCAAGTATGCACTGTGGACCGAATATTTACCATCTTTTGAAAGACCCTATTTGATGTCATCCGCGACAGTTTCAAAGCCTGCCTGGAGAGCTTTGGCAGGTTGACCGATGCTACGCCACATAAAGGAGACTCCCGGTTTGGTCGGTGCAAAAGGGCTCCCATATTTTTCGATCAAGAGGGAGACCCACGGAGAGGTGTCATCCGTAAGTAGTTGCCAAATTAATTTACCCAAAAAATCATAGTTCATCTCCTCAAGACGTTTGAGTCCCAGTCCCCCAAATTCCTTGGGTTTGCAGATATTTTCCCAAGAAACATAGTGACAATATTTTTCACCATCTAACTCATCCCAAAAAAAATTTCGGCAGATCTTCTCAATGTCAGAAACGAGTCCCTTAGGTAGCTTAGATGTTTGCATCGTATAATAGGGGAGTGTAGATAAAGATGTATTTATCAGAACTGATTTACCCGCTTTCGAGAGAGTCTTCGACTTCCAAGAGGCTAGTTTCTTGCGCATTCTATCAAGAATAAAGCCATAAGTATTCTTTTTAACCTGAGAGTGAATCATAGGGGTCCCCAGATACTGGCGCATGTCAGAAGTGCGCTGCGTTCCCGGTGTTTGACCAATCAGAGACTTAAGTTGCAAATTCATATTCTTAGAAACATGAAAGGTAGACTTTTGGATGCTGATTTTTTGGCCCGAGATGCTACAAAAATCTGCAAGGACTCCTTCCATGACCGTAGCTTGTGATTCAGACGCTTCACCAAAGAGGATCAGGTCATCAGCAAAAAATAGATGAGATATCGGGGATGATTTGCGGCTAAGGCGGATAGGCTTCCATCGGCCCTGGCTTACTGCTTCATTGATTTTTTGGCTAAGAATCTCCATACATAGGACAAATAAGTAGGGAGCTTAAGGGTACCCCTGCCTAAGGCCTCTTTCCGGAACAATCGGATCCGATTTAACACCGTTCCAAAACACCGAGAGGGTAGCCGATTTAAGACCATGCATGATAAGGCTAGTGATATTGTGAGCGAACCCAACCGAAGTGAGAATTTTTTCTAGAAAATCCAATGAACCCTATCGTAGGCCTTTTCTAAGTCAATCTTGATAAGCATGAAACCCTTATTGCCTTTAAAAGTATGAAGTGCCTCTTGAACAATTATAAAATTACCTGTACTACCTCTCTTGGGGATAAAGGCCGTTTGAGTCGGGCTCGTTAATTTATCAATGAACAATCGAAGTCTGTTGGCAATAACTTTATTCATCAGTTTGATAATCACGTTACAGAGAGCAATCGGCCTGAAGAAGGCTGGGGACGTGGGGGCATCACATTTTGGAATTAAGGTCAACACAGTTTCATTCATCGAGCTCGGGAACTGGCCGGATTCAAATGCCTGTTGTACAAATTGAATAATAGTGGGTGCAACAATGCTCCACTGGGACTTTAAAAATAAGGAGGGTAAACCGTCGAGTCCCGCTGCTTTATAGGATCCCATATCAAACATAGCTTTCTCAATCTCTACTTCACAAACAGTGCGATTTAAGAATGTCAGGTCCGAATTGCAAAGTCTATTAAATTGGGGATTGAAACCACTGCAATCGATAGAAGCATCATTTACATAGAGATTTCGATAAAAGTGAAAGACCATACCTCGGATTTTGTCTTGATCATATATCCAATTATCCGTCTCATCTTTTAGGCAAAACACTCTCCGTTTTGATTTTTTCCTTAAAGTAGTGAGGTGGTAGAAGTGTGTATTCCGCTCACCTTCCACAAGCCATTTAAGTTGGGACCGTTGATGCCAGTAGGTCTCCTCCTGCTGAAGTGTGGTTTCAAGTTCACTTTTAAGATCCTCATTCAGATTAGTCAAAAACGAAGATGGATAAGACTCAAGGCTACGCTAAACACCCGCAATACGTGCTACCAGAGTCTTTTTCCGGTGAAATATATATGTTCCCAAAGACATGCTTATTCCAAATCTTGACTTGCTTGCTGAAGTGCCGAAATGTGTCTTGAAGACACGGCCCATGAACCCATGCTGGCTGAACAAAATCATCGAACTGTGCATGATCGAGCCAGGCTCGTTGAAAAACTAGGCCATTAAAATTATAAATCTTTGGTTGAACTAAGTTGGTGTGGAGTAAGTAGGGTTATGGTCAGACAGAATACGAGGCAAGTGAATGACGTGAGCATCCGGAAAACGTTCAAGCCAAGGCGAGGAGGCCCAAGTCTGATCAATACGTTGTAGGATATGCTGATTGCCGTGCTTCAGCCCCTTCCAAGTAAATTTCGAGCCACGAAAAGGTAGTTCAATAAGACCACAATGTTGTAAAGTGCTACAGAGTTTAGCCGAATTAAGGCCACCAACCGGAAGCCCCACATGCTTGTCCTTCTGGTAGATGACCTGATTGAAGTCGCCCATGATTACCCAAGGATATTTTACAATATCCGAATACCTTTTTAAATAGTCCCAGAACTCGGTCCTGATGCTAGCGATAGGAGCCACATAAATATAAGTAATGAGTCAATCTATTCTGTCGTCTTTGATAACAGCCATAGAGAGACATTGATTTGTGTTCGAGATATGTTGAAGGGAGAGTGCTTGGTCGTTCCAACAGCACCAAAGACCACCAGAGTATCCACGGGCTTCCACCACAAAAACTCGTATGAAGGCGGTCCGAAAGAGAATCTGATTCGCACGAAGGCTGCTACTTCGAGGTTCCAATAAACAGAGAATGTCAGGTTTATGTTCAGAAAGGAGGTTGCAAAGTTGCCTCAAAAAGTCATCAGAACACCCTCCTCTACAATTCCATGAGAGGATTTTCATTGTACTAAAATTGAGTAAAAGTTTGGGAGCTCGCAGCTACCCCATCGTCCTCAAAAAGCTGATTCCGGCCTTGCTGATCCACATCCATTCGATTTTTCCCACTGTTTTTGTCTTGGTCAGGAGGGTGAAGTTTGGGGTTATTTGATGGTTTTCCCATGTCTCTTTGAAGGTCCCGTTTTGAAGTAGAAACGTTTCCACGGCTCTCAGAGGATAAAGCAGGATTGGGCCTATTATTTGCAACTTTCCCAAGTGGGTCTCTCTGTAAAACATTGACGATAGATTCAGAGTACCTTAATAGCGGAAGAAATCATCATGATCGTTTCCTACATCCATTGTTACTCGACTTCTGCTTCGTTGTTGTAGCCGCCTTGATGAGGATTCTGATATCTCTCTCCTTGCCTACAACCATTATGTGTTGGTTTCTTTCATATGCTTATGATGGAGTAAAGCATTACTTTTATAGGTGGAGAGAGGGCCGAAATCCGAATGACCTAGGGTTTTGCTTTAATCTCGGCCGTCCATCAAAGCCGAGTTTTAATCGGATTAAAACTCCTTTTAAATAACCAATAAATAATAAATAGCATATTTCCTAGGAAAAGCTAATTTCCTATAAGACCACTATTACGGGAAAGGAAATTAATCGGGCTCAATAAAAGCCACGACATAATTTTCTTACATTCTCCCACTTGGTCGATAGGAACATTCATTAATGTTTTCCTTGTAAGGATCATAAGACGCGCGTTATATGCTAAACATTTCCTTTAGTCGGTTAGCGTAAGTGTCATCATTAATCAATGGGAGTCATAGCGGTTACACATCATTCTGCAATATGCTCCCTTCTATGTACCACAACATTGGCAACCGTCTTAACTAGACCATAAGCGGAGATTACATAAACGGTCCCGTTATGTCTTTGCAAGAGACAATTTCTGTTTTAATATATCCATTCGTAAGGTGTACACAATGGAAAACAGAAAATAATAATGATGTAGAAAAGTGACATTAAGAGCACAACAAATAGTCAAACGTAATTACTAAATAAATGGCAGAACACGATAATAAGGAGCTATCCTCAAGACCTATGCTTTCAATGTCTCTCTGTTATGTCTTGGTGGTAGTCCTTTCATAAATATGTCTGCAACCATAAGATTTGTCATTATATGTTCAATGACAAAGAAATATCTTCTAACATCGTGCTTCAGTAATAGATTTTTAAGGTCCATGTGTTTTGGTCCCTTAGATATCATGTCATGCTTAGAGGATCCATGTCCCCTAGATTGCAGCCTCATAACGTGCCACGTACTCTGCTTTCATGGTGGATGAGTTAGTCAACTATGACTTCTGGCTTTTCCGTGATACGGCACCTCTGTTTAGAAGATACACGTAGCCAAGAGTACAATGTCTGGTATCAGTTCATCCTCCAAAATCCGAGTCTGAATAACCAGTGACCTGTGGGTGTCCTGACTTTCAATATGTGAGCATGTAATCCATGTTCCTTTAAGTATCTCAATACTTTCTTAGCAGCTTTCCAGTGAGACATTCTTGGATTGCTTTGAAATGTACCCATCATGCCAACAACATGACTAATGTCAGGTCTTGTACAAACCTGTACATACTGTAAACTCTCTACAAGAGAAGCATAAGGATGTTTTTTTTTTCCATTTCTTTACGTTCCAACTCATTCTGCGGAATAATATTAGAACAATAATGGAAGAACATGTCATCATGCCAAATCTAAAACTTTATCAATATAGGCTTTTGAGACAATCCTAAATATTAAGTGCCCTGTCACGGAATATTTATATCCCTAACACATAGAAAGCCCCGCATAAGTCTTTCATTTCAAAGTTCTTGAAGAGATCGGCCTTGGTTTCATGTAATACACCAAGATCACTGCTGGCCAATGATAGATCACCAATATACAGAATCAAAAATATGAACACACTCCCACTGATCTAGAGGTATATGCAAGGGTTGATTGTGTTCTCATTGAAACCGAAAACAATTATGGTTTCATGAAACTTTAAGTACCGTTACCTCGAAGCTTGTTTCAGTCCATATATTGATTTCTTAAGCTTGCAGACCATGTCTTCATGACCGTCAACAATGAAATCTTTAGGCTGACGCATATAGACTTTTTCTTTCAAGTCTACATCCAGAAAGACTGTTTTCACATCCACCTGTTGTAACTCGAGATTATAATGAGCTACTAGTTCCATGATAATTCTAAAGGAGTCTATCCTGGACACAAGAGAAATGTCTCTTTATAATCAATGCCTTCTTTCTGATTGAAACCTTTGGCAACAAGTCGGCTTTATATCATTCAATATTACCATTACAGTCATGCTTAGTCTTGAAGACCCATTTATAGCCAACTGGTTTGTGACCTGAAGGTAATTGAACGACTTCCCATACTTGATTTTCATCCATATATTTCAATTCATCTTTCATGGCATCAATCCACTTACTAGAATTAACTTCCTTAATGGCTTGTGAAAACGAAACCGGATCTTTACTTGTCCCTTGTTCATATTCTACATGATAAAGCATGTAATCATCAGAAATAGCAGATCTCCTTTGTATTTGAGATCTTTTTAATGCTGGTTCCTTTGATGCTTCATTACTATTTTCATTTGCGATGATCTCATCATGGAGTTAATGATCATTTATTGGATTTTCTTCATTGTTCAACGGTTCAACAATGGAGAGATTCCCAATACTTTTCGGAATAGGGTTAAAAGGGACGGGTACCCTTATTTCCTTTATGATCACAACACGAATTTTATCACTCCCACTAATTTCGCCATTCTCATAGAGTATAGCATTACCGGTTTCAACAATTCTCGTAATATGGTTAGGACAATAAAACCTATATCCTTTGGATTTTTCTGGGTAACCTTGAAGTAACAACTACGTTTCTAAATCCAATTTCTTTACTTGTGGATTCTAAATTCTAGCCCCAGCTGGACATCCCCATATTTGGAGATGCTTCAAATGAGGTTTCCACCCTTTCCACCGTTCAAAAGGTGTCTTTGGAACTGCCTTACTGGGAATCCTATTTGAAATTTAAACAGCTATACGTAAAGCATCCATCCATAATGATATAGGCATTATCATGACTCCTCATAGATCTAACCATTTCCATATATGTATGATTATGCCTTTCTGCTACACCATTCCGCCATGGAGATCCAGGCGTTGTGTATTGAGCAATAATTCCATCTTTTGGAGAATTTTTGCAAAAGGTCCAGGATGTTGTCCTCTTTCATCAAACCTTCCATAAAACTCACCACCTCTATCCGACCTTATAATTTTCACTTTTCTATCTTGTTGTCTCTCGACTTCAGTTATGAACATTTGTAAAGTGTCCACAAATTGAGGTTTGTCATGCAACAAGTATGCATAACAATACGTGAATAATCATCGATAAGGGTGATGAAATACTTTTCTCCTCCAAAGGTGGGATCATCAAAGGTCCACAAATGTCTATATGTATTATTTCAAGAAGCTGGGTACTTCTTGTGGCTAAATTGAGAACAAAATATTTAATGAGGCTAATTTAAACAACACTTACACAAGAGTAGAGTATAGACAAGAAAATAAGGTGCTCCTGTGGGTAGTCACCATAAATTCTTCACATAATGTCGTGATACTCACACATAATTGAGTGATATTTTTGTAAAGAAGACGAACAAGGTATCTGTGGATATCCTTGACCTTCGTAATATACACTCCATTTATCTTTATGTTGTGATGATAAGATGAGTTTTCAGCAAAAATGGTATTAAGATAAGTTTAATAAAGGGTTACACTTAAAAGCTAAAAACTTAATACAATATAGAAGTTGATAATACCAACCAAACTAGGGTCTAAACCAATTTATTCCTTAAATTGACATATCCCTTAATTTGAACCATTTGTCAATTCAACAGAATATCAATAAATTTCAACCACTTCACATAATGTGATCAAAACATTAATTCATCATAATGTCAGGCTGCTGTGGCTACACCCAACATTTGACGCCATTGACACTCAAAACATTGACAATCATACAGAGGTCAACTAAACATTATGTTGACACAACTATGTGCAATGTAATATTCAAATATGGTTCAAGTAATAATGTATATTGCCTTTCTTAAATTTACAGAATAAATATGTCACGATCTAATCACTAAATATAATGTGAATAGTCTTCATATGTCAAGAATTTGAGCTGTTGTGACAATACTCTAAACTTGACAGAACTATAAGACATATTTATAATCTTTGTAAAATTCAATAATTTAAAAGGCCAAAACTTTAGGATATGTCAACATTTATATGAACCAAATATCAACAAAAAAAATCTATAATTTGCACTTTAATGATATTTAGTCACTTTATCAATATGCGATTTTGTTACTTCAGATGTAATAACTTAATCATTAGCAATAAATGATTAAACACACGATATGTGACAACTAATATACAAAAGAGTAGTCTTTCCAACCCATCACAAATTATGTGTCATCATGGTAGACAAATTATAACTAAAGCAAACTAAATTGCTAACGATTATGGATAGGCGAACGTTATAAATCACTTAACTTCATTTGACTTGTTCTTCATGTGTCATTGAGTGACACCATTAAAAGTGAGATAAATTGCTACTTATATGGCACAAAAGATATGATTTACTAGTCGTTCACTTAATATACGCAACAACAACAAATAATGTGTACTAATCACTTTAATGAAAACTTCGTAAAACAAAGTAATCAATTCATCAATAAGATTATTTAGTTCTCTTATTTTAATGGGTTATTGACATAACATGATGCATCAATATATAATAATGACACATATCCACCAATAATTAATAAAATCAAAATGCCCAATTAAAGCTGTCATATACTCAAATAAAATAAATAATAAAATATTGAACCAAAACATAATGCCCAATGTCAGTTTTAATATTATTATATCTGAATACATTCCTAATCGTCAAATACACCAGCTCAGCTCCATACTTAACATAATAATCTTGCGTAGGCCATACAAGAGAAACAACTTTCTCTTTAACAATTTTTTTTTTTTTTTTTTTTTTTATGGGACAGTAAATAAAAAAATTTAAAAAATTGAATAATAGAATAAAACAAACACATAAGCTCAAGTAATGCGGCGGCAGTAATTGCTTTGAAATTTTTATTTTTTTTTTATTTTTTATTTTTTTTATTTTTTTTTTAATGTGCATTCATAGGGGTAAGTTTGTAAATATATATATATATATATATATATATATATATATATATATATATATTCATCAACCCTAACTATTCATCATTGCCGCCGCTTCTGATACACAATTACGGTCTACGTTGCATGCTTCATCCACCATACTAGCAAGTAACAACGACTGATCGAATAGATCCATACATATATGGCGCATACAGCGGCGAGAAAATATTTAATGAATCAATAGTACGCATGAGAGAAATATATTTCACTCATAAATCAATCAAAAGAAAGTTCAAAACGAATCACCATATTACCGATTCGTGTTCAAAACATAACATACGTTATTATTATTTCACCAATCGAATAACAAAGATTATAGATAGGCTCCGATACCACATGTAAAACATTGACGATAGATTCATAGTACCTTAATAGCGGAAGAAATCATCATGATCGTTTCCTACATCCATTGTTACTCGACTTCGCTCCGTTGTTGTAGCCGCCTTGATGAGGATTACGATATCTCTCTCCTCGCTTACAACCATTATGTGTTGGTTTCTTTCATATGCTTATGATGGAGTAAAGCATTACTTTTATAGGTGGAGAGAGCGAAATCCGAATGACGCAGGGTTTCTTTTAATCTCGGCCGTCCATCAAAGCCGAGTTTTAATCGGATTAAAACTCCTTTTAAATAACCAATAAATAATAAATAGCATATTTCCTAGGAAAACTAATTTCTATAAGCATCACTATTACGGAAATGAAATTAATCGAGAATAATAGCCAAAGCGCGACATAATTTTCTTACATTCTCACCACTAGTCGGGTTTTCGAAGCAGGAGAATCACGGGGGATGGTTGGTGTTTTCTACTTCTATTATTGAAGGTTGAGAGTGTAAAATCATCATTTATTAATTATATTCAAGGGATTTATAATCATTCTTGTGTTAAAGTCTCATTTCCTTAATTTGTGTGCGAAGGAGTAACAACTTTCAGCTATCATAATGCCATATTCTTTAGTCCAAGGAATGCACGTTAAGCGAAGGGTTTTGAAATGGAAAACGGAGAGATTACTAACAGAATAAATGCTAGTTAATACTTGGTATATATATATATATATATATATATATATATATATTAATATATATATATTTTTTTTGTTTAGTTGATTTGTTTGATAGTAAATTTATTTGATATTAAAAATAAATTTAGTAGATTTGTTTGACAGTGAAATTGAGATCGTTAAATCTGACTAGGACAATTTTCGTCCTTTTTAGATATGATTTGTCATTTTTCACCATTTTTCATTACCTCTATTATTTTTGACGATTTCTCCCTCACCATTACCCCTAATTTCATTTATCATAATGATTTATTCCAATGAATGCAGACCAAGCGAGGGGTTTGAATAGGAAGATTGAGAGACTATTGTAAAAAAAACTGCTTCGTGAAAGCTAGCTAACGGAATAAATGCTTGTCCTTCTTTATAAAAAAAAACAATGAAATGCTATACGGAGTAGTATATATATATAGTAGCCCCATGGTTGTTTCTCCCGTTCAAACACAACTTGGATAAATTATTATGGCCAAAGAAATGACTATCAAACTCATGATCGATCCCAAATCCAAAAACATTATCTACGCGGAAGCCTCAAAAGACTTTGTCGATTTCCTAATCTTCTTACTTTCGTTACCAATTGGCACTGCCATAAAGCTTCTTACCAGCGAATCAATGGCGGGCTCGATCGGAAATATCTACACTAGTGTTGCAAATCTTGATAAAACCTATATGCAGCCAAGTCACAAAGACTGTGTACTCAATCCAATGTTTTTTTCGTCTGTTACCGACACTCCACTGTTGATAGATAGATCATCAGTTGTCCACTGCGGGAAGTTGTACACTTGCGATAAATGCAAACGAGAAATTACCAACATGTATGATTTTTGCTCGGGTTGTGCCAGGATGTGTTCTGAAATGAAATTTGTATCTAAGTCTAAACTCCATATTGCTTACAATTCTCGTATTGGTATCCATGATATAGAAGGTTACGTGAAAGAAGCGGTTTTTTATATGATTTTTGATGATTTATCAATAACGCCCATGTCATCAACATCTATTGTTTCAATGATGAATAGATTGAATGTCTCTAAACTTGAAGAAATGATTGTTAAAATTGGAACTGAAGAGGCATTGAAGCTGTTGAAGGCGTCTTTTCAGTCAACCACTGTGCTAAGTGATGTATTCCTTAAGAAGATAAAGGAAGGACAAGGTATAATTTTAAGCTAATATATATATATATATATATATATATATATATATATATATATATATATATATTAGCATGCCTTAAGAAGATAATGGAAGGGGAAGCGTATCCCGACGGTACACACAGTGTGGTACAAAGTGCTGTGCATCGTTTCCGTCGAAATTTTCATGGGAGCACCATTTAATTATTTATTTTTAATTTGCTCCACTCTCTTCCCATTGAAATTTCAACGGAACCGTCGAAATTTCGACGGACGGATCTATCGAAAATTCCGACGAAAATGGTGGATGACACTTTGTACCGCACTGTGCGTACCGTCGGGGATCTGCTCCCTAAAGGAAGGACAAGGTATAATTTTATGTTTATTGTTATCTATATATATACTATATATATAGTCTATAAGGTTGTTAGATTTTTATTCTTAAAATTTATTGCATATCTAAAAAGTCTTATATTACGAGATAGAGTAAAAAGACTAATATGGATAGCGTGTAAATATAGGTCGTAAACGAAAATTCAGTCCAATTGATTGCTTGCAAACAAATTTAAAGTTAATGTTTTGATATTTCTTTCTAGAACTAGAATGTCCGTTTACTCAAATTTCATTTAAGAAGCAAGATTAAGATGGAATAACCCTGGAAATAATATTCCCACTACAGGCAATGTGCAGGAAAATATGCAGATCTTTGTCAGGTCCCCAGGAGGGAAGACCATAACCCTAGAGGTAGAGTTTTCTGACACCATTGAGAGTGTCAAAGCGAAAATTCATGACAAGATTAATGGGTATTCTACTGAAGAGTATCTCTTAGTTTTTGGCAGTCAGCTACTAGAAGGCGGCCATACTCTAGCTTATTACAACATCCAAAATCATTGCACTCTCTTCATGTTGCGCTACTAAGCGAAAGAATAGAGGTACACGGTACACCTATCCCGTCGAAGATCAAGGATAAGAAGAATGTCAAAATCCTTGCGCTTTTGTATTATCGGGTGAATGACTGATAAAAGGTTGAGAGGCTTGACTCGCCTAAAAGAATTGAATTACAACTTTTTTTGGTTATTTTTGGTGGCGACTTAATCAATTTAATGTTGTTCCTTTGTTTTCTCTATATTAAGGAATTTGGATCTTCTGACGTGCCTATTGTGATGTGCTTGATGTGCCTTCTAAACATTAGACATTAAAGCCCCGTTTGGCTTCGGGTTGGGTTGGATCCAACTCAATATTTTATTCACTCCACTATTTACCATTATTTTATCAATTCTATTATTTTATTATAATTTTTCTCATTAATTATTTCACTATCAACAAATAAAATAATATTAATCAATTCATTTTATTCATTCACTATACTATTTAATCATTACTTTATCAATATAATATTTAATTAATGTTACTCTCACCAATCATTTTTTCATTTACACAAATTTCAATACAACATTTCAACTTAAAAGGGTTTTTTCCTTCTAAAAAATGGTTTTTTTTTTTAGATTTTTGATTGTGAAGTTCCCTTTCTACCTCTCTCCATTGTCACAGTATATCATATACAGCAGATGATACACTCCCTTTATTAATGGTGTGGTTTACAGACTACCTGTTTTTAGGCTTTTTTTCCCGAGGATTTGTGATCTATGATAAACGTTGATGCTCAAGGAAAGGCTAGCGATTAAACTCGTTTCCAAACCATTTGATAAAGCAACCAAAACTGTTAATTAAGCATGCCAAAGCTACCAATTCATTTGCGGATCTGTGTATGTTACGAGGTTCAAGGACCTTAAAAAAAATAGGGGAATTGGAGAGAAGGACAAAAACAATGACTTAAATTAGTGAGAAAGACATCTTTATCAGGAAAAAAAAGTCATCTTCTCAAAAAGTTTTTAAAAAGTAAAGGAGGAAATTAGTTATTAACCGATGTTTGGGGGGTTTTAGTCCACTCTCATTTATTTAGTTGCAATACGGACAAAATTATCGGTCATGGTCTATTTTGCCCTCATTTTTAGTTACGCCTTCTTCTCCACATCCAAAACACACTATCCTGCTTAGTCTCTTTCCATTCCTTCAACCATCAGCTACTTCTTCTCTAACATAGCCAGTTTCACCAGCGTCCTTTTCATCGTTTCCGTTCCTCTGCCGGTCTGCTCATTAGTTCTCAAATATTTGATGGCTTGAACTCTCTTGAAGTCTCTTTTATTTTGCAATGTTATCTTTTCAAGACTGCAAATCGAAAATATGAGGTCCTCAAATCCGTTTCATTTCGATTTATAGGTTTTCTAAAAGCATTTACTGGCTCATCTTCATTCTCATCTCACAAATCTTCAGTAGAGAATGATGCTTCATGACTTAGACGAAACCATATGTTGATTTTTGATGGCAAAACAGGTGAAGGAATTGGATCTATAGAATCAATTTTCCGAAAAAAAATATTGTGTCACGACATACGTAAGGGTGTCACTGTGAGGACACTAGTTTTTTGGGTGTTACTGTAAAATAAACAAGTTTTTTGGGGTATTAGTGTGAGGATTGATGGTGTTACTGTGAGATGTTACTGTAAGATTAAGGTGTTACAAGAGTCACCGAAATACATAATGTGTTAGTGTGATAGTGTTACTATGAGAATAAGGTGTTACTGCAAAATTATAAAGTGTTACTTCAAAGCGTCACCGAAATGCATAATGTTTATATTTTATTGTGATGGTGTTACTATGCATTGTAAATAAAAGGTGTTACTGTGAACGTGTTACTGCAAAATTATAAGGAGTTGCCGCAAAGAGTCACTAAAATACATATAATGGCAGTGTGAGAGTGTAACTGTGTATTGTTAATTGTGGGTGTTATTGTGAGCGTGTTACTGTACAATGTTAATAAAAGGTGTTACTGTGAGGGTGTTTACTGTTTAGATAATGTGTTACTGTCACTGTGTATTATTAATTAAAAAATGTTATCGTGAGGGTGTTAGTGTATATGAAATTAAAGGTGTTATTGTCACTGTGTATTATTAATGAAAGGTATTACCGTGAGTGTGTCGTTGTGAGGTTGTTAATGTAAGTCACTGTGAGGTGTTAAGTGTTAATAAAAAGGTGTTACTGTATATGTATGGTGTTAATGTCACTATGTATTGTTAGTAAAATATGTTACCGTGAGTCACTATGAAGGTGTCACTGTGTGTCATTGTGACTCGCAAGTGTTATCGTGTATGTAAGGTGTTACCGTCACTGAATTCCCTATGGAACAGAATCACCAGTTAGCGATTGCGGATGGTGACTTGTTAGATGATCCTGGAAAATATCGGCGGTTGGTGGGACGTCTTTTTATCTTGGAGTTACGCGTCCCGATTTGGCGTATTCAGTCCATATTCTTTCTCAATTTATGCAGGCACCGCAAGTTAATTAAGCATTGGGATGCTGTGTTGAGAGTGGTTCGTTACCTGAAGAAAAACCCAGGATAAGGTGTGCTTTTGCGGGCAGATACCCCATTGTCTCTAGAAGGCTGGTGTGATTCTGATTGGGTGAGTTGCCCAGCCACCAGGCTGTCTTTGAGTGAGTGGTTCGTGTTACTTAGGACTTTTCCGGTCTCGTGGAAGACAAAGAAGCAGCAAACGGTTTCCCGTTCATCTGCAGAAGCTGAATACCGCTCAATGGTGGCATTACATGTGAGTTGAAATGGCTTCAGCAACTTCTCGGCGATTTAGGTGTTCGTGTACCAATGGGTATTCCTCTTCATTGTGATAGTCAGTCCGTGTTACATATGTGCAAAATCCGGTCATTCATGAGCAGACCAAACATATTGAAGCAGATTTCCACTTTGTTCGTGATGCGATTACGGAGGGACTTATTGCTCCCAGATATGTGCCCACGAGGGTCCACATGGCCGATATTTTTACGAAGGCATTGGGGAAACAACAATTCGATTTTTTGCTTAGCAAGTTGGGCGTTCGAGATCTTCACGCTCCAACTTGAGGGATGGTATTGTGGAAGTTGTAATATTATTTTAATTATAAATCTATATTTAATAAGTCGAGGGCACAGTTGGAATTTTATGGGACGTAGGGTTTCCCCTGCTGATGTATAAATACTCAATGTATTGATGAATGAAGGAGGAAAAAATGATTCGGTTATCATATTTTGTCATATTCCGACATGATTTTCGATAATCCGTTGTCAAAATTTACTATTGTTCGGAATTCACTGTCAATATTCAATGTTTTTTGGGATTCACTGAGTGAATTTCGACAGCGAATCTCTCGAAAAACGATATAATTATACCGAACCAAATCTCAAAACGAAGAGCATGAAAAAATAAAAAATAAAAATCAGTGAAAATTTCATCGTGTTTGGAGATCTAGATCAATATATGTGATTGTTTGGAAACGGAGGGGGAAAGAGAAAAATAAAAAACCCTCACAGGTGCGTTGAAGCAGGCGCGGAATTTTTTTAAAAAAAATTTTATCGTTTTTTAGCCTCTGTCCTTTAGTCTGTAAAAATTATAGGAGTTCTTCCAATAAAAAATATGTGGCTGTCGTGTTAGTCAAAAACATTCCAAACTGTGTCTTTATCCCTAATTCTCTTTTAATTGTTTTCTTAATCTGTGTATATCATAAAAGTGAGACGGAGATAGTATTAAAACCAAAGAGAATGATTGCATATTTTGATTTAGCAATTATTTTGGCCCGAAATATTGGGTTTTTGAATTACACACTAGTTTCTAACACACCAATAAAACGCAAAATTTCCGCAAACCAATAAAATGAGAATGTGAAACGCGTGGACGCAACTCTCAAGATGAATGTAAATCAAGACTTTTTATACTTTATGCAATTGTTTAAGGGGAAATTCTTCCCTAGTTACTCCATTTGTGGAGTAAACATATTTGGACGAATCTGGATCACATTGTTTCAAATCAAATTCAAACTGAGTGGTTCTTATTCATTCACAAATGGAGTAACCATGTAAGAATTACCCGTTTGTAAGGTCTTTAAAATGGAATTTTCGGAAACATTAGAGTTTTGAACCAATATTGTTGAATTACATCTCTCCCAACAGTTTAAGCTGATAGGAGGTAAATAATTAACAATTTATGTAATGACAAATTTCGGTCGATCTCTTTTTTTGTATCATTGTCAATCATCAAGTATAATATTAGCCACTAGTAGGGCTTCAAAATCAATATAAAATTACCAAACTACCCTTACTACTCTAAAGACAAAATATGTCAATATTTCCATAACACAATTATTTCCATAAATCATCTCTGTCGTAATACCCCCCCAGTGGGAGCGTTGATGACGGAAAAATTCACTATTATTATTATAACATTTCACCCCACTTCTGATACCATTTTGAGCATTTATGTATCAAATCAAGTCATTAATTTATAGGTTTTATCTAATTATATAAGTAGTAAGTATTATATAAAATATCGTATTTTTATCGTGTTTTATAAGTTTTTGTACCGGTTTAGTAATCAGTGTAGTGTAGTCCGGATTTACGTTTGGTATTTTGGGGTTTATTGCGAAATTATAGGTTGACCAAAATCCCGAGTAATGACACGTTTTGAGGCCTAAAGGAGGTATTTTTAGGGATATAAGAGTGTGCCACTAACTTAAGTGGTCAAGTGGCTCAGTGGTTAGTGGTACCACTAACGAATTATATCTTCGACGAACAAATGGCTCATTAAAACGGCATTTTCTGAAAAAGTGTCCTTAATGAAATTTGTAGATCTTTGAAAGAGCTTTCCAACGCATTTTGAATCACGTCAATCGGACTTCTACAACTCAAGTATCATTAAGTCAAGTGGTCAAGTGGCTAATCGATTCGATTTAGTGGAAATCGAGAAATATCTTCGACGAGCGAATGGCCCATCAAAAAGACATTTTCTGAAGAAGAGTCCCGCATGAAAGTTGTAGATTTTTCAACGAGCTTTCCAATGCCTCTTGAATCATGTCATTTGGAGATCTAGAACTCAAGATATGAATTTTAGAAGTTTTATTCCAAAATATATAATTTATATCCGAAAATTGGAAATTAAGGGAGATGAATGTCATGATTAGTCCGGCCCAGTCCGGCATTTTCCCGGACCGGTCCGGCTGTGACTATCTCGCCTATAAATAGGCGCATTTACTCAACAGAAAGAATGCCCTTTGCTTTCGGCCAATTTTTTTCCTTCTTGTTCTTATTTTATTTTTTTTTGTTGTAGAATATATATATATAATTTCTTTTCATTTTTCTTGTTTTTTTTTTTTTTTTTTTTTTTGTAGTAACAATATATATATATCTATATTAGTATCTATATTTATGTATCTATATATATATCTATAGATCTATATACTTATATATTTATATATATACTTATATACTTATATATATGTATCAAAAAAATAATAATACCGTAGTATTGTTGTAATGCTCGGGAAATTATCGAAAGATCGTTGTTGTTGAAGTCATAACTGTTTCCGGAGAATACGGTCTCCGAATCAACAGTTGTAATCTGAAATGATTTCAAGCAATCATACGATGATGAAAGGCTAAAGCACGTTGGAACAAGCTCTGTGAAACCGATTCTTAGCAACATCTTGATTTCGAATTTGGATTATCTTGTAAGTTTTAATAAAAATTGTATCTTTTCTATGTTTTGATTGTTGTTATGCAATTTATATCGAGATATGGTTGCTGTTTGATGTTCAACGTTTGATGAGAATCGTTGTTAAACTTTAGATCACCATAGTAAAGATTAGATTTTTAACCTAAAAATAACGAGAGTTGTTAGGTTGAATATCTAGATTACGAAATTGAGAGATTTTACACCTTTGTTATGAAAGCGTTAATCTTTAAAATCGAAAGATAAAAGATTGATAGGCGAACTTTTCTAAGAGATTAGGAGTTCATACCTTCGATAGGTGAATCACAATTTTCGTTAAATCACCACAAGATAATCTAGAGTCGAAATTGAGGGTTGCGGGAATCGGTGGATCACTGCTTGTTCGTTGTTAAATTACTTGAAAGAAAAATCGTTGTGCTGTTTTGCTTCGTCTTAATCATAGTAATCGTAGCAATTTTTATTGTCTTCTTAGTTTATAGATTAGAATTAACTTAATTAGTTCGGTTCGTAATTATCTTTCCTGACTTTGGATTGACAACCCTCTGTCCAGTTATTTGTTTTCGTTTTTTATTTCTCGTGACACTTTTAGAAAAATTAAGAACTAGACCAACCTCGATTCCTGTGGATCGACTCCGGTTTTAATCGCTATACTACGATCCACGCACTTGGAGTAAACCGGATTTATTTATTACTTGTTTGTTTTGCTTTGCTATAAAATCCGAGACAAGTTTTTGGCGCCGTTGCCGGGAATCGGTGCGGTTGTCCAGATTCATTATTAATTTTTCTAAGGTAGTATAGTGGTGAGTATTCCGCTAACGGAACCAAAAACAAGTTTTGGCCCGTTGCCGGGAATCGATCTTGATTGTCCATTCATTATTAATTTTTCTAAGGTAGTATAGTGGTGAGTATTCCATGCGGAACCAAAAACAAGTTTTTGGCGCCGTTGCCGAGAACCGATCTGATTGTCTAGTTTTTATTAATTTTTCCGTTTCTGTTTTGATTTTTCGTAGGCAGGTGCTCTCAGTTTCTCTGTTTACATAAATAAAAAAAAATAAAAATAAAAATTTCTGGTTTATGCAAACTCGGAGTCGAAAAGGTCCACCGCTTTACACCCTCGACCTCGAGCGAACCATAGTCGGACCAAGCAGCGAAGAGTCCGTCTGCGCGTTCTTCCTGATGAAGGAACACGGCCGATCAAGATTTCGAACGACGTTTAGCAGAGGAGATTGAAGAAATCATTATCATGGCTGCGAATGAAAGACGCACGTTGGCTGACTACGCCATGCCTGGTGAAGTCAGAGTCAACCCAGCAGTCGTTTTACCAGCTATTAATGCACCAACCTTCGAACTTAAACCAGGTCTTATTCAAATGATGCAACACGCATCTATCTTTCATGGTTTTCAATCTGAGAATCCTCACACTCACGTACACACATTTTTAGAAATATGTGGTACAACTCGCATACAAGGAGTTAGTGAGGATGCAATTAAATTGAAATTGTTTCCTTTTTCCTTAAGAGGGGAAGCGAAAGAGTGGTACAACTCTCTTCCTGCCGAGTCGATTACAACCTGGGCTGAACTCGAGCACGAGTTCCTGAGTCAATATTTCCCACCATCCAAAATGTGCCTGATTGCTTGAGTGAAATCTTCACATTTTTCCAAAAGGAAAATGAATCTTTCTTTGATGCTTGGAAGAGATTTAAGGCTCTCCTGCGGAAATGCCCTCATCATGGTTTAGACTTGCAGAGGCAAGTCAACACTTTCTTCAGTGGATTGACCGAACTCACCAAGGGTATGGCCAATAGTTCATCAGGAGGGGCATTTTTAAGAAAAACGCCTGAAGAGGGATGGCAGTTATTTGAAGATATTTCCAAGTACAACTACGCCCCTTCGTCTCACGCTATCCAGACACCTCCTCCACCTAGGATCGAGGAGGTGAACATGCAAAATCATATCGCCATGCTTTGCAACAAAGACGTGGAAGCTCTCAAAATATCCTCTAATCCTACGAATCGAACCTGGTCATTTCCTCGAACTCTCAAGTTACGCTTTTCGTGAAAGTTGTTGTCGGCTGCCATTTGGTTGGCGATGTCGATTTCTTTCAATCCTGCATATCAAGTCAATACTATCCGAGAATCGAGACGATTCGGTCGAGTCACATGTCGAGACATGTGATAATGTGGAACATACCGCTCGTTTACATCACATGGGTGGGCGAATCGCCGAAGTTAATACTTTCAACGGCCAAAGAAAATCGAGAGATTCAACGATCGCTTCTCTGCCAAAGCAATTTTCAAAACCAGGGTTTTAATCAAAATCCGAACTTCAATCAGAACCATAATATGAATTTTCCTAATCAAAATCAGAGGTTCAACCAGAACTGGCCGAACAATCCAAATCCTATGTTTCAAAGTCGGTATATCCAATCTTTTCCACAAAACTTTCGAATTCTCAAGGCCCTCTCAATCTAGTAATCTTGACACTAAATTGGATTCTATCGGAAGGAGCGAATAATAATTTCCAATTCCTTCTCGACAATCAAGAATCTTGAGAGGCGGCTCGGGCAAGTAGTGACCAAAAAGCTTCAGACCTCTGGGCGCTTATCACTTCACTGAGAAGAACCCCAAAGGTGGTCAAGTGGCTCAAACTGAGTTAAATCAAAGCCAATGCACTGATCTAGTTCCCACAATTCCCTATGGTAGAGAAGAGGCCAGTGCTATGAATTTAAGATCGGGCACTCAACTTAGTGGTCCCCCGAACCAGGGAAACCACTAACCCCTCCTGCCAATGATGAGGCAGGAGGGGAAGTCGTACATCCATGCCCCCCGGTTCTAGATGATAGTACTCAGGTGGCTGATCCCCTGAGAAATGAAGAGTTTAGTGGAAGTCGGTGGTGATCCTCGACCGCAAGAAAGGTGAAAAGGTGGTGAGGTGGAAAGATTTGGAAGATAAAGTCATTAGTTCATCCTCAAAGCAAGTGTTTTCTCGAGAATGATTTAAAGAAACTTCCATTTCCACCTAGAAAAAATAACATCTCCTTGCATGAAGACAAAAAGTATGAGAAAGTGCTTAATCTTCTTAAGAATACTCGTGGTAAATCTTCCATTATCTCGATGTTTTAGTGGAGATGCCTAAGTATACAAAGTTCATCAAGGATGTTGTGTCCTCCAAAAAGAAGCTCGAAGACATGGATCAGTTAATTGGTGAGAATTGCTCTGTGATTGATTATGATAAGTTGCCAATCAAGAGGGGTGACCCTGGGAAATTTGTGCTCACGTTGTTGATGGGAGGTTTAGTCTTTCCAAATTCTTTATGTGACCTAGGTGCATCCATTAGTCTGATGCCATTGTCTGTTTGTAAACAACTTTGTTTAGATAATCTTTTAGAACCCACAACCATGAATCTTCAATTATTGATAAATCTTCCAAGAAAGTCAGCCGATATTAAAGGATGTTTTAGTTCAAATTGATAGATTCACTTTCCCAGTTGACTGGTACGTCCTGACATCGAGAATGAGGAGAATGTTCCTTTAATACTCGGCCAGACCTTTTCTTTCTACAGCCAGAGCCCTCATTGATTGTGATGGTGGCAAAGTGACTATACGAGTTGGTGATCGGAGGTGAGCTACAATGTCTCTAAAGCTATTCGAGACCTCTCGATTATCCAACCGGCTTCTCCATTGAGGACATGTCGGATGACTTTAACGACTATATGGAAAAGCAAGTCATGGTTTGTTGAGATCAGTATATGAGCGATTAGTGGAGAATCTGAATAATCATGGTTGGGTGAATCTAGAACAACTAGAGTGAAGTTGATGAAGGTTCGTTAAATGGTGAAGCTTTGGCGGTAGGACCACCGAGTAAACTTCGGTGATGTTGAGTTGAAAAGTGGGGAGCTTAAATCTAGTTTAGAAGAACCATCTGCGGATTTGGTACTGAAGCCTTTGCCTCAGCACCTGAAATACATTTTCTTGAGAGAAGGTGACAAGCTTCCTTTAATTATCTCTCACCAAGTTATCCCGGTTAGAAGAAATGAAGTTGTTGAATGTGTTAAGGAAGAATGAAAAGGCTTTCGGATGGCAAGTGGGAGACATTAGAGGATATCTCCCGATATATGCATGCACAAGATCAAAATCGAAGAGGGTGCTAAGTGTGTTGAGATGTCCCTGAGAGAGGCTCAACCTCACATGCAGGAGGTGGTTAAGAAAGAGATTATCAAGCTTTTGGACATGGGTATTATTTTTGCAATTGTGATGAGAATGGGTGTCCCTACTCAAGTAGTTCCTAAGAAAGGAGGAATTACTATAGAAAAGAATGAAAAGGGTGAAGAAATAGCATTGAGGCTAGTAATCGGTTATAGAGTCTCAGATTGACTACGAAAAACTTAATGAAGTCACGATGAAAGATCATTTCCCCTTCCTTTCATTGACCGGATGCTTGAGCGTCCTGGCGGGACATGCATTCTCTTGTTTCCTTGATGGATATTCGGATATTTCCGATACCCATAGACCCGGTCGACCAAGAAAAGACCACTTTCACCGCCTCTTATGGTACATTCGCTTATAGGCGAATGCCATTCGATCTTTGCAATGCCCAGCTACATTCCAAAGATGCATCTTTGGCAATCTTTGATGGGCTTGTTGAAAAGTGTATGGAGATATTCATGGATGATTTCTCGCCTTTGGTCAATCCTTTGATCACTTGTCTTGATAATCTTGATCAAGTATTATCCCTCTGTGTGGAGAAGAACTTAGTCCTAAACTGGGAAAATGCCATTTTATGGTAGACGAAGGAATAGTTCTTGGCCACAAGATATCAGAAAGAGGAATGGAAGTAGATAGGGCAAAAGTTGAGGCTATAGAGAAGATGAAATTCCCTAAAAATGTGTATGAAGTAAGAGGTTTCCTTGGACACGTTGGTTTTTATAGGAGGTTCATTAAGGATTTTTCCAAGATAGCTAAGCCCCTTTCCACTTTACTCAGAGAAGATGTTGTTTTTAATTTTGATGATAGTTGCAAGCATGCGTTTGATGAGCTTAAAGTCAACGATTTCCGCCCGATCCTTATTTCTCCCGACCGAACCTACCTTTGAACTCATGTGTGATGCATCCAACTACGCCGTTGGTGCAGTCTTAGGTCAGCGAATTAAGGGAAAATTCCAGCCCATCTCTTACGCCGGTCACACACTAAGCCCCGCACAAGTAAACTACACAACCACTGAAAAGGAATTATTGGTTGTAGTCTTTGCTATGGACATATTTCGTGAGTTACTTGTTGGGCGCCTCGATCCTTGTTTGGGTCGACCACGCCGCTCTCTCACGCTATCTTATGACAAAGAAAGATGCTAAACCGCTTACTACGTTGGATAACGATCCTGCAAGAATTCGATGTTCAAATTAAGAATAAAAGGCGCAAGAAAAACGTAGTAGCAGATCATGTTTCTAGAATGCAGAATGATGAAAAGAAAGAACCTCAAGAGATAGACCTTTACTTTCCTCTCGAGCATGTTATGCATATAGACGAGTGCACTCCAGATGTTCCATGGTTTGCCTCTATCGTCAACTACCTACATTCCCAAGATTTAAATCCGAGAATTTTCATATCAGGAGAAGAAGAAATTTTTCTCTGATTTGAAAACCTTCGTGTGGGATGAACCTTACCTCTTTAAAATCAGAAAGATGGATTGTTGAGAAGATGTGTCCCGAATCGAGAGCAACGTGATATCATTGAACAATGCCACGGTGGACTCACCGTGGCCACTTTGGTCCCTGGAAAACCGTTGCTAAAATCTTTCAGTCCGGTTTCTATTGGCCCACGATCTTCAAGGATTCAGAAGCCTTCTGCAAGGCTTGTGATAGGTGCCAACGAACCGGTGCTCTAACTAGGCGTTTTGACATGCCATTAAAGCCCATTTTAGAATGTGAGGTCTTTGATGTATGGGGTATTGATTTTATGGGCCCGTTTCCATCTTCCTGTGGAAACAAATACATCTTAGTCTGCGTTGACTACGTATCAAAATGGGTGGAGGCTCAAGCCACTTCTTGTAATGACCACAAAACGGTCATGAACTTTCTCAAGAAAAATATCTTTGTGAGATTTGGATGTCCCCGTGCCTTAATCAGTGATGAGGGAACGCACTTCTGCAACAGGCCACTAGAAAAAGTCCTTGAGAAATATGGTGTCCGGCACAAAATTGGCACACCATATCACCCTATGACTAGTGGCCAGGTCGAGAGAAGTAATCAGAGTTTGAAAAGGATCCTGGAAAAAGTTGTAAACAGTCATAGAAAGGATTGGAGTCTCAAACTGGATGATGTACTATGGGCATACCGTACTGCCTATAAAACTCCCATGGGTACATCTCCCTATCAGATGGTGTATGGCAAACCATGCCATTTGCCAATGAATTAGAGCATAAAGCATATTGGGCCATTAAGTTCTTGAACTTTAATGCCCAATCATGTGGTGAACATCGATCGATGCATTGCATGAATTGGATGAGTTTAGACTCCGGGCTCTACGAGTGCCAGGATTAGCAAGGACGTAATGAAACTCCTGTTAGGTGTGATACCCGAAAGACAATTTTGTAATTGTTTTATTTAATAAATGAAATGATATTGTTATTCATATTTATTATTCTCATATTCACCGATGTGACAATAGTATTTACACTACGAGAAACCCTAAGTATATCGTTTATGTAATCACTTAACTCGATTATGGTATATACACGGGAGGATTGAGTTGGTGAAGATGTACTTAAAATACAATTAGCCCGTAGTGAAGTTAATCGAGAGTATCGGGTCTCTCCTTTAACGTGCTATTAATGCGCCCAGAACACAATAGGTGTGATAGTCGTATCCGGACTTTCGGTTAAGAGAACCTAATGGGGCATTTATATATGATAGATATATCATATAGGGCTGGACCGATTTGATTAGAGTTCTCGATATAATTCCGTAATCGAGAAGTCTTATCGAATCAATGGATGATCATATTTATGGATATATCTTAATCCTGAGGTGATCACAGTCAACTGCTTGAATCCGTATGAAGTTTGACTTGACGGTTAAGGATTACACCGAGTCTCGTGGTCCGAATTACCCCATCTTGGCATTATACTTCGATTGAGTGAGTAGTCCGTGTTTATCACGGATACGAATCCATTCCTTCCATTTATGGAAGTAGATGAGACGCCTTTATTTGTTAATCCTAGAAAGCGATCGATCGCGCGAGTTCATATCACAATCGATTGATCACCAAATGAGTTGTATGAATTAATTGATCACTAGGGGTTAATGGTAAATAAGGATAAGAGGTTCTAAAAAGGGTTAACGGTAACTTCCCGATTTAGAATGAACAGTCTATGGAGGATTAATCCATATGTAATGATTATATCAATGGACGCTTATTATTATTCTCGTGAGGAGATAAATATAATCTCATAATCGGAGGAGTGCAGTCACGGGATTATGGTGGCATATTCCTGTGATTGATTTATCAAATATAATTATTCTGTTCGTAAGATAATTATTTATTTGATTTATCGGAGCCACGATTATTAGTCCATGGTCCCCGACGTGCTTCCTAATATAAGCGTAAATATTCTCGGACGTCGAATCCTAATAATATTAATTTAGTTCTTGTTGACTTTATTAAAACGATATGTGAATTAATTGTTTAGTGATTATTAAATTAGTTAGGCTAAATAATTAAATATGTGGAAAAGACATTTTCCATAATCTTGCTTGAATTATGTGTTATAGCCCAAAATTAATTATGACTAGGTCATGAATTAAAAGTGCCCCCTCTTATTTTTGGAACAAGAAATTAGTTTTCTTGTGATTAATAAGACATGTGCATAAAATATTTATTGGATAAATATTTATGGAAAGAAATAAAGATAAATATTATCCTAGATTTGTTCTAGAATATTATGGGATTATCTTTTATTTAATAGGATTATCATAATTGATTTTGTATTAATTATAAAATCCTTGGGGCTTAAGTTTTACTCTCCTATATATAAAGAGAGTTATCCTGCCCAAATATACACTACATATTTCGACTTCACCTCTTAGAGAGAGAAAGAAAATATTTTTTCGCCCAAGGGGTATTAGGGAAAATCTTGGAGATTTTTCCCAGTGGCAGCATCGGAAGGGTTCAAGTCGAAATTTCCTTCCACCGGGAGTTGCTTGGATCACACGTCACGGAAGATCGTGGTGCTCTTCACGCTTTCCTTCGTTCATCCTATTGCGGTTCTTCAACTTGGATTTTGAGATCCAAGAGGTATGTTCTACAACCCCCTTGTAGATATAGATCTAGTTATTTTATTACGTGTAGTTTATAGATCTAGATCCTAAAATCGCTTCCGCTGCGGATGGTATTACTAACAGTGGTATCAGAGACATGGTGATCTATATTTATACGTATAAAATATTAGATCTAGGAGTGGTAAAACATGTAGATTCTTTGTCCCAATTTTTTTTGGGGGCCGATGCATATGTTTAATTTTTATGCTTATGAATGTCGTGGTTGAAGATATGGATTGGGTTGGCACTGTTTACCCGTTAGATCTATTGTAAACTCATATAAACGATGAAAATTCGTCCATATGAGTATAGGAAATTATGTAATTCTTTTTTATTGCAATTTTAATTTCCAGAAAATAGATCTGTTTAGTAGCTGTTTAGTTATTTCGTGTTTCCCGTTGATCGAACCGTTGAAACGAAGATCCCTCCGGTCAGAATCAAGATTAGAAGATGATGATCAACTCCACAAATTTTGGCGTCGATCAGAGTCCGTTTCGATATCCGTTTGATGCTGCGAAGAGGCTGCTGTAACAGAAAAACGCAGGATTCACAGAAACACTATCTGTGACTTCCTCGATTTTCTGGGAGAGTTTGGACCGTTGAAAAGCAAATCCGACCGTTCAGATTGATCAACTTGGAGTTTTGGACGTACCATAAAAATTTTAGGTCGATCGATTCATCTCGATTCCCGATCTGCCTCAGGAAGTCATTGATGCAGTGCAGTCAAAGTCAGATTCAGCAGCAAGTTTGGCGGTTTACTAGAGAAAATTGGTAAGTCAAAGCACCGATCCAACCGTCCATATTGAAGTTCAAGGAGTGAAGAAAAGATCTGGAAAGTTTCGTCCCGATCCGAGTTCGTTTGGTTTCCGATCATCGAAGAGTTCGAACAGCTGCAGATTTAGTTAGAAAGTAGTAAACCCTAGTTAGGGTTTTGGTTTTATTTTCTAATAGGTTAGATTCGAAGTGCCAACGGTCCCATCTCGGTGTTTAAATTTTCCGCATTTATTTTTATGTGTTTGATCATAAAATAGATATAAAACCGAATTGCCATGACATGCATCATATCATAAATCCACTCCATGCATACATGTAGAATTTTAATTTTGGTAATTAAAATAGGCATGTATACAAACTCGTGTAATTAGTTGAAATTTAATTAATACGTGGTAATTAATAAATTTAGTAACTAATTAAAGATCCGAGGACGGGTTATGAAATCGTTAGGCCTTTCGGTGTGTGTTCTCGGTGAACCGCCTTAAAGCCCAAACGAGATCACGTTTTCGATTCGTAGAGTCTACGAGATTGAATGATGGTCAAAGAACAATAAATCTTGGATAAAAACGGTTCGCCTATAGGTTGGGTGGTCAACTGAGCTTCGCTCGACCGACTTAACCCTCCTAGTGTGATGTATGCACGGGGGTCCGGCAAGACTAAGCTACACCGGAGAGCAGAGGGGTGATTCCTTCTTATCTCAATGGGGCCGTCTTGACCCGACTTCGTCCGGATCACATACATATGTTCCAACGAATAGGACGGGTAGGCTTGCCTCGTTACCGACACCATTCGAATCCTTGATTTGATGTGCTTTATGTTAACATCAAAAGACGTGGTTAGTTAACCCACAACCACTTCCAAAATATTGAGTGGGAGCGGGGGAGGCGACAGCCAACCCCACGGCCTCTACTATAGATACAAGTAAGTGAGAGAAGGGTGACGCCTCGAGGCGCTTTGATTTCGTCCCCCTAAGGATGGTGTTCGCCCCTATCAACATTCATGGCTTGGTCTCCGAAAGGATAGGATTTACTGGTACTTTCGTCGGGTCACTGACCTATCCTAAGACGGCATACTCGGGGCGTACCTAAGAGATCCGATATAGTAGGTCACACTCATCATGGGTATTTTCTTGATAATATCTAGGCTAAAAGGAAGGTAGTCAATGAATAAAGGGATGTTCGATTCTCGTGGGATATTCGATTCTCACAAAGTTATTCATTGATGAGATTGTCTCGATTTAACCGTCATCTCTTTGACCTACCCTAAGGCGACCGAGATGCGAGGTTAAAACCTTGGAATGGTAGAGTAGACTTAATTTTTAGTTTACAATTCCTAAAATTAATATAGTAGTGTTAAACTTGAATTAATTTATGTCATTTTATTTACAACATTATCCTTACTAAATTGCTTAAAAATTTATAATTGACTAGTATTGACTTAGTTAAAAGTGGAAAGTAACTAGGACGTTGAACTAGTTAATCAATAATGCAATTATTTTTCGAAGAGATATTTTCTCTTAAGCCTTTTAAAAAAAAAAAACTAGAGTGACATATAGGTATGTCACTAGTGTCATTCGTGTCAAATGGAAGACAAACTTAGTTTGACCAAAGGTGATCTCGGACTTTGAAATTCTTAGTGAATTTTGAATGTGTAGTAATTACACGAGTAATTTTCTAATTGAAAAATTGGAAAATCATGAAGTGTTACTAGTTGGACGATATTTGGAATCGATGAACTAGTGGGAGCTTTATGATTTGTTGTTTTTCTAGAACATTAGAAAAGTGTAACTGACTACACACGTAACCGTTCGAATTGAAAAGCCGGAAAGTCATGAAATGTTGCTAGTTAGACGATATTTGGAATCGATGAACTAGTGGGAGTTTTTATGATTTGTTGTTTTTCTGGAAACAATAGAACTATGTACGAAAGATTTTCTAATCGAAAAAATCGGAAATTCATAAAAATAAAGCATTGCTCGTTAGACGGTATTTGGAACCGATAAACTAGTGGGAGCTTTAATGTTATGATTTGTTGTTTTTTCTGGTATATTAGAAAATCCGAGAAGTCCCGACGAGTAACACTCGAAATAGACACCCCACGGTTCAAGAGTAGTGTCTACTCAAACGAACCGCTGGTTCAAGACTGTTTCCATTCACGGAAAGTCAAGAATGGGTGAATATGTCTAAAAGTGTTAGTCATCTAAACTAAGAAAATTTTAAGGCTGAACCGAAAATTAATTAACTGAAAAACATAGGATAAGGACAGTGATTTTGGATCACCAACCTATGAATCCTTGATGATTTTCTCGTGCTAAGTTCTTTGGCAGAACAAGGTAGCAGTGCATTTAACGATTAAAAGAGTAAACAACGGGCAGTTAATTTTAGCTAGAATAGTGGGAGTGATGTGAGGAAATGAATCTCGGATTCAATCCTTGGATATCGCAGAAGATTTATTTTTCTGTTTAAGATTCGTTGGAACGAATGGATTTACCTTCTATTCGATAATTTGTTTGTCGATAGAAAGTGAATATACCATTTGTAATGACGAATCCAAGACTCGGACTTTTGTTTGATAAAGTCAAAAACCACTTAGAATCTAACTTTGAAATATGTATATAAAACACATCTTAAGAACTATTAAAAGTAATTGGTTTCTATATTTAGATAAACGCTTCTTCATATTCCGTAGTTAGTGCATAGTCCCTAAAAGACAAGACCTGAAGACTGGCTCAGGGTGATTCCTTTCTCCCAGTCTGGTTATATTGTCTCAAAGGTTCGATGACTAAGTTTCCTTTCAATCGGGAAAGGATAATGGATATAAAGAAGTAACATAGCTTGTTCATGACGACCTTCGGGGTCTGATGAAAGATACGAGCTAGTAGGAGCTTCCGAGTAGTGACTTCTTGTCTGATAACTATTCAAACACTCCGGTAAGTTTATCCAAAATATTTTGAGGTTTCTCTGTTTTCAACAGAGATAGAGTATTCTATACTCGAAATGGGCCATCACATAGTCCTGGGGATGATGCTCGCCTCGCCTCATAGTGAAATGTTTTCACTAAGTGAGAAACCGTTAAATTGACTTATATAGTTTTTAGATGTGCTACAATACACTGCTTAACTCAATAAAGATATTAGAAGCGAAATATCGGTTTACATTGAAATGTAAGACCGAGAAGTCTACCTAGGATATGCTTTGGAATTTACGGATAAGGTGTGGATTCGGTTCACCCCACTTCCATAAATATAAGCATTTAGCACACGGTGCTTGAAAGTAGGTCTGAAATTTCGCGAACACGTTCGGGTCGCTGACCAATCGTTTCTATATCTTGTAGCATTGAGAAAAAGGTTTGTTATAAGATTCATGAAATCGGGAAGGGACGCTTATCTTGTTGCATCCTTTCTTCGATAGAGTCTATGAACAACAAACCTTGAACTTGGAGTACGGTTACTCAAGGTAGTTACTAATCGATTAAAATCGCACCACATCCAACATCGGTTGTTGGTGATAACACTAAATACTACTAAACTAGATCAGAATTTCGATCCACCCAGAATGTAGTGGGAGTATGGTTTACCAATTACCCATTACGGGTTCTGTGGACTTTGTAGTCTGAGGATCGATTGATGACCTATGGCTCTTTTGTGAGCAGTATAGGATTCTGATAATAGAGGTTGGTTTAATGGCCATAACCCTGTGAATGGAGTTCGGTACTCCAATTACTTCATGCTCTTGTAGAACCACCTGAGCGTCTCAGGCCCAGTGGGAGTAATTGGATCTACATGGAAAAGAGTAGAATGAGTTCGGTATTGCATGATTTCGTTCAAAAGCAGAAAATAGGGGTGATTCCCTAAGACTTTCTTGCCAAACAAACGGAGTCTGGATTCATTCGAAACAAAAGGGTATTGACTTATGAACTTATGACAGGATGACTGTCAAGGCTTATGTCCTTTGTGGATAAAAAGCAAACCTCTCGGTCATCGGAAGTCATATATTTCTACAATATGTGGATTTGACCAGAATATTGATAAGTTTTTTGTAGACTGGATATCAATTTTAGTATAGTAGTGAATATATACATATATTAGTGTTTGTGAATGATAACACTTTGCACCAGCTTGGAATCAACATGGGTGTGTTATCTCAAGTCGAAATCGACAATGCCACAATTCTCTGTGAATGAGATTTGGACAACATTCTTAAGAGTTTGACTCGGTCGAATTCATTAGAATCGATCATTTGGTTTCCCATCCATCTTATTGGTTAAGATGATGCATCATGTATGCAACATTCAACGAGGAAGTTCTACCCTATGCCTCGTGAATAACTCTCTAAATCTTCGGATCAAGAGAATCGGGATAGATTCTCTTTCTAGTAAGAGATGGTCGAGTTATTGAACATCAACTTTGATCGAATCTTAGATTCGGCGGTTAACAAAGCAAGTTTAGTATGTCCTTTAGTATCTTGAAGAGAACGAGGAACAATATGCGGACATACTCATGTGTGAACCTGGATATGTGTGATACAATCGATTTTGACTTTAAGTCGATTGAGGATGATCGTTAAGTCGATCTCGGGCTCGATGTTTACTCGAGTACCACATGATTTGATGGACCGGTAACGTTTCGATTCTACGGATCGTCTCGAGCCGACAACCTGACTAATCATTAAGACCCATGACATTTAGATGTAGGTGCTCCCGAGTCACCGACCTATCCTACGACAAAGATACTCGGAGTGTACTTTGGAATCTGAAATGGTTATGACATGCTTAGTGGGTACTAGAATACGGGATAAGTCTCCATTGCTTTAGAGCAAGTGGGAGATGTAGTTTGTTGTATTTTAATAATAGGGTGTGCTCTAAAACAATTAATCACATGCTTTCGTGCAAGTGGGAGATTGTTAGGTGTGATGCCCGAAAGACAATTTTGTAATTGTTTTATTTAATAAATGAAATGATATTGTTATTCATATTTATTATTCTCATATTCACCGATGTGACAATAGTATTTACACTACGAAAAACCCTAAGTATATCGTTTATGTAATCACTTAACTTTCGATTGTATGGTATATACACGGAGGATTGAGTTAGTGAAGATGTACTTAAAATACAATTAGCCCGTAGTGAAGTTAATCGAGAGTATCGGGTCTCTCCTTTAACGTGCTATTAATGCGCCTGAAACACAATAGGTGTGATAGTCGTATCCGGACTTTCGGTTAAGAGAACCTAATGGGGCATTTATATATGATAGATATATCATATAGGGTTTGGACCGATTTGATTAGAGTTCTCGATATAATTCCGTAATCGAGAAGTCTTATCGAATCAATGGATGATCATATTTATGGATATATCTTAATCTGAGGTGATCACGATCAACCGCTTGAATCGCATGAAGTTTGACTTGACGGTTAAGGATTACACCGAGTCCTGTGGTCCGAATTACCCCATCTTGGCATTATCTTCGGATTGAGTGAGTAGTCCGTGTTATCACAGATACGGAATCCATTCCTTCCATTTATGGAAGTAGATAGACAGCTTCTCTTATTTGTTAATCCTAAAATCGATCGATCGCGCGCGAGTTCATATCACACCGATTGATCACCAAAGTGAGTTGTATGAATTAATTGATCACTAGGGGTTAATGGTAAATAAGGATAAGAGGTTCTAAAAGGGTTAACGGTAACTTCCCGATTTAGAATGAATAATCTATGGAGGATTAATCCATATGTAATGATTATATCAATGGACGCTTATTATTATTCTCGTGAGGAGATAAATATAATCTCATAATCGGAGGAGTGCAGTCACGGGATTATGGTGGCATATTCCTGTGATTGATTTATCAAATATAATTATTCTGTTCGTAAGATAATTATTTATTTGATTTATCGGAGTCACGATTATTAGTCCATGGTCCCCGACGTGCCTCCTAATATAGCATAGCTATTCTCGGACGTCGAATCCTAATAATATTAATTTAGTTCTTGTTGGACTTTATTAAAACGATATGTGAATTAATTGTTTAGTGGACTATTAAATTAGTTGGGCTAAATAATTAAATATGTGGAAAAGACATTTTCCATAATCTTGCCCAATTGTGTTATAGCCCAAAATTAATTATGACTAGGTCATGAATTAAAAGTGGCGCCCCCCTCTTATTTTTGGAACAAGAAATTAGTTTTCTTGTGATTAATAAGACATGTGCATAAAATATTTATTGGATAAATATTTATGGAAAGAAATAAAGATAAATATTATCCTAGATTTGTTCTAGAATATTATGGGATTATCTTTTATTTAATAGGATTATCATAATTGATTTTGTATTAATTATAAAATCCTTGGGGCTTAAGTTTTACTCTCCTATATAAAGAGAGTTCTCCCAAGCCAAATATACACTACATATTTCGACTTCACCTCTTAGAGAGGAGAAGAAAATATTTTTTCGGCCAAGGGGTATTAGGGGGGAAATCTTGGAGATTTTTCCGGGTAGCATATCGGAAGGGTTCGAGTCGAGAATTTCCTTCCACCGGGAGTTGCTTGGATCACACGTACGGAAGATCGTGGTGCTCTTCACGCTTTCCTTCGTTCATCCTATTGCGGTTCTTCAACTTGGATTTTGAGATCCAAGAAGTATGTTCTACAACCCCCTTGTAGATATAGATCTAGTTATTTTATTACGTGTAGTTTATAGATCTAGATCCTAAAATCGCTTCCGCTGCGGATGGTATTACTAACAACTCCTTCATGATGCTAAAATCAAGAAGCGAGAATTTCAAGTTGGGGAGCAAGTCTTACTTTATAATTCCAGGTTGCATCTGTTTCCTGGAAAGTTGAGGACACGTTGGTCCGGCCCCTTTGAAATTCTTCAAATTATTGCCGGAGGTGTTTTAGAGCTGAAAGGTCATGGTGACCAGCCGTTCAGAGTGAATGGTCAATGGTGCAAGCATTATATAGGACAAACCAAAGAGAAACCTTTGATTGTTCATTTCCTCGACATCCTAGGGTGTGGTATGACCGAAGTCACTGAGTTTGATGAATTTTCACCCGACTTGTTTTCCGAGGATGACGGCAAAGGCTTGGTTGAGCAAGTTATGGTCGATATAGTTGGGACATGGAAGAGCATGAAAGGGAGGCCAAGTTAAAAAGGAAACTGAAGAAGAAAAAGTCGACAATGGGGAAAATTAAGAGCATTTGGAAAGAAGCAAGAAACCTAACCTCCTGTGTTAGATGTTGTTTCTGTGGCAACCAAGCTAATAAGAATTTAAACGAGGTCTTAAGTGGTAGAAAGTTAAAGTGGCCTGATCCAGGCTGAGTTGCAGGATTGTCGAGCAAACGACGTTAAACAAAAGCGCTACCGGGAGGCATCCCGATAATAATAATAATAATAATAATAATAATAATAATAATAATTTGGATACGACTAGTCTTAATGAAATGTAGAATATGTGGAATGAATAATCATAATGGAAGTTGAACACATAGCACGACCAAGCATCAGGATGAATGTTTGAATGTCTTTTAAAGGGAACGATTAGGTGGTTATCCGAAAATCCCGAGGGAGTACACAGAAAACATTCAAATACATCATTTCTTGGACTTAGGTTGTTAGAATGATTTAACCCTTGAGGATCTGGGTATAAAAGACTCGATACTCTTTCACACATCTCATTTTATGATCTACTCTATTTCCAACATGAATTTATGACTTGACTATGATATTTGCTCATGTGATACTCTCTATGATACATATATGCTTAGATGTTCTGTGCTTTACCCGTGTGGGTTATTTTTCCATCTAAAGCTTTTATGAGATTGACTATATATATATATTGCCTATCGAATTTTCTGATGTGACAGGGCCATTTACTTATTATTTCCATATCCCTATTTGATGTCTTGGCACGAGGACCATGTCCCGTGTTTGCTTTGTGTTGGTTGTTTTTGTTTTGGTATAGGGATTCGGATCGTGCTTTCTCATGGTCATTTTATTCACGGGATTCGATAGCATCTTTCTCGCCTGGTTTATAAGCTAAGTCTTCCTCTCTATCTCATTTACACTCTGAGAATAATGCAAAATCGTAAGTGGGGGTGTAGTCCAGTTGGTTTAGAAATGGCGAGTAAGTGTTTAAACCCTTAGTTTTTGGATCTTTTTCGAGCATAAATGAGTTGATTAGAATGAATTGTATAAGGTATATATTTCATGGATTTGAAGATATAATGATCAATTTGATAAGTATAACTAATTTGAACCGTAAGTACATTTTAACCCCAAATTTATTTGTGTAACATGAATTCATTGTTCACGTAAGCCTTTGATATTGAAGCGAAAATTTTAAATCAGATCCATTCAAGATCCTAGTGGTTATTCTGAGATAATTGCGAAGAACTTAGTACCTAATTTTTGAACATGTATGTGAATATCTGAAGGTTTGAATGTGATAGAAAGAATATAAGTTAAGTGGAATGAAAAGAAAAAATACCAAATTAAGAATATGTCGGTTGTAGCTACCAATGATTTGAGTGCAATAGGGCGTTATCACGAAACGTCCTATATCACTATGAGGTTTAAAAGCTCCCGACTGCCCGATGATAGTAGTCCAGCTAGGGTGTTATCACGAAACGTCCTATTGCTGGGAAAGAGGGCAACTGCCTGATGATAGTAGTCCAGCTAGGGTGTTATCACGAAACGTCCTATTGCTGGGAATGAAAGCATATGCTACAAATGTGAAAAAGAAAAAAAATTGACAGTTTGGTTAAGCATAGTTGAAAACTTAGTTATCTTCTGACTATCCCCAGTATAAACTGAATGATATGCTTTAGGGATTATCCTAATAAGTACACGGGAGGACGTTGTGTGGAACTTTTGCTGCCTATACCTAGGAAAGTCATTAGGACTGTCTGAATGGATATTTGTGCGTTTGCTTGAATTATTCAAGGGAGGAAAGTGGAAATTGAAAGGCTTGTCACACACACACACTCTGTTATACATTTATATTAAGGTTAACGTGTGGTTATGATTCGATCGGTTGTATTATCTGGTTGTCCCTTATATCTTATCTTTTCGTGAATTTTGTCCCTCATTCATTTTGTTTTATCACTTATTTTGCTCGAGGACGACCAAAATCTAAGTGGGGGGTTTGTGATGACGGAAAAATTCACTATTATTATTATAACATTTCACCCCACTTCTGATACCATTTTGAGCATTTATGTATCAAATCAAGTCATTAATTTATAGGTTTTATCTAATTATATAAGTAGTAAGTATTATATAGAATATCGTATTTTTATCGTGTTTTTATAAGTTTTTGTACCGGTTTAGTAATCGGAGTGTCGTGTCGGATTTACGTTTGGTATTTTGGTGGTTTATTGCAGAATTATAGCTTGACCAAAATCCCGAGTAATGACACGTTTTGAGGCCTAAAGGAGGTATTTTTAGGGATATAAGAGTGTGCCACTAACTTAAGTGGTCAAGTGGCTCGATGGTTAGTGAATACACTAACGAATTATATCTTCGACGAACAAATGGCTCATTAAAACGGCATTTTCTGAAGAAATGTCCTTAATGAAAGTTGTAGATCTTTGAAAGAGCTTTCCAACGCATTTTGAATCACGTCAATCGGACTTCTACAACTCAAGTATCATTAAGTCAAGTGGTCAAGTGGCTAATCGATTCGATTTAGTGGAAATCGAGAAATATCTTCGACGAGCGAATGGCCCATCAAAAGACATTTTCTGAAGAAGAGTCCTTCATGAAAGTTGTAGATTTTTCAACGAGCTTTCCAATGCCTCTTGAATCATGTCATTTGGAGATCTAGAACTCAAGATATGAATTTTAGTAAGTTTTATTCCAAAATATATAATTTATATCCTAAAATTGGAAATTAAGGAGATGAATGTCATGATTAGTCCGCCCAGTCCGACATTTTCCGGACCGTCCGGCTGTGACTATCTCGCCTATAAATAGGCGCATTTACTCAACAGAAAGAATGCCCTTTGCTTTCGGCCAATTTTTTTCCTTCTTGTTCTTTTTTTTTTTTTTTTTTTTTTTTTGTAGTATATATATATATATATATATATATATATATATATATATATATATATATATATATATCTAATTTCTTTTCATTTTTCTTGTTTTTTTTTTTTTTTTTTGTAGTAACAATATATATATATATCTATATTAGTATCTATATTTATGTATCTATATATATATCTATAGATCTATATACTTATATATTTATATATATACTTATATACTTATATATATGTATCAAAAAAATAATAATACCGTAGTATTGTTGTAATGCTCAGGAAATTATCGAAAGATCGTTGTTGTTGAAGTCAGAATCGTTTCCGAGAATACGGTCTCCGAATCAACAGTTGTAATCTGAAATGATTTCAAGCAATCATACGATGATGAAAGGCTAAAGCACGTTGGAACAAGCTCTGTGAAACCGATTCTTAGCAACATCTTGATTTCGAATTTGGATTATCTTGTAAGTTTTAATAAAAATTGTATCTTTTCTATGTTTTGATTGTTGTTATGCAATTTATATCGAGAGATGGTTGCTGTTTGATGTTCAACGTTTGATGAGAATCGTTGTTAAACTTTAGATCACCATAGTAAAGATTAGATTTTTAACCTAAAAATAACGAGAGTTGTTAGGTTGAATATCTAGATTACGAAATTGAGAGATTTTACACCTTTGTTATGAAAGCGTTAATCTTTAAAATCGAAAGATAAAAGATTGATAGGCGAACTTTTCTAAGAGATTAGGAGTTCATACATTCGATAGGTGAATCACAATTTTCGTTAAATCACCACAAGATAATCTAGAGTCGAAATTGAGGGTTGCGGGAATCGGTGGATCACTGCTTGTTCGTTGTTAAATTACTTGAAAGAAAAATCGTTGTGCTGTTTTGCTTCGTCTTAATCATAGTAATCGTAGCAATTTTTATTGTCTTCTTAGTTTATAGATTAGAATTAACTTAATTAGTTCGGTTCGTAATTATCTTTCCTGACTTTGGATTGACAACCCTCTGTCCAGTTATTTGTTTTCGTTTTTTATTTCTCGTGACACTTTTAGAAAAATTAAGAACTAGACCAACCTCGATTCCCTGTGGATCGACTCCGGTTTTTAATCGCTATACTACGATCCCTGCACTTGGGGTAAACCGGATTTATTTATTACTTGTTTGTTTTGCTTTGCTATAAAATCCGAGACAAGCGTGAATGTCTCGAACGCCCAACTTGCGTAACAAAAACTAAAAATGCTGACGACCCAACGCTTTCGTAAAAATATCCGCCAATTGATGCTTCGTAGGAACATACGAAGGAAGAATCAAACCATCCGTGATAGCATCACGCACAAAATGACAGTCTGCCTCAATATGCTTCGTGCGTTCGTGAAAGACCGGATTCTGGGTGGTATACAATGCCGATCGACTGTCACAAAAGAGACGGATCCCAGGAGGGTGACGAACACCGAGCTCAGCAAGTAATTGTTTCAACCACTTCAATTCACATGTAATCGATGCCATAGATCGATATTCCGCTTCGGCTGAAGAACGGGAAACCGTAGTTTGTTTCTTGGGCTTCCAAGATATCGGCAAATGACCAAGAAAGACAAACCAACCACTCAAAGAACGGCGAGTCAGGGGGCAGCTCGCCCAATCAGAATCGCACCAACCTTCAAGGAGAAGAGAACTGTCAGAGCGCAACAGAATGCCTTGACCCGAATGTTTCTTTAAGTACCGAACGATACGTAAAGCCACGTCCCAATGGTCAACCCGAGAAGCCTGTGTAAACTGAGATAACACATGCAAGGAATACGCCATATCGGGTCGAGTAACCCCTAGATAGATAAGTCGGCCAATCAGCCGACGATTCGGCCCCGGATCACTCAACAACAGGCCAGTAGCAAGGGCCAACTTGTGATTCTGCTCAATCGGGAAATCAGCGGGCTTGATCCCAAGTAACCCGGCTTCATGGATAATATCAAGGGCATACTTCCGTTGATTTAAGAAAATTCCGTCCTGTTTCTATCCACCTCGATCCCAAGAAAATATTCAGAACCCCAAGATCCTTCATCTTAAAACATTTCCCTAAATAGTCTTTAAAAATCGTCATCGCAACCTTATCATTCCCAGCAATAATCAAATCATCGACATAAATGAGGACATAAAGCTGAATCTCACCACGAATCAAAGTAAATAACAAATAATCGGAGTAGGATTGACGAAAACCATACTCACGTAATGCAAAGCAAGCTTCGCAAACCAGCATCTCGGGGCCTGCTTCAACCCGTATAACGACTTACGCATCCGACAGACTAAGTTCGAACCGTTCTTCTCAAAACCCGGTGGGATCTTCATGTAAATCTCCTCCTTCAAATCCCCATGCAAAAATGCATTATGTACGTCCATTTGGTGAATATCCCAGCCTTTCACCGCAAAGAACACTAAGAAAAGTGCGACAAGAACCATTTTCACCACAGCGCAAACGCGTCCGTGTAATCAATACCTCTTTCTTGATGATGACCAAATGCCACTAACCAGGCTTTTAACCACCGCAAAGTCCCGTTCTCGTCATATTTTTCTGTATAAACCCACTTACTCCCCAATGCCTTTTTCCCAACAGTAATGGGTTGTAACTCCCAAGTACCCTGGTCTTCTAGGGCCTAAATTTCTCCAGCCATGGCCCTACGCCAACCTTCATGTTTAACTGCCTCCTTAAAAGATTTAGGGGGGTTCCCAATTGTGATAGCTGCCAGAAACTTACAATGCTTATCAGAAAACTTATCATAATTTACAAAATGCATAAGAGGATACGGAGTACCTGATGATGCCTGTTCGCGGTTTTATGCAAAGCAAAAGATAACAAGTAATAAAATAAAACCGATGTCACCCCCAAGTGCGAAGGCTCGCGGCTATAGTGGTGAAACCGGATCGTATCCGCGAGGACTTATGCGAAAAAAAGTTTTTTTTTCGATTTCTTTTATAAAGTTGATGATTATGATCTCGGATTTTCAATTAACAAACTAAGGTAGCAAACGTGAAAATAAATAAAACTACGATAATAAAATTTATAATTTAAAACAACTAGAACGCACCGATGATCCACCACCCCACCGAAAATAACAAGAAAGACACATATTCATTCGTAAGTTCTTGGATTATTATCTCGCTAAAGAGGCATTTTCCTTTCGGTTCATCGCCTTTTAATTAGTTCACCACTCTCGGTACAACTAAAGCATTTACGGATCAAAGATATGGATATAAATCCTAATCTAATAACATTCACCCTCAACTTACGTATGTTGGAAGAATATTATCATTCTCCTTCACGGTAATCTACGAATTCATCAACTTCCGTATCTAAATTCGAATATCATGCAACACACATATTGTTCATACACATTGCACTTAAACAAAGTAAAACATGAAGGAAGAACAAGATAACTTACGAAAATGAATTAAAGCGAAATCCTTATTTATTCCGGTGATGGTGGCTTCACAACGATGGTTCTAGCTTAGAGACCTTAGCCAATCATCCTCGATTATGATTTGAAATCAGGGCGTAGCTCAAAGATTACAACAAGATTACTATTCTAATTTATTCTCGGCATAACGCCTACAGAGTATTTACATAAAAGACGGGAAAAGTAAAAGCTTGGCCAAAAGTGACCAAGGAGGCGCCTTTATGGATGGAAATGAGGGAGTTCTTATAGGAGAGTTGAGGGGAGGTGTATAAGGAGAGGTTGTAGTTGAGGAGATATTTTTGGGAGAATATGCTAAGGAATATTCTCAAGTTTGTTATAAGCATGTGGGAGGTGATAATGACTTTGCATGTGAAGGTGAGGAGTCACTAAAATAGCATGTGGAGTTTGTTATGACTCATCATCATCATCATTAAGGAGCACATGGAGTAACATGCATCAAACTTGGCCAAAATATCTCCGGTTCGTCCGTAATTCCAAAGAGATTCGGTAAAAAATCATAACTTGAGTTGTAGACCTCCGATTGACGTGATTCAAAATGCGTTGGAAAGCTCATTTTAGTATCTACAACTTTCGTCAAGAACTCTTCCCTGAAAATGCCTCTAAGTCGGGTAAAATTTCCATCGAAAAACAGGTTACGGTAGAAGACGTTGGAAAATATTGATCCGTTGATCTCGTAAACTCGTGGCATCTTCTTCTTTTCCTCAAAATCCATCTTTTAGGCCTCAAAATATAATGTTACGTGGCATATTTTGAAATACTTGATCACCAAGTTTGGGCCGAATCGAATCGAGCTTTCTTTATTCGAATCGAGCTTTCTTCTTAATCTTCATCTGATCTTCGTTTAAGCTCCTCATTTAACATGCAAGCGTACCTACATTCATGATAACATCGTGCAAAATGTAACATCTCATATTCAAAGATTTTTATCAATGAAACCACATAATTAACACAAATTTGCACTTAACCACTTTTAAAACTCATTTGCTCAATAATTCGATTAAACCCTTGATTTCTATGCAAATTATACGAATATGGAGGAAATTGTTATAAAATATAACATTAGAAATCGTATAAAATCACCCTAAACAATGCCGAGGAAGTGGAAGAGCATGGAGTAGGACTTTTCAGTGCAACCAGAGTATGTGTCACGTAATCCTAAAATCGAGAATTCGGAATCTTCTGTCATCTACCTCGGCCTAATTATTCCGCACCGTCACCTGGCTGTTGAGGTTGTGGTGAGGGTGCAATATCATGTGCAAGATCATATGTCGAATTGCCTGTCATCATGCCCGTGCATCCCCCCTCAACTCGAGGATCCGAAAATGGTGGACCTCCCGAAGAAGAAGGAGAAGCCTCGAACCCCATATCTACAATGTCAACATCCTCGAAAATTGGATAAGGGATGAGAGGAGACACACTACCCTCGGTCTGCTGAGATAAAGGGAAAACATGCTCATAAAATTTTACATCTCGGGATACAAAAATTTCCTCCGAATCAAGGTCATATAGGGTCCACCCCTTCTTCCCAAAAGGATACCCTAAGAACACACACTTACGACTACGGCTGGAAAATTTATGTGAGGGACGATGATCATATGCATAACACAAACAGTCCAAAATTCTAAGCATCGATAAATCCGGTTTTTTTGTGAAATAGAGATTCATAAAGTGTTTTATAGTTCAAGATACTCGAGGGGGTTCGGTTAATTATATAGGCAGCTGCCATAACACACTCTCCCCAGAACTTAAGAGGTAAATGACCATCAAACCTAAGGGCTCGTGCAACATTTAGGATGTGTTGATGCTTACGTTCTACCCTTCCATTCTGCTGTGGAGTCCCAACGCAAGAAGTTTCATATATGATCCATTCATTTTTAAAATAAGGAAGTAAAGGCCTAAACTGAGTCCTATTATCACTACGAACTCGTTTAATCGTGACCTCGAACTGATGAGAAATCAAAGCGGCAAAGTCCAAAAAAACAGTTTCAACCTCCATTTTATTTAACAGCAAATAAATCCACACCGAATGAGAGTAATCATCAACAATATTTAAAAAATACATAGCACCACACGTCGAGGGAACACTATATGGGTCCCACAGCTCACAATGTATCAACTCAAAGATACGACTGACTTTATTGTCACTAAGAGGAAAAGGCTCACAGGTCTGCTTTGCCCGAAAGCAAATATCACATCCATCTTTTTTTAAAAATTTGGAAATGGAAATATTAGGAACCTGCCGAAGAACCTTTTCTGATGGGTGTCCCAAATGCCGGTGCCACAAATACCCAGTTTGCTCACCATCAATGGCTAGAACCCGAGCCTCTGGAACGCCCACAAACCAAAAAAGTCCATCCCTACAATCACCCAGTCCAATCAGCGTCCTCATCACTCGGTCCTGCATAATACATAAACGAGCAGTGATCTGCATAACACAACTATGATCATCCAAGAATCGAGAGGCTGAAAGCAAGTTACAATTTAATTTCGGTACATATAAAACATTCATAAGCCGTAAATTTCCCGACAAAATTATTGTTCCCGTATGAGTTGCAAATGCCGAACTCCCATCCGGTAAGCCAATAGAACAATGTTCAATAGGTCATAAATCAATAAATGAATATCGGTCACCCGATACGTGGTGAGTGGCCCCGGTATCAATAATCCACATATACTTACCGGTCAATCAATCTTGCGATTTCGAGCTATTTAAAAGGTCTAAAATTCCTTGCCATTAGGCCAATGTAATGGTCATGAGTCCAGATTCGTTTAAGGTGCACTGCGAACCTGAACCCACATTGGTCTGAACCGAGCTGGATGGACCAGCCTGACTTACCTTCAGCTGGTAAGAAGATCCGATCCCAGCATACTCCACGGTCACCACACCAATACAGGAAGCCTCACAGGTTCCTCGTCTGTCACCATGGCCACGCCGGTGACAAGCATCCCTCCGATCAGAGCAAAGGTGTGCCTGACAAGAGGAGTAAACATCGTCGTCCCCATCACTGTTACCGTGAGAGGATATAGAGAACGAGTCCATCGCTTTTTTTCATCTTTCGGGCAGCACATTAAACGCCATCATGGCATCACCGTCTGGTTGTTGCAACCCGCCATCAAGGTGCCGCAACTGCTCTCTCTGTATGATGATCCAGGTCAATCGCCAAAATCCGATCTTTCTCACCGTAATGACCGCGGCGCCCTCGCTTAAGAAGAATGAAGCTCCAACCCTTTTTTTTCGGTGGCAGAATCACAACAAATACACCATCAACGTCTAAGTTTCATGCAAATTGGATTTTACAAACGGAAAACTGCGAAACCGAAGCAACAGACAGTAGCATGCAAATTATGATATACACCAAACATTCGAAGAATAGAGCTCTGATACCATGACAAATTTCAGTCAATCTTTTTTTTTGTATCACTATCAATCATCAAGTACAATATTTATAGCCACTAGTAGGTGATGTAGCACATCCAAGATAATTATTAGTCTTTATTTAATGTTTTAATTAAGTGGTTCACCATTGGGCTTTTTAAATGTAGAGTTTACCTAATTGGGCTTTTAGCCTATAAGTAGTAGGAGTCCCTTACTTACTAGGGAGATGATGTAATCTTGAATGTTGAATCTTCTTCTCTTTTGAGAATGAATTTATCATTGAGCTTGGATTAGCTCGTTCTTATCTATTTATTATAGATCTTCTACATCATTTGGTATCAGAGCTAGAGTTTTTCCCCTCACAGTATGATGGTCAAAGTGAGTCGGGAAGATAGCCGGATTCGCGACGGTGTTCGGGATTCAAAGATCCTTCAGGATATTTCTTCAAAACTCGGTTCTTTTACATCTGGAACGAATCAAGATTTGAGGAATACCAAACAAACGGTTCACGACACGAAACAGACTTACCTCGGCGAGCGGTCGGTGAGCAGCCACGTTGGAATTATGTTGGTTTTACTTCAAGCTTCAGCACATGTGATAGTGAGTTTCACGGCTGCAGGGAAAATGAAGACCCTTTTCATGGGTTTTATCATAAATATGGTGGATTAAAAGTCAAATTCGAGAAAAATCTCCCTCTTTTTGATGGATTTTGGCACACAGAAGATCTCATGAGTTGGATTGCAGCAATCGAAGACTTCTTTGAAGAAATCAATCCACCAGAACATGTAAAGTGCAAAATCGTTTGGTATAAAATGAAGGGGGCTGCATATTATTGATGGAAAATGTTGCAGAATGATAGATTTCCAGAGGGTAAGAATTTAATCGTTTCATGGCCTAGAATGAGAGAACTATTAATCTGTAGATTTGCGTCTAAAAAATGGACGAAATATCCGTTAGATATTTACAGCTGCAGTCTTGAAGAGAATGATGTGTGCAAAATGGGTGATGATCTCTATCATACTAAAGAAACTAATCGGACTGAATCTAGCAACAATGATGATGAATGTTCCGAGGAGAAGAATGAATGTAATGGAGGGGCTCAAGCGATTAAGTACACTGAACTTGCAGGAGCTGAAGTGGTTGAGCATCTACAAGGTGATGAATCTACACCCGCCAAGTGTTCGATAAAAGTTCCCTTACAACCCAGCAACACCGGGCAGAAGCAATTAATGAGTTGTGATCCCATTGACGATTCCCGCTACTTGTGGCTAAATACTGTTGATGCTTACAAGGTTTCCAAAAGCAGAGATGTGCTAGTTGACGCGACGAACAAACAACAAACCTTGGCCACGTTTCCTGACCAAAGCATGGTGGAGATAAAGAAACCCATGGAAATCAAGATGCTGAGAACAACACTGACATTCCCACAAAGGAAGCACCAGGTACTGTCAATGGTGAGATAGAAACTGTTAAAAGGAATGAAGTGAAGCATGGTAAATGTGTGTTGAATTTTCCAAAGTTAAGCATCAATGAACAAGACGAAGAGATTAAGTTGCCATCAACTAGTATTATAGCAACAAGCATTTTAAAGAACCCGACTTCCGCACAACGGCATGCCAGTCAAAGTTTAGTAGGTGAAATGAAAATAGGCAGCATGTTTAAGAGAATCCTCAAGGCCTTTGAAATCCCATTCCAAAGTTATTTGCCCGACTTCATACACACGACTAGTGGTTTTCTCGACACGAACTTTGATCCAGGTGGGAAGTACGAACTTGAATTGAATGAAATTGATAGACAGAGGAAATCAGAGTTCCTATTCAACTACTTTGTTGCAGAGAAGCCACTGCTCTTTGAATCTCTATAAGACTGTGATCTTCGACCATTAAATTGCTATTATGGTGCCCATATATCAGTTTTTGGCTCTAGTCTCCAAGAGGAATTAGAATTTGTTAGGGTGTTTGTTGTGGATTTTGGAAACGAGGGATTGATATTAAGTGGCTTGGAAGATGGAGTTTGCTGTGCTCTGACAAATAAATCGGAATCTATGAATGTAGGAACTACAATGCTGACTTTCGATCATGGAGGTTATGGTAGCATCAACAAAATAAGGCATTTTAGGGACTTCGACTTGGACGATAATGAGCATGACATAGAAGTTGCTACTACTACTCATGCTCTTGTAAAACGTGTTATTCTGGAACTTGAAATGTTCTGTTACTTCCTTGTCCGAATTATTCTCATATACCAGAAGGGACATGATAAGGCTAAAGCATGTTCCTCAACTGGCATTTCATGTGTAAAGAACATCAATAGGAGAATTTTTGATGTTTTAGTGCCCAGGCTGCACTCCTATTACTCCTTGAGACACGAGGTTACCGGAGAACTTACGGAAATTAGAGGTATTCCTCTTGTGTTACATTGTATCGTTACGTTTTTCCGCAATGAGCTTGGCCACATAACACTTCTCAACCTATTGCTAGGGAATTGCCTGCATTACAATTTATATAATCAAGCTGAGAAATTGACGTCAAAGATGCTCAAAATCACACTTCCAACCAAAGATTTGGTAGATTTCGCAAAGAACGTTGGCATTCCATCTGTTGGCACAAGTATCAAATGGAAATTTATATGGAGCAGACAGCTCTCGGTTTTGCTGTTATCATTTGATCCAGGTGGAAGTATCCTTTCTTTGAAAAAATGGCACTCTGAGAATCACCTTCCATTCCTTTCTTGCAGATTGTTTGTGATTAACACCAGAAAAAAGTGTGTGCTGGATATAATAGGAGCTTCATCATATGTTGTTAACAATGATAAAAACCTAGCTCAAATGCTTATTGTGTGTGCTGGTCTAGTAGTAAATTACTGGGACATCATAGCTCAACCGAGTGACAAACTTTGGCATCACTCATTTATTTCTGCATGTTTTTGCCCTAATCCAAAATACTTCGACAGTACTACAGGTACCATGCATCACCTTTGATTCTTGCTCTATGTTTACTTTGAAGTCCAGGCCAAAATTGTGAAAGAGACTATTAATTACCAGAATGTTGGCGCAACCGATGTTCGGAAGACTTTCTGTAATTGCCTTGTTGATCTTTGCATCAACAAATTGGGAATTGCTACATTTCTACATTCAGGATGCAACTTTTATCTAACTCATGGACGAGTTATCCTATGGGAGGGCTGGAATGATGAGAACAACCGTAAAAAGAAGTTCATGATGGTTAAGAGTGTTGATATATGTGATCCATGTTTGAACATTGTGTGTAAGAATGGACAATTTAAGAGGATTTTGAAATTGTTCCATAAGGTGAATCCCGAGCTTGATCCGCCCATTTATTGGTAAGCTCCTGAGTTTTAATGTGCTTGGCTTGCTTTCGTCAATGGACTCGCTTTCGTGACGAGCTTTACGTAGGGAGGATGGAGATGATGTAGCGCATCTGGTAAATTATTAGTCTTTATTTAATGTTTTTATTAAGTGGTTAGCCATTGGGCTTTTTAAATGTAGAGTTTACCTAATTGGGCTTTTAGCCTATAAGTAGTAGGAGTCCCTTAGTTACTAGGTCTATGATGTAATCTTGAATGTTGAATCTTATTCTCTTTTGAGAATGAATTTATCATTGAGCTTGGATTAGCGCGTTCTTATTCGTTTATTGTAGATCTTCTACATCAGTAGGGCTTCTACATCAATATAAAATTACCAAACTACCATTACTACTCATAATCCCCAAAATATGTCAATATTTTCATAACACAACCTTTTCCATAAATCATCTATGTCGTAATATGTAAGATAATTAACATTTATATATATCTCAATACGCTTCCTCAAATGTCGATGAGATATAGTTAATTAATATTTTATATCTCAATACGCCCTTCAAATGTGGGCCTATAAAAGAGAGACCCGAGACTCAACACTTGTAAGTATAGTTTTTTATTTTGGAAAATTGTGTTTGGAGCGGGTTAACTCAGAATCTTTTCGCTCTGATACCATGTTGAGCTTTCGGCTCCCGCTTATCCTACACCCTTAAGTCTTTTACTCGATCTGTACGTGAATTATCATCTCTCGAAAATTTTAAACTGATGGAGAGATAGATAATTATTACTCTGATATGTATATTAACATTAATAACGAGTTATATCATATCGTATAAAACTGGTGTATTTTTTAAATTTACAAGTTTGATAAATACTTCCTCCAACAAAAAAAAGCTTGATAAGTACTTCTTTTTAGAACTAAAAGGAATATTTATTAATCATTGTCTGCGATACAAGCGTGAATAACGTGAGAATGTGGGGAGGAGCCCCATTCCACACATCCAACAAGATAGAGACCTTCTCAAGCTAGAAGATGAGCAGCTACATTTCCTTGCCTTTTTACATCGAGACCTTCATGCATTATTTTTATTAAGTTTACTTGAACTCGGTTCAATCGGGACACATCATGTTACCGGTGTCAGGTCACAATTGAACTGCTGAGTTAGCGAGTTTGAACGGGTCAGGACCAGGGGCGGATCTAATAAGCCTAAGGGGTCACGTGACCCCCCTGAGATCCGATTGAATTTTTTTTAGTATTAAAAGGATATGCTTTTATTGTTAAAAAATAGTATAGTTTTACGGTCTGGAGACCATATTTGAAGAAAAAAAAATTGCATTAAAAATGTACTTATACGGTCGAATGACCTATTGAAAAAAATTCTGGATCCGCCACTGGTCAGGACACACATGTTACCGGTGTCAATTCAAAGTAGCGAGTTTGAACGGGTCAGTAATTTAAACCGATTAATGCGTGAACCGACCCAATTTCATGATCGGTTCAATGAGTTTGACAGTCAGAACACCAGACCGAGCCGAGCCGGGTTTGATAACCACCGCGACAACCCTGTTCACAACAACTCGTAAAAAAGCCTCTGTCTTTATACATCTCATTTCGTCAGTCATTTCCTAAAACATAAAACCTTCGTCTTCTCGACTTTGCTTTGTAATAATGGGGTAAACTGAATTTATACGCGGCCTTCGTCTCCTCGTACTTCTCTTTTTTTCAGGAAAAATTATCAGATTCCTTCTTGGTGGGTTTGTGAAGTGAGTTCAAAAAGTGGGATACAATTCACAGATTTGTGAGGAGTTCTATTGAAGAAGTTCTGTGTTGCAGAAACAAGGTGAGTGAGTTAGGTTTTGGCCTATTTATTTTATTTTTCCCTAATTGTCTAAATTTCATGGAGCCATTGATTTTTGATTTTTTGATTTTTGATTTGTCGAAGTAGCAGTACACTGAAGAGTGGTTTTTCTTTTCTGAGAAAGTTTGTCAAAGCTATTCTCGCTGCTATCAAGCTCAAATTATTAAGACATCTGTATTGTATTCTCCATCCTTATTTTTTAGTTTACTTGGCTCCTGTATGTAAGGGGGCTATGCATCATTATATTTTGGTGTTGCATTTGATTTCAGTATGATTGTTTATTTTGGCGAATATAATAGAAAATTGTAGTTTAGTTGTATTGTAGAAGATTTTGGGGATGAATTGTCATTATGATGATATGCAAGGCTATTTCTTATACTCTTTAGACACATTAATTGACATTGTGAATGGAATGGGAACCAAAGAAGATGTAGAGATGGTAAAGACAGCTTTGTGAAGGCCAACTGATTTTAAATAAGGTTCTTTTTTTTCTTCGCCTCAGGAAATATGGGAACCAAAGAAATGACTATCAAGCTCATGCTTGATACCGAGTCAAACAGATTAATCTTTGCTGAAGCTTCAAAAGACTTTGTGGATTACCTAATCTTCATACTTTCTTTACCAATTGGCACCGTTACAAAGCTTCTTACAAGTGAATCAATGGTGGGCTCGGTTGGAAATATCTACACAAGTGTTGCGAATCTGAATGAAACTTACCTGCGACCAAATGTCGGCAAAGACGATATTCTCTATCCAATGGTCTTTTCATCTCTTACTAACATTCCCTTTAAGGCAGCAACCACATCATCCATTAATTCTTCCCGGAAGTTCTACACTTGTTGGGATCCCTTATGCAAAAGTGGTATTTCGAACGTAACTTGTGGTGTTCAATGTCCTGGTTGTAATGGAATTATGAACCAAAAGATCGAATTTATCAACAAAGATTCAAAGGGTTATGTTAAGAGTGTGGCTTCTTACATGATTTCTGATGATTTATCTATAACGTCCATATCAACGATGTCTATTGTTTCAATGATGAATAAGTTTAATGTCACTAAGCTTGAAGAGAGGAAGGTTAAAATTGGAAATGAAGAAGCATTGGAGCTGTTGAAGGCGTCTCTTCAGTCAACCACAGTCTTAACCGATGTGTTCCTTAAGAGGAAGAACAGAAAACAACCAGGTATCAACAATGTGCAGTGTCAATGTGTTTTTTTTTTTTTTTTTTTCTTTCAACAATGGTTTCGTCATTAAAGTTGATATTTTGAATATATTTCATTTTTTTCCAATGGAAGTTATTACACTAATTTAAGTGAGCCAAAAATCATAGGGAATGGGCTGAGAGAAATGGAGATCTTTATCAAAACCCTCACGGGGAAGATCATAACCCTTGAGGTAAAGCCTTATGATACCATCTACTATGTCAAGACTAAACTTGAATACATGGAAGGGATTCCTCCTAAGCAAACACGCCTAGTTTTCGCCGGTAGGGAACTAGAGGATGGCCGAACTCTAGCTGATTGCAACATTGTGGACAAGTCCCAAATCGTCTTCGTACTCAAGCTATCCGGTTGTTGATAAAAATATATGTGCAACAACATATACATGAGGGTGAACAAGGTTTGAAAGGCACACTTCAACTTGAAAACGACGTTGTTATTGGTTTTCTATGTATCGGTAATGGAGGTTTTAGTTGCCTTTGTTGTGGCATATGCCTCTTTTTTGGTTCTTTTGTCAAACCAAGTTCTCATAAAAATAAAAATAAAAGGTATTTGGCGTTATTGGAGTTCTCCCCGTGATGTTTTTCTTTTCTTTTTGTTTAGTAGTTTCCAGCAGTTGTTGGTGGTTGTCTGTTGATGATCCAACTTTAGTCCGGTCATAGTTCTTGTATGTTACATTTGTTTTATTAATTTCTTTGGACTGTGATAAAAAAATGGAGTCAATTTCTCAATTCTCATTCTATTGAGTTTGTAAGGAGTTTAATGAAATGTAGAGTTTGGACCTAGGGAATTGGATCTGATCCAGTGGTACATGCCATTACACTTATAATCAGAATTCGATTCTCATGTTCTGAATTAATTTGAGGTTTATTTATTTTTAACTTGATTTGTTATTTGAAAATTCATTCATTTTAAAAAAAATCTTGGAAAAGAAGTCTTGGAGATGTCAAATTCCTAATTAATGAGAATTATAAAAGCAGGTGTTAAGTTTAGAAATTGAAATCTGATTTTTGAAGGGAAAAAGCGTGCATTTTATTGAATTGGGATCGTCTGCTGTGTCTGCGTCTGTTGTGGCTGTGCTGTGAGCCCGAAACGATGTCGTTTCACCCCAAAACGGCGTCGTTTTGATGTTTATTTTTTATTTTTTATTTTAAGCTCGGAACCAAACGGCGTCGTTTGTACCCAAAACGACGCCGTTTTGCCTCACAGCAGCCCGTGCTGTGTGTATTTCACAGTAGAGGATCGAGGTCCGGATTTTATTAAGGTCTATCAAGAGAGATATCCTGAAGAACGTCCGGAGGAGGGGCATCTCCCTGTTAAACTACCATCTTTCCTAAAAGCTTAAGCTAACGAGGAGGTCGATAATTAACATTATATATTTCACACACGCCTCCTCAAGTGTATGAAGGATGTAGGAGCTCAGATCTAAACGAATTAGATCTATGCGCAGCGGATGGATCACGATTTATATATTACAATACATAAATAAAGGATTTAACAACTACAAGGGGGTTAAGAAAATCAAACCAATAGAAAGAAGAGAAGCCAAGATCTTAGGATGAGAAGCCTTGATCTTCCAATGTGTTCTTCAAACGGTGGTTGGTGGACACCCTTCTTGATATGAGAACTTCCTTGATATGCCACACCAAGAAAAACTTGTAGTTTTTCTTCTTAAAAAACCCAAAACAAGAAAACTAATTTTTTTTTCTCTCCTTTTGGTGTGTGGGGCGAAAATCCATGTGTGTTTTACACTTGGAATAACTCTCCTTTTATAGGAGAGTAAATCCTTGGTCTCCAAGTTTTAATTAATTAAATAAATAATTAATTAAACAAAATAAAATGATATTTTTCTTAATGACTAATTGTGACATGTATTGATCAATAGGAAATCAAATAACAAGTCATCCAACTAATCATATAACAAGAATATCTTTTATTTTCCATAACACAAGAAAATTAATTCTTGTGCTAATTAGAGATCAATAATGGTGCCACTTTAGGGTTTAGAAGCCCACATAAAATGTCTTTTATGTGTATTATATTATTTAGCCCAACTAAATAATAACCATGCATATCAATTAATTAGCCCAGCCAATTAATTATCACTGAGGCACAAATAAACAAGAATATCACCAATTATAGAAGCGCACATTGGGGACTACGGGCCATAACTAAGTAGGCTTCAATAATTAATTATTCATCGAACGTAATAAGTACATTAATTATTAATTCCGGGATTACGCCACCATAAACCCGAAATTGAATTTTACCGATTATAGATGTATACTTATACTCAACCCATGTAGTGAATAAGCGTCCATTGATATAATCACTACATACGGATTAACCTCCATAGATCATCCATTCTCGAAGCGGGAAGCCTCCGTGAACCCGACTCGAGAATATCTTATCCTTATTTACCATTAACCCCTAGTGATCAATTAGTTCACATATCGACTAGTAGCTAATTAGTCTAAATATGAACTCGGACGATCGATCACTTTCTTAGGGCTAACAAATAAGGGGATCGTCTTTTTACTTCCCGCAGGAAGGAATGGATTCCATGTCCGAAAATCGATCTACTCACTCATCGTGAGAGATAGTGCCAATGAAAAGTGGCTTGGAATACATATTTAAGTGAACCGTAACTAACACATCAAACACTACCCCGAGACAAGCATCACCCTATGATCACCTCGTGGATTAAGGTTGATCCATATATGATCATCTAATGATATAATAAGATTCCTCGATTACGGAATTATATAGAGAAATTCATTAAATCGGTCCAAATCTATATGAAATGCCATCATATATAAATGCCCCATGTAGTACCTCTCACCGATAAATTCGTATAAGACTATCACACCCTAAGGTGTTAGGCGCATTATTGGTGTTTTAATCAAGAGACCCTAAACTCGATTAAGTTCACCACGGACTAACAGCTTTAAGTATATCACCACTAACTCAATCAAAGACGTGCATGCCATACACCGAGTTAAGCGCTTACATACCGATATACTTAGGGTTTGCAAAGCGATGTATTACTTACAAGCACAAAGCAAGTAATAAGGTGAGATAAATTACATTATAAAAATCAATTACACAAATTGTCTTTCGGCACTACACCTAACAATCTCCACTTGCACGAAATGACAAGCAACGATTGTTTTTAGAGCACACCCTTTCTCATCTTATTCGCAATACTCTCCCACTTGCTCTAAAAGCAGATGAGATATATCCCTCAATGTTGTACCCTCCAAGCACTCGACTTGGTTCACTGATTAGTTTGGTTGTCGGGTCGATCGATCTTTAGGATCGAAACGTCGCGTCCATCTAATCAGCGGTACACTCTCTCAATATGCTTTTGACCTCTAAAGGATCGAGAAGATCCTTCTAAGCTATCTCTTCACCGCTTTCACAATGAAGTGATATCGCTCACTAGACCTGGAATTACTCCCGCATCGAAAGGAAATTCCTAAGCCATATCGCCACTCTAGCCGCCTCCGAAGTCGCTACGTATCCGATTAACTAAAATCGAATTGGCGGTTCTGGATTTCTCTAGACTATATCTCTATCACAATGAGTAAACACTGAGCCCGAGATCATCCCAACAATCATCCTTAATCTGACTCTATCCCATTTTCTCTTTATCCGAAGATTTAGAGAATCATTCCTGAGAGGTAGGGTAGGACTACTCTCGTTGAATGTTGCATATGTATATGCAAGATCATCTTAACCAATTAGACGGATGGGATAGCCAATGACTCATTCTTGTGAATTTGACCGAATCAAATTTTAGAATATAGTCCAATTCTCTCATCCAGAGAATCTTAGCGTGTCAGTTTCCGACTTCAGATAGCACACCCATGTTGTTTCCAACCGTTTCAGTGTTATCATTCATGAACACTAATACTACTACTTCACCAATATTGATATCCAGTCTACGAAAAACTTATCAATATCCTGGTCAAGTCCACATATTTTAAATCATGTGACTTTAAATGACCGAGAGGTTCTCTTAAATCCACAAAGGATATAAGCCGCGGCAGTCATCCTGCCATTTGTTCTAACCAAGACCCTTCTGTTCCGAATGAATCCAGACTCCGTTTTTCGGCAAGAAAGTCTCAGGGAATCACCCCTATTTTCTGCTTTCTAACGAAATCTAACAAGACTGAGTGGTGAGACAGTTCAAGGTCTGATTAACTCTCTACTTGTCAGGGAATCACTCCTATACCACTCAGCTTTGCACTGAAAATTTAAACTTTCCTATTCATTCGAATCTTTTCGTGTAGATCCAATTGCTCCCATCGGGCCTGAGACACTCGGTGTGGTTCTACAAGAGGTGAACAGAACTCTGAGTACCAAAACTCCATTCACAGGGTTAAGGTTTTCAAACCAACCTCTATGATCGTAATCCTATATAGCCCACTAAGAGCCATAGGTTATCAATCACCCCAAAGAGATCAGAAAGTCCACAAAACCACAATGTGTCAACGGTTAAACCATACTCCTCGGCGTTTGGGTGGATTGACATTCGATTTAGTAGTATTTATCAATGTAATCACCAACAACCGATGTTGGGCGTGGTCCGATTAAATCGAGATAGTAACTACCTTTGGGTAACCGTATCTCGAGGGTTTAAGGTTGTTACTTATAGATTCTATCGAAGCCTTGTGATGCTCAACTGTCACTTTCTTATCTCAAGAATCTTATAACCAACCTTCACTCGTCTCATTAAGGCATTTCACGAGCAAATAAAATCAAGCGTGTGCGCAAATTTCGATCCTACCTTCAAGCATTAAATGCTATATGCCTACATTTACGGAAGTGGTGTGAACCGAATTCACTCCTTATCCATAACTTCACTAGCATCTTCTAGGTAGACTTCTCGGTTTACATAATAATGTTAACCGTTATTTTGCAACCAATTATCTTAATCGAGTTTAGCAGTGTATTGTAGCACATCAATAACTATATAGGGCAAGTCTGTGGTTTCTTCCTCAGTGAGAAACATTCCACTAGGAGGCAGGCTGAGCATTAGTCCCAAGACTATATGATAGCCAATTTCTGAGCATGGAATACCCTATTCTCTGCAAAAATCAGAGACTCCTCCTCGTATTCTTTAGATAAACTAAATCGTGTTTCGAGTAGTTATCAGACAAAATGTCACCAATCAAAAGCTCCCATTAGCTTGTATCTTTCACTAGACCCCGAAGGTCATTGTGAACAAGCTATGTTACTTCTTCAGATCTATTACCCTTTTCTAATATAAAGGAAGCTTAGTCACTGTTCCTTTGAGATAGTGTTCCGAGACTGGGAGATAAGAATCACCATTAGCCAGTCGTTAGGTCTTATCTCTAGGATATATGCACTAATTAATAGATTTTGAAGAATCGTTTATCTTAATATGGAAACCCTTTGCCTATAATAGTTTAAGACGTGTTACATATACTTTTTCAGCATTTCTTAGTGGTTCTGACTTTATCAAACAAAAGTCCGAGTCTCGGATTCGTACTACAAATGTCATATTCACTTTCTATGAGGCAACAATATATCGAGTTGAAAGTGAATCCATTTGTTTCAACGAATCTGTAAACAGAAAAATAAATTTTTCTGTGATATTCAAGTATAGAATCCGAAATTCATTTCCTTATATCACTCTCACTATTCTAGCTGAAATTACTACCCGTTGTTACTATATTAATCGTTAATGTACAGCTTCCTTGTTCTTCCAAAGAACTAAGCTACCGAGTCAAGTTACTCGGTTAAGAAAGTCGCTAAGGATTCATTGGTTAGTGATCCGAAATCACTTTCCTTATCCTATACTTTCTTTATTTAATGTTTCGGTTTAGCCTCAAAACTTCAGTTAAGATGATTAACACTTATAGACATTCTTTCCCATTCTTAACTTTCCTTAAAAGGAAATAATCTTGAACTAGCAGTTCGTTTGAGTAGACACTACTCGTGACCTGTGGGATGTCTAATGAAAGTGTTACCAGTGGGACTAATTTTCTAATAAATTAGAAAAACATAAGACAAAAGCTTTCACTAGTTTATCGGTTCCAAATACCGTCTAACTAGCGACACTTTAATTTATGATTCTCCAATTTTTCTATTAGAAAATTTCTCGTAGACACTACACAATTAAAATTCACTAGAAAGAATTTTATAGCCCCAATCATCTTTCTAACTGACTACAATCGTCTCTCGCTCAACACGATTGACAACAAAGTGACATCCTTATTTATGTCACATAAGTTACGAACGCTCAAAATATCTCTTCCAAAAATTAATGAACGATTAATAAGTACAACGCTCTAGTTACTTACCACTTTTTAACGAAGTCATTACTTAGTCAATTTTACACTAGCGATCTAGCACCTTAGAGATATGTATAACATTTGTAAATAAAATTGACGAGAATAAATCCAAATCATACACTACTAATAAATTTTAGAACTATAAACTAAGTACTTATAGTCTATCCTACTGCTCAAGGATTTAATCTAATACCTCGAGTCTTTGCCTTAGGATAGGTCAAAGAGGTTTCGATTAATATTGAAGATCGATTGAGAATCGAACATCTCATTTGTGATCGTCAATCACCTTTCCTTTTTCAAACCAAGGTATTACCAAAATACCTTTTTATGAGTGTGACCTATTGTTTTAGATTTTTAGGTAGACCCCGAGTATGCCGCCTTAGGGTCGGTCAGTGACCCGGTGAGTACCCAAAATCCTATCCTTTCGGAGACCAAGCCTTGAATTTTGATAGCGGTGAAGGCCTTCCCAGGGGCGAAATCAAAGCCAAAGACGAGGCGTCACCATTCTCTCACAGTGCTTGAGTCAACAGTAGAGGCTGTGGGGTCGGCTGTCGCATCTCCCGCTCCCATTCAATATTTTGAAAAAGCGGTGGGTTTACTGATCACGTTTTTTGACTTGATGTTACATTAAGGAACAATAAATCATAGGCCTGAATGGTGTCGGTTATGTGGGCTAGCCCACCCGACCTATTTGTTGGAACATATGTGGCCGTCGGACGGGTCAAGACTAGGGGAGCTCCGTTGAGCCGTAGTGGCTCTTCGGATGGATCAGCCTTGCCGGACCCCCGTGCAAACGTCACAAGTGGAGGGTGAAGTCGATCGAGCCGTAGCTACTGTTGACCACCCAACCGTGGTTAAACCACTTTCGAACCATGTTTGCCCGTGATTATCCAATCCTTAAACATCAAACTTTCACGTAGACACTACGGAACAAAAAATGTAATCTCGTCTAGTAAGGTGGAATTCACCGAGAATCCAACACCTTAACCACGATGTTTCGGGATTTTACTCCCTATGCTTTCGCAGAGTGGGATTCACCGAGAATCCATCACCCAACCTCGACGATTGAAAAAACCCGTGATCCTCGGTTTTTTCCCTAATTAGTTTCTAATTAATATCAAACAATTAATTAAAACTAATAGCGTGTTTTATACATGCCTAACTAATTCCTCGAATTAATTTCTACATGTATGCATATGGAGTGGAATTCATGATATGATGCATGTCATGGCAATTTTCCGGTTCTACACATACAATCTAAACATGTATTTTACTGCGGAAAATAAACACCGAGATGGACCGTTGACATCCCCGTATCTAACCTATTAGAAAATAAATCACCAAAACCTAACTAGGGTTTACTACTTTCTAACATAATCTGTAGCTGTTCAAATTCTTCGATGATCGGGAAACGAAAAGAACTCGGGTCGCGACGAAACTTTCCAGATCTGTTCTTCACTCCTTGGGCTTCAATATGGACGGTTGGATCGAGTTTTGACTTGTCAATTTTCTCCGTGAGCACGCCTAACTTGTCTGAATCATCTCTTACAAAGAGAATAAGATCAAGAACTTCCCGAGGCTGATCGGGAATCGAGATGAAACCCGACCGACCTAAACTTTTTATGCCACGTCAATGACTCCATGTTTATTAATCTGACAGGTCGGATTTGAGTTTCAACGGTCCAAACTCTTCCGTAAATTCGAGGAAGTCACATGTAGGGTTTCGTGAATCTGCGTTTTTTCTATTGCAGCCTCTTGCAAGAAACGAACGGATATGGATACAGATTCGATCAACGCCAAATTTTGTACACTTGTTCTCCATCTTCGAATCTTGATTCTGACCGGAGGGATCTTCATTTCAACGGCTCGATCAACGGAAAAAATTGAGAAAATAAACAGCTACTAAATAGATCTATTTTCTGGAAATTAAAATTGCAATAACAAATAAATTACATAATTTCCTATACTCATATGAACGAATTTTCATCGTTTATATGAGTTTACAATAGATCTAACGGGTTAACAGTGCCAACCCCCAATTCATCTCTTCAACCACAACAACTAATCATTATCAATGCATAAAACAATAAATAAAATTTATCTACATGTAATTCCACTCCTTTAAATCGTTTAATTATGATCACGGATGTATAAATTGTGGAACATGTCTCTGATACCACATGAAGGATGTAGGAGCTCAGATCTAAACGAATTAGATATATGTGCAGCGGATGAATCACGATTTATATATTACAATACATAAATAAATGATTTAACAAATACAAGGGGGTTAAGAAAATCATACCAATAGAAAGAAGAGAAGCCAAGATCTTAGGATGAGAAGCCTTGGTCTTCCAATGTGTTCTCCAAATGGTGGTTGGTGGACACCCTTCTTGACATGAGAACCTCATTGATATGCAACACCAAGAAAAACTTGTAGTTTTTCTTCTTAAAAAACCCAAGACAAGAAAACTAATTTTTTTCTCTCCTTTTTTGGTGTGTGGGGCGAAAATCCAAGTGTGTTTTACACTTGGAATAACTCTCCTTTTATAGGAGAGTAAATCATTGGTCTCCAATTTTTAATTAATTAAATAAATAATTAATTAAACAAAATAAAAGGATATTTTTCTTAATGACTAATTGTGACATGTATTGACCAATAGGAAATCAAATAACAAGTCATCCAACCAATCATATAACAAAAATATCTTTTATTTTCCATAACACAAGAAAATTAATTCTTGTGCTAATTAGAGATCAATAATGGCGCCAATTTAGGGTTTAGAAGCCCACATAAAATGTCTTTTATGTGTATTATATTATTTAGCCAAACTAAATAATATCCATGCATATCAATTAATTAGCTCAGCCAATTAATTATCATTGAGGCCCAAATAAACAAGAATATCACCAATTATAGAAGCCGCATTGGGGATTACTGGACCTATAACCAAGAAATCCAATAATTAATTATTCATCGAATAGAATAAGTACATTAATTATTAATTCCAGGATTACGTCACCATAAACCCGAAACTGAACTCTACCGATTATAGATGTATACTTATACTCAACCCATGGAGTGAATAAGCGTCCATTGATAAAATCACTACATACAGATTAACCCTCCATAGACTGTCCATTTTGAGTGGGAAGCCTCCGTGAACCCGACTCAGAATATTTTATCCTTATTTACCATTAACCCCTAGTGATCAATTAGTTCACATATCTGACTTGTAGCTAATTAGTCTAAATATGAACTCAGCCGATCAATCACTTTCTTAGGGCTAACAAATAAGGGGATTATCTCTCTACTTCCCGCAGGAAGGAATAGATTCCATGTCTGTGAAAATCAGAACTACTCACTAGCTCATCAGGAGATAGTGCCAATGAAAAGTGGCTTGGAACACATATTTAAGTGAACCGTAACTAACACATCAAACACTACCTCGAGACAAGCAGCACCCTATGATCACCTCAGGATTAAGGTTGATCTATATATGATCATCTAATGATATAATAAGATTCATCGATTACGGAATTATATCGAGAAATTCAGATTAAATCGGTCCACTCCTATATGAAATGCCATCATATATAAATGCCCCAATGTAATTACCTCTACCGATAGTCCGGATAAGACTATCACACCCTAAGGTGTTCCGCGCATTATTGGTGTTTTAATCAAGAGACCCTAAGTTCACAACGGACTAACAGCTTTAAGTATATCACCACTAACTCAATCCTCACGCGTGCATGCCATACAATCGAAGTTAAGCGGTTAAATCTTCAGGTATACTTAGGGTTTGCAAAGAGCCAGATACTTACAAGCACAAAGCAAGTGATAATGTGAGATAAATTCAGTTATAAAAAATAATTACACAAATTGTCTTTCGGGCACTACACCTAACAGTGTATGCCTATAAGAGCGGAGAGATGCCCAACACTTGATTTTTTTATTTGGGAAGTGTGGGCCTGTGAGAAAAGAGAGGCCCAACACTTGATTTTTTTTATTTTATAAAAATATGCTGGAAGCGGGGCTTGAACTCAGGATCTTCCGTTCTGATACTATGTTGAACTACCATCTCTCCTAAAAGCTTAAGCTGATGGAGAGATAGATAATTAACATTATATATCTCAATACTCCCCAACTGATACAATCACAAACTAAATAAATCCCAAATCAAACAAATTAATCTTCGCTGAAGCTTCAAAAGATTTTGTTGATTCACTAATCTACTTCCTTTCTTTACCAATTGGAACTGCCATAAAGCTCCTTACGAGTGAATCGATGGCGGGCTCGTTTGGAAATATCTACTCAAGTGTTGAATATCTCGATGAAACTTACATGGTTCCAAATGTTGACAAAGACCTTATTTTCAATCCAATGGGTTTTTCATCTGTTACTAATAACACTCCCTTATCAGTAACTCGACCATCCATAAACTCCTCCAGGAAGTTCTACACTTGTAGGGAACCCAATTGCAAAAAAGTAATACGAACCTATATTTTAGTGCATATTGCCCTGGTTGTAACGGAATGATGTTCCAAGAGATCGAATTTATCGACAATGATTTAAAGGGTTATGTTCAGAATGTAGCTTCTTACATGATTACTGATGATTTATCAATAACGCCGATATCAACGATGTCTATTGTTTCATTGATGAATAAATGTAATGTCTCTAAACTTGAGGAGAAGATTGTTAAAATGGGAACTGAAGAAGCCTTGGAGATATTGAATGCATCTTTTCAGTCGACTACAGTCCTAACCGATGTCTTCCTTGACAAGAAGAAGAGAAATCAAGGTACAAATTTGAGTTGAATGGTACATCTATTGATAAATATTAGTATACTTTAACAAATCTCAAATTTTTTTTTTTGTTTGAACTTATTTCGTATCATATTTCTGTCCATGTTTTATTTTTTCACAATTAATGAGGGACATGTAATTCATTTAAATAAAACCAATAACTGTTTTGTTCAAATGGATAATTTTATCCTGGAATTATTAGGCAAATATAAATATTTGTAAGTTGTAACTTCTAATAATTAGAAATAATTTGAGTCTATCAGGACCATCAATTTTTATGTTTTACAAGTTAAAAAATCGGTAAGACCCAAATTTATAGCCGAATTCAGTGAAATAAAATTTAATCAAATTCTGTTGCATTATTTATAATACTCATCAACATTGTATACCTCAAAACTAATTGAAATATATGATTGGTGTAGATTATGAAATGATTGGTGAAATAAAGTAGAATAATGAATAAAATAATTGTAAAAAAGGTAATAAAATTGATATAGTGAAATGATGAGAGATGATTTAATATTTTTTTATTTATAGTTAAAGATTTGATTAGTAGGATAATTATAAGAAATGATTGGTGATTTGATGTAAAAAAAACTCCCAAAAACTCCCAATTCAAACAAACTAACCTAAAATTTAAGCTTTAGTGGGGCAATGCGCCGCGGCTTTATTTGGCCTACCCCATAGACGGCTCTTGAGTCTATCGATGAGATTGTAAAAGTATGTCATGTATCAATATCATGTAATGGTTGACACGTTATCTCGGAAAAAAGGTGGAAATTTAAAAGGGCAAATATAAAAAACTAACAGGGGCAAACAAAACATACGGTACATATGCTATTGCATTTTTTCAGATAAGAGAGGCGGCAAATGCCTCCTTAGTTTGTACTTAGGTCCACATATGCTTGCAGTGACAAATCATATTTTGCTTTTTCCTTCCAGAAATAGCTTGATTTTAAAAGTTGATATTTTGAATAAATTTCATGGTTTATTTAATTTCCTAATATATATATATATATATATATATATATATATATATATATATATATATATATATATATATATATATATATATATATATATATGTGCATGACTCTAATTTAAGTGAACCAAAATCTTAGGTAATGAGCGGGAAAAAATAGAGATCTATATCAAAAGCCTGACGGGAAAGACGATAACCCTTCGGGTTGAGCCTTCTGAAACCATCTACAGTGTCAAGACCAAAATTGAAGACATTGAAGGGGTTCCTCCGAAGCTAATGCGCTTAATTTTCAGCAGCATGCAACTAAAGGACAACCCAACCGTAGCTGATTACAACATTGTGAACAAGTCCAATCTCCATATTGTATTCCGTTTTCGCGCTTGCTGATGAAAATATAGGTCCATATAAAAGATGTAAGACGTCAACTTCAAAATCTAAGCAAAGATGAGTTTAATTAAGTCAATTTCTTTTTTATCTTTTCAATTGATAAGGACATTGACGGGATTTAATGAGATATTAGTGTTTTGAATCATGATTAATTAGATTTATTTTCTGTAATTGATTTGTTATGGAAATTCTCACAAGTTTTACATCCCAAATCATAGTTATCATTTTATTTTGGGGGAATCAGGTGATGACAAAAATATTTTCTAAATTAGTGAATATAAGACATTTTTAATCTTTTTGCGTAATGAACAACAACAACAAAAAAAGAAACAAATGTCCAAAAGAACACATATTAGACTTAATTAGGCAAATATGACACTAATGAATCTTATTTGATTATAAGGACATAAAATTAGTAAATGTACCACTCTACCCTCAACTCATAAATACAAAGCAGCCGCCGACGCCGTGAGCAAACAAATATAAACAGTTATCCTGCTGAAGGCCCTCCTCAGCATGAGGGTCTTTAGGATTAGGCTCAGGGTTCACAAGGGAACCTCCAGATCGTCTACGGCCTCAGAAGCACCTGGATGTGCAACTTGTTCATGTTGCTCAGGCACAGCCTCCTCCTCATCAAAGGCTTCGTCAAATATAGCTGCAAAATCGACCACTGAAAAAACAAAGAAGAGCAAGTTAGTACGAATAAGGGAGGTCGCAAAAAAGCAACAAACATGCACAGAGAAATATATATATATATATATATATATATATATATATATATATATATATATATATATATATATATATAAATAAAGAGATTAAAGCAAGGATAAGCTCCTACAGCTTGTTGTACTCCACTTGAGTAAATCTCGAGATAAGGCTCCGGCCTAGAGTCACTAGACGAGTCGCCTCGATTAGTTCGGTAGGCCACTCTTCGAAGTCCAGATGGACACCCGATCCGGCAATATCGTCCAGCAATCACTCATTAACCCCAATGGGGCATACGTCAGCCGGAAGTTGGTGATAATTCCAAAGACTCAGTTCGGGGTGCCCTTGATGACGAGTAAAGAAGAAGTGGGTCTTCCCTTCATGGATATAAGTTTTCCCCTTAGAAAGCATAGGAATACCCCTTCGGTGGTCTGTATGGCGTGGGAAATTGTACCACCCACTATGATTCCTAACATTTTTATGCTGATAAAAGGTTCTAAATAAGTCTACAAAGAACTCCGTGTCCACACATCTGCAGAAGATAGCGAAACCGATGATCGCCCTAACCCCGTTAGGGGCGATCGGGGCAGATCCCATATGGTAATGTCTCAGAACGAACAAGAAGGCCGGACAGAACGGGACCTTAAGGCCACAGATGAATTGCTCCTTGTACACGGTACAATGCCCCTTAGGGGCTGACGAGCATACTGGTTTACACCTCAGGTAGACGGGGGGAGTATTGGTCTATGTCGATGTTATACTGGTTATAGATTTGCAGGATATCATCCTGTGTAAGCTTAGACCGTACCCCAAAACCGCCTATGGCTCCTCTAGCAGTCATATGTGCTCGGATGCTTTGGTTCAAGGAGTGAAAGAGGTAAACCCAAAAGAGTCATGGGGCCTAGATGGATTAGCAGGCTGGGGGTCTACAGCAAACTGCTCAATTTCACTACGATGACAGAACGGATTGGGAATAGGGGTATCTATTTAACCCTAGACTGGGGGATTTCTACCTCGGACTCTGATTGGGATTTGAAGTCCCTTTCAATTGAGCTGCTAGATGCAGTTCTATCCCTCATTAACTGAAAAAAACAATAGATGAAGAAGCAAAGAAGAAGAATAGAAATGCAAACTTAGAAAGAAAGGGAAATGCTTACTTGAAAATACGCAAAAGGTCTCAAGGAATCGGGTCTTCAATTTAATAGCAATAGTTGTGAAGTGGGAATGTCAGAGTGAAAAGACGTGAGTTATAACCCACTGGACGTGTAAACGCCGTTAGTTATGGGAAAGAGGGGAAAACGCCTCGGGTCCCGGAACCGCAATGATGGTCTATTTAATAGGTTGCCACCTGCAGCTGGCAGATTCAAAATGCGAGGTCGGATACGTCCGGCCGAACCGCCAAAAAGTGCAGATCTGACCAACTAAAAAAACAAAATCAGATCTTGAGGGCTTATGATAATAGCCGACCCGAACTACGCCACATGTAACCTTTTAAAATTGTGTAATAAATGGCTAGCCTCTAAATAAGGGGCGCCCTAAGGCCCAGGAGCCCCAAAGACACACCCTAAGGGCAGGTCCCTTACCCCATGTGGGAGATCGGCATAAGTCCCTCCTCCACCACCCACCGCAGCCGGTCGTCGGTCGAGTGCAGCGAAGAACCGCCCAATCGACCATAATGGGCTCTGGCTCAGCGCCAGCAGGCGCCAAAGTGCAACCTCTCATATTCCACGTCTTTGGATAAATGCTAAAGATAAATAAAGAAAGAATCCTAAGTCATAAAGACTGTGATCTTGACATTTAAATAGGTTCATAATCATCCCTAATTTATAGGGATTTAGGCATTTATATCCTTAGGGAATTAAAATTAATTATAACGTGATTCCTTGCAGGACAAGGAAAGGGATGAGACATTTCCTATTTAAACAAGCCTAAGGAACTACGAAAGACTTGATTCCAATTAAGTGATTGGATACGTAGGCAACTCAAGAGAAATAACTTGAGAGCTCAGTCTAAAATACACCAAAAACACATCTGCATTGAGACAACCTAGGGTTTGTAGGGTTGAAGGTCATTATCGCAAAGGTAATCGGTCCGGATTTAATCTTAGACGAGGTCCAGCATCGTCATACATGAATCTAATTTAAGTGAGCCAAAATCTCAGGTAATGAGAGGAAAAAAATGGAGATCTATATCAAAAGCCTTACGGGGAAGACATTGACCTTTGGGGCAAAGCCTTCTGATACCATATACAGTGTCAAGAATAAAATTGAAGACATTGAAAGGGTTCCTCCTAAGCAAATTCGCCTAATTTTCAGCGGCAAGCAACTAAAGGACAATCGAACCCTAGCTGATTGCAACATTGTGAACAAGTCCACTCTCCATCTCGTATTTTGTTTTTGCGCTTGTTGATGAAAATATAGGCAAAGATGAATGAATTAAGTCGATATCTTGATTATCATTCTACTCAATTTCCAAGAACACTAATAGTAATACAGTTTTGAATCAAACGTACTCCCTCCGTTCTACAATAACTGAGGCAGTTGCCAAAATATTTTGTTTCATTTTATGAGGCAGTACAATTTCCAATGCAACATTTTTATGATATTACTTGATTTACTCTTATTTATTATATTAGGAGATATAAAAAACAAGGTCATATCAATCATATTCAAGGACATTCTAGTTATTTTATTGTAAAAGTTAATGCATTAACTAACATCCTTAATATGCGTAGTTTTGGCAACTGCCTCAGATAAATTGGAATGGAGGCAGTATTTATTTTCTTACATTGATTTGTGATGGAAATTCTCACAAGTTTTAGATCCCAAAACATAATTCTACTTTTCTTTTTTCTCCTTTTATTGATATGATTATTGGAGTCATTTCAGCCCCCCTACGTATTGCTGTAAGCCTGTAACGGATTGCAAGAAAAAGACTCGGAATAATTGATTCGATCAACGTAAATAAACACACAAGAGTAGAAACAAGAAAAAATACAAAAAATTAACGTGGATTCCGGCATTGTTACGACTACTCTAAGGGTAGAAAGAAGATTTGATTATGCTCAGAAATCGGATTTGATTATGCACAGAAAACGGATTTGATTATATTTTGGAAAAATTAGGTAAAAGTCCTCTTTTTTCCCCTTAATAAATCATTAATCCTGATTCAATTTATTAGTTGCAATAAGGACAATAATTTTCCGTTCGGACTAAATTACCCTTATCTTCAACAGGTTGTTTCTTCTTCCTCGCCCCACTCTTTCTTCTTCGTCTCCTTCATCGATTTGAAGCCTGCAACTCCTAGCCTGCAAATCCCGCTATTTTCTTTTAAATGCAATATTCCATCATCGTATTCTGATGCATCAACAACTCGAATATACTGATCTTCTTTCGATTAAGTCGAATCCATATCCATCTGTTGCATCTCTGATTCAATCAATGCATCCATTTTAGCTCGGTCTCTGTCTCGAGGATATGTACAATAGAGAAAAGAGTAGAAAAAAAGACACAAATGACCATTGGAATGTGTATGGCTGGGTAAAGTGCTTTTGCAAGTGATGCAGCATTTTCTCTGTTAGTGATAGTATTTTCTGAAGCAGAAGAGGCTGAATTTCGTTGCGGTTTGAAACCGTAAACATGTTGTGCTAAGAACCCAACAATTGGAGGAGCAACGAGAATGTCTCGGCCGTTCAATCTCGATTCCGTGTTCTTCTTTCTTCGATTTCAAATTTGAAGCTGCAATTTTCGTAAATAGCTTGAGCATTTGATGATGATAAACTGGAATATTTCCACAAATTCTTCAAAACTTTATTGAAACTGGAATTCTCCTTCAATTTCTTTAGCTCAGCTATTTGTTTACAACCCAAGAGATGGATATCTACAAGATGAAGCTGAGAGAAAGGTTTTGTTCGGTAGCATTGAAATTTCTGTGTCATTATCAGAGGCTATAGAAAATGTGTGAATTGTTATGTATTTCTGTTGCGGTATGTAGAGTAACATTTTTTAATTCTGAATATGCTTATGCATCCAGCTTGCTTTGTCCATTTTGCAAACTAAACCAGAATCTGAGTTTAACAAAGCCCAAAAACTCATTCTTGAGAAAGATACAGAGTTACATGATGCAGAAAACAGCCTTTCAGGATTGAAAGAGGTTTTCCATCTAAATTTCTTTGTTTGCATTTCTCCTAAGTTTTGTAGATTATGGAACAGTAGCTTTTGCAAGAGATTGTTGTTTTAACAGTATTTTACATATCTACAAGAAATTGATGTTATTTACATCCATTACTGCAACACTACTCATTTTCAATGCTAAAAAAAATAAAATCACAAAAAAAAAAAAAACACAACCACAATTTACATGTTTCGGTGATGTTTTTGTGCAACATTTATGTGCTTATATTAGTTGCATCCTTCTATCATTTCATAAGCAGAATTTTGAATGTCCCAGTTTCCGGATTTTTCCACTTCCATTGGGGACATGGAAGCTTTACAGGGGAGGGTATTGTCATGTATAGTTGAGATAGCCGTTGGTATTTGATAAAGCTATTTGGGACCATGAATATATTGTTGAGCCGAAACTTTTGGGAGTCCTCCTTAGTGTTAGTAGGATTATGAGTGCATATAAGGATGATCAAGTTGAAATGAGTGGATTATCAATGAGATTTTGAAGCAGCTTGAGGTTTTCAAAATATATGCCATGTTTGCATTTCAGCCTGGAGTTTGGAAAGTTGAGCAATGTGGTTGTAAAGAAGTGACCTGCAGTTTAGAACAAGTTTTGGGCCTGAAGTTTAGAACAAGTTTTCCATGTTTGATATTCAAAACGATGTCGATGTCGATGTCGATATTAATAATGATGTCGATGATCGATGATCGATGACGATATGATATCGATGACGATGACGATAATTTGCCTTATATGAGCCAGATATGTGTGCCTTGAAGTAGTCACTTGAATTAAGACTTAAATGATACTGATTACCTGCCTGGAAGTAGTCTCCTTATTTTACTAGTTGCATATTTTGTTCCATTTCTTTTTTGGGGCTTTAGTTTCTGCCATTGTTGCTGTTTTCTGCTATTATGGGTGTTTATTTGAGGGGGAAAAATGTACAAAGTTTGAGGTACTACTTTTCAGCTATATTTGCTGTTGAATTCTGTTGTTGTTGGTGTTAATTTGAGTGGAATATGTAAAGATTGGAGCTTTATTCTTATGCCATTGTTGCTGTTTTTTTGGACTCTTCTTTGTTCCATTATGGTTTGCCATTTTTGATGTTCATTTGGGCCTTAATTTCTGCCAATTATTGCTGATAATTTAAGAGAGATATGCAAAGATTGGAGCTTTACTTCACTGCAAATATGAGGAAAATATGCAAGAAGCATTTTGTTGAAGGGTTTTTTTTGCCTTATATGAGCCAGATATGATATTGTGTCCCTTGAATTAAGCCTTAAATGAGCCAGATATGTGTGCCTTGAAGTAGTCACTTGAATTAAGCCTTAAATGATACTGATTACCTCATATGCAAATTGCATTTGACATCGATCATCGATCATCATCTTTGTTATTATTCACATCGATAATCGATCATCGTTGTTGTTATTGATAATCGATACTTATCGATCATCGATCATCGACATCGTGTGTTAGTGTAAATGCTGTGATTAAATTCGGCTTTCAAATACTACGTCGAAAAGGTATCAAACGCGGTCTCAAAATGAAGATAAAAAAAATATGAACTTTGCTGAAACAATTTTGATGATCGGTATTCTAAATCAAAAGTTACGGTCGGTTATAAGAAAAATCGCTCCGGTTAATACAAATATTTTTTCGTCTTTCAAAATATACGTCGAAAGTGTATCGTATTTGGGCTCAAATTGAAGAGCAAAAAAACATGAATTTTGGTGAAAAAATTTCGATGATCGGAGTTGTAAATCAAAAGTTACGAGTGTTTGAAAAAAAAAAAAAAAAAAAACATATAAAGTGCTACAGTAAATATATCATATATGCAAACAATACCACTGAAGCTACTCGCGTGTCTCATAAAGGGGTAATTTTGTCCGTCTGAAATTGTTTGTCCTTTTTGCAACTAAAAAAATATGTGTGTCCTAATTATTCATTTTGTGCCAAAAAAAGGACTTTTGGCTCTTTATCTCTTATATTTTTCTCTTTTTACCTTCATTTATATACTACACCCGTTTTTTACTTTTTTTTAATCGTCACTTTTCGAAATTTACTTTATTCATATTTATCTGTCATATTGTAATACCAATACAATATTTATTATTTTCCACAAAATATAAGACCATTTAGATTTTTTCACACAGATTAAGATAATGGTTGGTTGCTATTAATTTTAGGGGGAATGGAGGAGAAGAATATCAACATTTTATCAATTAAGGAGAATAACAGTTTTTTGAAACTTTTACATAAAAGACAAAACTATTTTTTTTTTGTGCCTATTTTTTTTTGAAAAAAAAAAACCAACTTACATTCTCTCTCATCCATATTTTTGAACACTCATATCTCTCAATCTAGAGCTCCAAATTTGAAAATTCTTTCACCAAATTTTTTATTTTTGCATGTTTTTTATTTTGAGACCACACTCAACATATTCCGACGTGATCTAAAAAATCCTTTGTCGAAATTCACTGATTTTCGGGATTCACTGCGGAAATTCACTGAATTTCGCCAGTGAATCTCACGAAAAACAATGTAATTATATGCAGTGAAATTTTATCACATTTGGAGATTTAGATCAAAAGATATGAGAGTTTAAAATTTAGGCAGGTTAGAGAAGAAAAAAAAAATTTAGAACAGGTCCGTTCAAGCTCTAGCGCTTCGGATTAATTAATTATTTATTTTTGTCCTTTAGGCTATAAAAATCATAATAATTGTCATTTTCCTATAAAAAAACGTTGGGTTGTCCTGTTAATTAAAAATAATCCAAATGTTGTCATTATCCCTAATTCTCCATTAATTTTAATGGTAAAAGTCTATAATATATCACAAAGAATAAATTTAATGATGAAAGTCTACAATTTATTATTTTTTTCACCTTTGCCCTCATATTTATTACACTAATAAACATACGCACCCTTAAAATTATTACCATTAATTTTAATGATAAAAGTCTATAAAACTCTTTTACAGAAACAAAAGGCTTTACAAACGCATCTTTTTTGCCCCTAACGGGACTCGAAGCCTGGTCATTTCCAATATCGGAGTTTAATACTAAAAGATACAAAGTCCTTTTTGAGCATTCAAATGACATTATTTAATGAGGGCAATTTTGTCATTTGATTCTAGATTTCAAACATATTAATCATTTTTTGGTCTGTGTGTCTACACTAAAAGTTGTAACTACAAAAAAAAGGAGGGAGTACATTCGTCTCAAAATGTAAATCCATTTAGATTTTTTCACACGGATTAAGATAATGATTAACTGCCATTAATTTCAATGGTACAAGTCTACGATTATCTTTGATTCTCATTAATGTAACACTAGTTGTAAATTAGGTGAATGTATAGTAAATTATGGGTAAAAGGAAAAACAAGTTCTCCCTCCGTCCCGCAATATACGGGTTTTCGGAATTTACACACAGTTTAGGAAAATTTATAAATGATTTGTTTTTTAAAATTTCAAGATAAAATATTGTACTACTGAAAATGAAAACGATGTATTTAATATTGAATTGGGATGTGATAAGTCCCTATATTGTGAGACAAATCTAAAAATTCTTATATTACGAGCCGGAGAGTAATAAATTCTCCATTTATATTCTAAATGGACTTATATTATGAGACAAATTTAAAAATTCAAATTGATTTATATTTTGAGACAGATGTAGTATTCATTTACATTTCAATATTATACAACTATTGTATTAATGACATTCAAAGGTTATTTTAGATTTTTTCATTAAAATTAATTAATTTCGTATAATCAATTTAACTAATTTTTTTAAACTGTGTTAAAAATCCAAATGGACATATATTTTGAGACGGAGGTAATCAGTGACAAATAATTTCATTCTCAATAAAAAAAAGTTAAAAGACGAAAAACTTAACAATAAATTTCACTTAGCATAACCACATTTTATTTAGTCCAAGGAATGCACACGAAGCGAAGGGATTTGAAGTGGAAGATGGAGAGATTTTGCACAGACTCTTCGTGAAGGCTAACAGAATAAATGCTAATTCATGCAGTATATATAGTAGGCTCCCGTGGTTGCTTTTTATGATTAAAACACAGTTTTGATAAATTATGGCCAAAGAATTGACTATCAAACTAATGATCGATCCCAAATCCAACAAATTAATCTTCGCGGAAGCTTCAAAAGACTTTGTCGATTTCCTAATCTTCTTACTTTCTTTACCAATTGGCACTGCCATAAAGCTTCTTACTAGCGAATCCATGGCGGGCTCGATGGGGAATATCTACGCAAGTGTTGCAAATCTTGATGAAACATATATGCAGCCTACTCACAAAAACGTTGTACTCAATCCAATGTTTTTTTCGTCTGTTACCGACACTCCATTGTCAATAGATAGATCATCAATTGTCCACTGCGGGAAGCTGTACACTTGCGATAAATGCAAAAAAGTAATTACAAACAAGTATAATGATACTTTTTGCTCGGGTTGTTACAGAAAGATGTGCACTGAATTGAAATTTGTATCTAATTCTAACCTCCATAGTGCTTATAATATGCTTACTGGTAGCCATGATACGAAAGGTTACGTGAAAGAGGTGGTTTTTTATATGATTTCTGATGATTTATCTGTAAAGCCCATGTCATCAACATCTATTGTTTCAACGATGAATAAATTTAATGCCTCTAAACTTGAAGAGATGATAGTCAAAATTGGAAATGAAGAGGCACTGGAGCTGTTGAAGGAGTCTTTTCAGTCAACCACAGTTCTGAGCGATGTATTCCTTAAGAAGACAAAGGAAGAACAAGGTATAAATTGATATTTATTGCGTTTAAATGCATATTGTGTTGAGTATATAGCTTATATTGTGTAACAATGTTAATATATAATAGATCTTGTACGTATTATATAGTTTTGGGAATTTATATGTACATAGTATAAATAGGAGAGAATACCCAATATTGTAAAGTAAGAGAGAGAAATATCAATATCAAATCCCCATTTTCATCGATCTGCTCCAGGAATGGAAATTTCTTCCAATCAAGGGCGGATCTACCAAAGCGAGGTTAGGATTCTCATTTGGATGGATGTAGTAAGGACTCGATGCTTCAATCTCTGTTGGAATTCTCATTTGCCTCTTGTTTGCCATTTCAGATCTGAATTGAAATCGCAAAGCAAAAAAAACGAAGAAAACGAACTAGAAGGAAAAACTAGACACAAAAGACGATCGGAACTTCTAAACCAGCTCTGATACCATGAAGAAAGTGATCTCAATCACTTTCACAAGGATCTAATTCAAAGAACAAGCAAGGGAATTAGGGTTTCAACACAGACAAAATAAAATGGGGATTTGATATTGATATTTTTCTCTCTTACTTTATAATATTGGATATACTCTCCTATTTATACTCTGTACATATAAATTCCCAAAACTATATAATACGTACAAGATCTAATATATATTAATATTGTTATTAAATATAAGCTATATACTCAACATATTGTATATGATTTCATGCCTATTAATTGATAGCGTGTCAAAGCACCTCGTAAATGATTAAATATCTACAATCTTCATTCGTTCACGATAATGTTTTGATATTTTTTTCTTCTTTTTTTATCGGGAATGGTTTGCTTTTTAAAGTTGATATTTCAAATAAAAACAATGGTTTTCCTTCTAGGCTGTCTGCTTCCCCATTTTAATTTATGGTGCGGATACATGCACTACTTCACTTCACTACAAGTGCCCACTACATCCTACTCGTTACGACAATAATCAGATTTTACGATAATAATATAGTCGTAAAAAGAAATTTTACGCCAATATTATTTTCGTAAAAAGTGTTAACGACAATAATATTATCGTAAAGAGAAATTTTACGATTGTGCACTACACCTTACCTTCTGTGTAATGCACATATCATTTTACTTTGATTTAACAAGCAAACAATATTTCCGTGACAGGCAACGTGCAGGGGAAAATGCAGATTTTTGTCAGGGCCTTATCGGGGACAATCATAATCCTAGAGGTAGAGTTTTCTGACACCGTGGACAATGTCAAAGCTAAAATTCAAGACAAGAATGGTTTTCCTCCGAATCAGTATTTCTTAATTTACGGCGGCCAACTACTAGAAAACGGGCATACACTAGCTTATTACAAAATCCAGAAAGATTGCACACTCCTCATGGGGCAGCGCTACTAAGAGAAAGAATATATAAGATCAACGATAAGAAGGTCAATCAAGATCGTTGTGCTTATGTATTATCGGGTGATCGAATGACTCACAAAAGGTTCAAAAGCTTTAATAAAAATAAAAAAATAAAAAAAAGGTGTCCAATAATGCTGAGTCATTCACCTTCTATTGTAGCAAATATATGAGGACTCACTTGTGTTTTTTTTTTTGTTTTTTTTTTATTATAATTATTTTCAGGGGTGACTAAATCAGTTTTATGTTGTTCCTTTGTTTCCTCCCTATTTTACTTTTTTATGTTGTTTCCTTGTTTCCTCTTTTTTAATGGTGTGATTTACAGACTGTTACTCAATTTTAGGCTTTTTTTATCGAGTATTTTTTTTTTCTTCTCAGAATATATAAATCATTCACAATTCCAAGATGGCAATTTCTTTTCTAGCTTTTACATGGCAATGATGGCGGCTTTTGTAACTGCTCTAGGACAATTAGAGTAGGGAAGATTTGGGGTAATATCATTTCATACATGGGTAGGTTAGAGAAAAATGGGGTGAATCTTGTATATCTCTTAGGTGGAGGATGTGGAATGAGAATCATATAAAATTCTGGAAGGATGTATGGATTGGAGATGAAGCTCTATGCCGCCTTTTCCTAAGGTTGTTCAACCTAGCTAGTGATAAAGAGTGTGTGGTGGGGGATCGACGGAAGATGACTGAGGGTGATTGGGGTGGGGTTTGGGACTGGAGGAGGGAGATAAGGGGGAGGGAATTTTGTGAGCTTACAGACTTTTTGGCTTCTCTTCCCGATTTTCATCTTCTTGCTGGACATGTGGACACACCTTTTGGGAGTCTTAACCCTTGTGAAGCCTTGTCGGGTGCTAGACTAAAGAATTTACTGATGGAAAACACTACCTCCCACTCGATGGCTGGTTCTATCCTTTCTCGCTGGAACAACATAGTTCCTTCTAGGGTGAATATCTTTAACTGGAAAGCCGCTCAATGTCGTCTTCTTTCAAATCTGTCGAAAAGAGGAATAAGGCTTGCTAGCCTTTTTTTGCACAGCTTGTTCATTAGCTTTGAAGGATGGGATCCACTTGTTTTTACATTTCCCTTGCGCGTTCCTACGATTAGGGACAAGATATCTGCAAGGTGGCGGTCTCCGGTTAATATATTTTTGGATTGGGGACCTTTTCTTCAACATGTCCTCATGAATATAAACTACCAAAGGTATGGAATGATACCGTAAAAATCACGTCTTGGTGCCTATGGAAAAGAAGGAATAATCTCACTTTTAATTCCAAGTTGGTTTCAGATGAGGACGTATTTAAGGAAATTTAAACGCTTAGTTTCTCCTGGATTGGAATGATTGGATAGATTGTCCTTTGAGTAGTTATAGCTAGGCAGTTTGTATTTGTTGTGTTGTAGTGTGTTACGGTGCTTGACCATAAATTATTGTGTGGTAGCGTGTTACGGTGCGTGGTCATAAATTGCTCTTTCTACATTTGGAGTACTGTATCTTTAAGAGACTATATCTTTCATTTAACTCTCTATTTTGGCTTATCTATTAAGTTAATAGATAAGCTCTAGATAATAATATTCCTTCTTGTTCAAAAAAATAACATTTTTCCTCATTATACTCTTAATTTATATTCATTCAATCACTTTTTTTTGCTTTCGCAAGGTATCTGGACCTCTCCCAACAAGGTTTGCTGCATCCACAAAGACTTGAACCCGATATATCTTGCTTAAGTAACCAGAGTCCCTTCTACTCCGACCAATCTTTGTTGGTTCCAATCACTTTTATTTACTTTATTTTTTTTTATATTTATACTAGTCAAAAAGCGTATTAGATATTATAGCCCTACGTCAATGACATTTAAGTAATTTCTTAATCTATGTGATAAACGTTGATGCTCGAGGAAAGGATAGCAACTAACCTCCTATTAAACACTACTTTCCAAACCACTTGGCAAGGCAACCAAAGCTTATTAGTAATTTTGCATCATTTCGGGCTTCTGGTTGTGTATTACCTCATTCAGAATGCACATATGGTATATAGTGTGAAAAATAACAAATTTACATATTTTATATAGGATATTTGGGTCATTAAGGCCATCGTTTGTCTTCCGAATTATTATGTGAATCCATTTTATGATAATTTTTACCATTGATTTACTCTGTAATATGAGCTTAAATGTTTGATTTTATAAGTTAATCGTGAGCTAAATGAATTAATTTGATATTTCATGATTCATGATTGCGATATTGAATTGTCTACGTTATTTATTGCAAAAGATGTTACTTCTTGTGTTGTTTAATCTTTGAGAGATAAGATGGACGAGTGAAGTGTCGAGAAGGTTTCCGGAGTGATGGAAATTATCAAGGGATGGATGATCGAGTCGAGTTGCGGTTCAAGAGTTTTATTTTTTTTAAAAGATCATTGTTTTAACAACCAGAGTTCGAACCATGTTGAAGGCTTACCGGACATTTTAATCCAAAAAGGGCTGAAGAAAGAAGAATTGGATCAACCAGCTGCAGGCCCGTCGACGCAGAAGCCCCCGCTAGCTCAGAATGGCCAAGAAAGCCCTAAGTCAGCTAAAGGCATCATTTTATTATCCTAATTAGACTCTAAGTGGTTTTAGCAGTATATTAAAGAATAATACAGAAGATCCTTTTCCAAAAAAAAAGGCACATACAAATTGTAATACAATACTTTTGAATATCATTCAAAACTTTACCAACTTTTATATACTTTTTACTATTATTTAAGCAATTTATTGTGTCCGTGGTTCGATATTCGAAGAAGCTTTACTTGCGCATTGTAGAATTGTGAAGGGTCGTCGTTCATAAGAAGGTGCTTGTGAATTCTTTTAAGGTACCTTGTGCTATTCGTTAATTATGTTTGTTTATTCCTTCTATACCAGGATTTCTCGCATTTTCGTTTACACGATGTTAGGCCAGAGTCATTGTTACCCAAATCATGTGAAGATTAATTCGATATCAGTCTATGATGTAGTGAGATTTGTATGTGAGTTCAGCAATCAGATACAAGCCACGTATCCGCCGGCTCGGTGGTGTCTTCCTGCCGGCACGGCAGCAGTTACGGTTTGTAATCTATCGTTCTTCTCTTTAATCCTAGTTATCGCTGATGTATGTGTGTTGTGTATGAAACACGATCAACTTTATGAATGTTTTCGTAAATTGTTTCGAAGGAACTGCCCATTGAAGAAATAATTAGGGCATACATAACTAGAATGTATTGTAAAATTGCCATAATGGGATGGACGATCTCAAGAGTGAGGTTTCCAATACTTGTATTGGCATCCCATAAAGTTAGGTAATGCACAATTGATCAATTTAGTTTAGTCCTGTCTGGATAAACCTTTGAATTGAACGTAGGGTCTTAATGTCCTGCTTGGAATTAGTAAGTAAATAGGGTATCACATCATTAATCGAGTAGAATTAGGGTTTGTATGGCTAAATCGTGGAATCTGGATACTTGGTAGACTATGGGAGGTTAACTGAACCAGAGTTTTTGACTCCATTACCGAGAAATGTTCGTTTGATGTCTAAACAGAACCAAGGTTCAATTTTATGGGGAATGAGGGAGAAAGACACCAATATTTCATCAATTAAATAGAAGGACATGTTTGTGAAACTTTTGTATAAATGACAAAACTATTTATTTTATTTTTTTAGATCTAACGCCTTTTTCCAGAAAAAAAAATTTATCAACACACTTTCTCTCTTATCTATCTTTTTTAAACCTTCATATCTCTCAATCTAGGACTCCAAATTTGAAAATTCTTTCACCAATTTTTTTATTTTTTCATGCTCTTTATTTTGAGATCAAATTCAACAAATTCCGATGTGATTTCAGAAAATTCGTTGTCGAAATTCACTATTGTTCGAAATTCACTGTTGATATTCAATGTTTTTTGGGATTCACTGAGTGAATTTCGACAGTGAATCTCATGAAAAACGATGTAATTATATTGAACCAAGTCTCAAAATGAAGAGCATCAAAAAATAAAAAATTCAGTGAAATTTTTATCATATTTGAATATCTAGATCAAAAGATATGATCGTTTGAAAATCGAGGAGGAAAGAGAAAAAAAAAATTGGAAGAAAAAAGTTCCGAGGAAAAAAGAAGTAACAGGAGCTCGGGAATATTTTTATTTTATTTTATTTTTGGGTTTTGTTCTTTAGGCTATAAAAATATAAAAGTTGTCTTTAATGTGTGGCTGTCCTGTTACTCAAAAATATTTCAAAAACTATCATTATCCATAATTCTCAAAAAAAATATATTTTAAATTTTATGAACTTATGTTTCTGATAGTCACTTTCTTAATATTTACAATAATAATCTCTAAAAATATTTTAATTTAGAGACCAAAACGTTATGAAACATGTGTGAATCAATACATCAGTAGAACAATAGGAAATGAAGAGATAAAAGTGCAAATTTAAAATGCTCTGTAAAACCCCTCCCAAAAAAAAAACTCTGTAAAATGTGTGTGTGTGTGTGTGTTTTTTTTTTAAGCCAGGAAAATGTTGAAAAACGATTAATTTCAGATATCCTAACGACGTCTATTTTATTTATAATCCAAGGAAGGCAAACAAAACGAACAGATTTGAAATGGAAGATGGAGAGATTCTTGCTTCGTGAAGGCCAATACAAATAAATGCAACTAGTAAAATTGTAAAATAAACAGAGAATTGCTCATGATTTGTTACCCTCTGCTAAAAAAACAGCTTCTAAATTTTTCATTCTTTCACTTGAGAAAGTATGGCAACAAAAGAAATAACTATCAAACTCATGATTGATCCCAAATCCAACAAATTAATCTTCGCCGAAGCTTCAAAAGATTTCGTAGATTTCCTAATCTTCATACTTTCTTTACCAATTGGCACCGCCACAAAGCTTCTTACAAGTGAATCAATGGCGGGCTCGGTCGGAAATATCTACACCAGTGTTGCCAATCTTAATGAAGGTACCTGCAACCAAATGTCAACAAAAATGCACTTCTCAATCCATTGTTTTCTTCATCTGTTACTAACAATATTCCCATGTCGATAACGGGATCATCTGTTATCTCATCCGGCAAGGTATACAATTGTGGGGTTTCAAATTGCAATAAAGGCGTCACAAACATGCTTAATGGTGCCTTTTGCCCTGGTTGTTCCAGAAAGATGAACAATGAAATCAAGTTTGTTGTTGGTTCTGATACACCTACTACTAACGATAATGTTTCAGAGGGGGGTTATGTTCAGGAGGTGGCTTCTTACATAATTTCTGATGATTTATCCGTAACGCCAATTTCAGCGATGGCGATGCTTTCAATGATGAACAAGTATAATGTTTCTAAATTTGAAGAGATAATTGTCATAATTGGAAATGAAGAGGCACTGGAACTGTTGAAGACATCTTTTCAGTCGACTACAGTCTTAACTGATGTGTTTCTTAAGGAGAAGGAAGGGCAAGGTATGAATAAAATTTAATTGCGACGTTATTTTTTTATAATCAGATTTAAGAACAAAACCTACTTTTCGTGACGCTAAATCATAGATTTGCACTGTATATATATATAAGGTAAGAAAATCATGCCACGAATTATATTGTTGATCCGCTATTTCAGTTCCAAACCCGTTGGGTTATACGCGTGTGTGCGGTTGCAGGGTCCCTGTACTTTGCAACACAGTTTGTGGAAATTATAATTTCTGTGTATTAACAATTGAAACTATTACAAGGAGTATATATATAGAATACAAGGCATTGCTACAGCTAATAACTCCTAAAAGAATGCTAAACATGTGCTCCTAAAATCATGCAAGAACGGTGCTGGAGATAATGAGTAATAAATACAAATAATACACTAATGTTTAAATATATACACTAATACATCTAATACTTTGTTCCTTTGGGTCGTGTTTTGATTGGTGTCATCAGTAGGAAATTCCTTTTGCTTGGTTAATTTCTTGGTATTCGGTTAGTTTTAGGAGCATTTTTTAGTGCGAGTTGGCAGTGTGTTGGGTTCTTGTTCAAATCGTTGTTTTTCTTGTGCGAGTTTGTAGAATTGGAAGTGTGTTGGGTTTTTGCTCAAATCGTTGTTTTTCTTGTGACTTAACTAGCTTCTTGATGTACTACCAGTTTTAAATAAGAAAGCGAAATTAAGAACACTTGAACCAATATTCCGGTGGCAGGCAGTGTGTATAGGAAAATGCAGATCTTTGTCAAGGGTTCAAAGGGGACTATAACCCTAGACGTAAAGCTTTCTGAGACCATCGGCAATGTCAAGGCTAAAATTCAAGACAAGCTAGAGATTTCTCCTTCTCAACAACGCTTAATGTATGGCGGCAAGCTATTAAAACTGGACTTCCAGACCCTAGGTTTTTACGACATCCACAAAGAGTCCACTCTCTTCCTTGAGATGCGGTTATAACCAAAAGAAGAAGGTTAAGCTTGGTGTGCATCATTTTAATCGGGTCGACAGTGTGGGGCTGAAATTTAATTTCAGGACAGAGCCAGGAATTTAAACTCGCATGGGTTAATTAACGGACTATTAATTTCAAATGACCTAGTTGTAGTAGTACTTTGTCACTATTTCTATACATTCATGTTTATCATAAACCGGCTAGTTTTATTTTTTTTCCTTTTATTAATGATGCTGTTTTACAAACTACCACTGGTTTGAATGTTTGTTTTAAGCTTATTGTTGCCGAGGTATTGTGCTTTGTGATAAACGTTGATGTCTTCATCGATCGTTGGCTCGAAGACCACCGAGTCACATTGATCGTCGCATATTGGAATCGTTTCGGACGAGACTGGTTTTCTCTCATATAAAACGCTAACAAGAATAAAAATAAAAATCTCAAAAAAAAAAAAAAAGCAATATACTACACAACATCAAAGTATAATTAAACAATCATCAATATCTTTTCTTTTGAATAAATAAACCAATGGCTGCATTGTCGTATCACCGAAATCCGGGGTGCTTCTCTTGGAGGAACTCGAAGAAAATATTAGTGTTTGATAGAGTGTCAAAGACTAAGACCACCGCAAGTGTTTGTACAAGCTTACACAACATAATAAAATAACATACTCTATTCTATTTTCTATCAACCCCCTGAAACTAAAGGTGGATGAGCAACCACATTTAGTTTGGACTTAACTTTCAAACTGTTGTATGTGCTGGAAGAGTTTTGGTCAAAACATTAGCAACTTTCATGTAGGATAGAACATAATTCACACACCTCTCTTTCTTCAAGACTTGATTCCGAACACAATGGACATCTACTTCAATATACTTTGTTCTAGCTAGCATGATACAATGAGGTAGAGAAGCATATTTAATATTATCACACCATGCAATTGGGATGAGTCTGAGCTTGATCCCCATTTCTGTAAGCAGTTGTGTCTAATCCAAGACATCTCAGTCCAAAGGGTAGCATGCCCAATTTGAATATGAAAAAGCATGTTGTGCTTATATATCATTGCAAGGTTTGAATTGTAGGCCATATTGTAAAGTCCCCTTCATATATCGTAGCAATCTTTTTAGGGCACTCCAGTGAATTGTAGTTGGGGCTTGGATATATATACTGACTTAAATAGTTGACAGAGTAAGCGAGGTCAGGTCTGGTAAAAGTGAGAAATTGGAGACCACCAAAGGCACTTCTATAAATACGTGGAAAACTCGTAAGAGATCCTTGATTGGGATAAGATGTTTCTCTGGTGTCATGGAAGCTGAACATGGTTTCAAATGATCATAGATGTAATCTTTTGAGCAGTTGGGAAGCATATGACTCTGATAAAAACAAACCTTCAAAATTTAATTTAGCCTCTATACCAACGAAGTGTGATATTGGCCACACATCTTTGAGTGCAAAACTCAAGTTTTGAGAATTACATGTCACCAGTATGTCATCTACATAAACAAGCACATATAGCAGAGTATTATCAAACTATGAAATGAATAAAGAAGAGTCAACAATAGATTGATTGAAGCCACAAGCCTCCATTTGTAGTCTAAAAGCATCAAAGCAGACTCTAGGGGCTTGTTTAAGACCATATATGTCTTTTTTTAATTTGCAAACATAATTCGGCTCAGAGGGATCAATGAACCCTTCTTGTTGAGACATATAGACTTCCTACATCAGTAATCCATCCAAGAAGGCATTGATGAGGACGGATTTCTCCATGCCACGTGTCATGTACATAATATCTTAAGTAATAAGGAAAATACCCTTACGCTCTTAAGTTTAAGGGCTATAATCCCAAAGGCCGAGCAGAGCCCCCAGAGGTGGAGCTGACCAGGTTATTTCTCAGTCCACCGCAGGTCGGTCAAGACGAGATAGAGGTGGACCTACATAGCTCAGTCATATTGGCCTCGGATGCTCGCCGCAGGTCGGCTAGAGCACATGGAGATAACTATACAATTATCAGGATAATTATGGAAAGAATCCTAGGCCATTAAGGCTCTGATCTTTATCGTTTAAATACCGAGATTATCTCCTACAAACAAGGGATAAATATGATTTAATAATACTTGAAGAATACGGAAAAGAGTCCATAATGAGCACGGCCCATGCAGGCCTAGGGCATAAGTGTTCCCTATATAAACATTCATAAGAACTACGGCAAACTTGATTCCAATGCACTTTTGGATACATAGGCAACCTGGAAAAAGGACCCAGGCTCAGTCTAAATCATGCTAAAAAATCTTCCCCTTATTCATACTTTTCTGTTTATCACCTTTGATTCAATTAATACTAGAATATACGGCCCAGATTTATACCCGACGAAATTTTGCTTCGTCATGCATCATCAATGTCAACATGAATGATTATAGTAGATGACTTTGCAATGATTATAGTAGATGACTCTCCAATGCCAGTTTAGACTCACAATTAAAGCAAGAACCAATGTAATAGTAGATGACTTTGCAACAAGACTATAGGTTTGAGTAAAACCAATGGCATAATTTTGATGATAGCCTTTTGTTACTAATCTTGCCTTATGCTCTAAAATAGTTCCATCAAGTTTCAATTTAAGTTTGAGCACCCATCTATTACCCACCGAATTCTGATGTGGGGATGGGGGTACTAACTCCCAGGTTTCATTTTTTTAAGGCATCAAGTTCATTCAACGTTGCCTTTTTCCACTTAGGACTGAACAGAGCATTAGAGACATTAACCTGATGTTCCGAAAGATGATTGATGAAAGTCAACTTGATGATGTATTTCATGATGTTTTATCCCCATTTCCAATGCATTTTTCAGCATTTTGTACCATTTCGAGTCATTATTTGTTCAGTATCGTCCAACCGTGTAAATAGTAAATATTATATAAATTGGCAAGCTTCACAGAAATTTATACTTTTAATGATAGAAACATTACATAGTTTCATTATTTGACACATCACATGTTTGGAAGGATGACCTAGTCTCATATGCCAAACATTAGTATATTTGTCCGGACTAATTAATAGATCTTATACTAAGCTGACGCGAGACATTGGACTAAGACTGATCAGACTGATTTGTAGACAAACAAAGAAAGCTATAGACTTGGCAGAATCTTGATTTAAACTCATCTTAAACTTGGATTGAAGGGAGATCTTATTGGGAACCATAAACTGATAGAGTCCATCACTGGGAGTTCCTGTTAGAAGCAGTGTCCCTGAATTCTTATCCTTCACATGACAAACATTATGTTTAAATTCAATAGTTACATCATTGTCAAAAAGCTATCTAGAGACGCTAATCAAAATTTTAGTAATGAAAGGAACATGTAATAAATCTTTTAAAAGGAGATTGTTGATATGAGTCAACTTTATGCTCTTTTTTCATAAATTTCATCCCGTTTATGTGCTTAATTCGACTATTCTTGTGACAAATTATGAGTTATTTGGGTTAATATTATGTTTAGCGACTCGTAATTTGCATGATTAGTTTTTATATGATTTATCTTGGAAATCGGTGTTACTTCTCCATAAATTGTTTACTTGACACATTACGAGGAGTAGAGGGCCGAAAATGAGTGATATGCAACCTGAGCTATGGCTAGTAAAGACAGCGAAAATGAAGGGCACACGACTGTACGTGGCTATAATATTGAGCAATTTCTCTTGCAACTCTTAATACGAAACACTTGAATCACGAGCCTGGACTGAACGAACAATTTCAATGTATTCGGATCAAAAGATTATTCGGTACAACATAACAACTGAATTACATTCAAAGCCAAGTGAATTGTCATCATGAAACCAAGGCTCAGCAGAAGTACTAAATTATTAACTGAAGGGATCCAGTATCATTCGATGTTGACCGCCTTCGCTTTGAGGACTGAGGGGTCTTCAAATGATCAAAAAGGCATTGAATTGCCTTATTTAGACTAGCTTTCCTACCCTCTTTAAAGTTCCACAATTCATCAACTGCATATCTCCCGCTCTGATTGTACGCATTTATTTCTATTATTCCTTTCACAACAGCATTATACACGTCGTCACTGTTGTGTTTTAAGCGGTAGGTCCAAACACTTGGAATATAGAACTTGATATTTTATTGATACACAAAATATACAACAAATGGGACACTTGAAAAATACAAGAAGAGAGCAACTAGAAAGTGTTTGATGTGGGAGACTCACTTCACAACTTGTGTGTGTTGTGTTGTTGGCCTAAGTTACAACTCCTATTTATAGGAAAGGTAAGAATATCCTAGAAAAAGTGGTAGATCTTTCTAGAGAATATGCACACTAGATCTTTCTAGGCAAAGTGTGCATTAGATATTTATCTAAGTATTTTTTTAGAATTCTAGACTATTCTCTAAGGAAATAATTTCTAGATTTTTCCCATTTACTAGTTGTAGAATAATCTAGAAGTCATTGACTTCTAACACTCCTCCTCAATGACTTCTTTCTTTTGACGACGAGCTCATTTGCATCCCAAGAGCATTTCTGAATTCCTCGAGCTTGCGTCCGCTTAATCCTTTTGTGAATATATCTCGCTAATTGATCTTCGCCTTCACGTGAATCGCCTCGTATCTCATCTTGAAGAACCTTCTCTCGAATAAAGTGGTAGTGCACTTCAATGTGCTTGGTCCTTGCATGAAATAATCGGATTCTCTCGCTAGTTGAAGTGATGATATATTGTCGCAATGTAAATCCACCGCATAGTCAACCGGCCGTGTAAATCCTTCAATAATCGCACAAGCCAAGTGACTTCTTGAGTCGCATAGCTGCTGCCCGGTACTCGCCTCGTTAGTTGATAGAGATACAATAGGTTGTCTTTTGCTACACCAAGATATTACTCTCAGTAACCAAGGTGAACACGTAATCGGTAGTTGATCGGAGAGTGTCATGATCCTCAAAGATAATCGGGCCACAATGATTCAACAAGTTTACATGGCACTCCTTTCGGTAGAAAATACCGTAGTCATAAGTTCCTTTGACGTACTCTCATAATTTTCTCAACTAATCGCCAATGTGGCTTTCTTGGACTTTGCATAAATCGCTTGCGGCGCCAACCGCAAAGCGAAATGTCCGGTCTTGTTAACGCCAAGTATATCGTTTCCTACTAGTCGCCGATAACTTGTAGCATCATCCAACTCTTTGCCTTCTTTTGAGCTTAACTTGGCATTGACTTCAATTGGTGTTGAGAAGGCTTGCGCCTATCATTCCGCACTTCTTTAACAGCTTCCTTAACATACTTCTAAGGCGGAGGAACAACCCATCTTTAGTGTACTCGACTTCAAGTCCAAGAAAGTGCTTAAGCTCTCCAAGTTCTTTCATTTGAAACCAGATCGATAAGTTCCTCTTGACTTGTCAACTTCTTTGTCATCATCTCCAAAGTGATGATGAGATCATCAACATATACCAACACGATCAAGTACTTTGTTATTTTGATACTTGATGAACAAACTTGAGTCGGACGGAGCCATAGAGAATCCACTATGAGTCAAGAACTCGCAATTTTTCCGCACTCAAGCCCTTGGTGCCTGCTTTCATTCCATATAACGCCTTTCTTAACTTGCACACGTATTTAGGATGAGTCATACTCTCGCCTTTTGGTTGCTCCATGTTTATGTCTCGATCGATCTCGCCATGTAGGAAGGCGTTCTTCACATCCATCTCGCCATAGCTTCCAAGACTTACTAGTCACTAGGGCGTAAGACTCGTCTTCAGTAGTTATCTTCGCCACCGGCTAAACGCCTCATCATAGTCTAAGCCATATTGTTGTGAGAAACCTCGAGCAACTAATCGAGCTTTATGTCTTTCTATGGATCCATCTTGTCGTGTTTTCACCTTGTAAACCCATTTGCAAGATATTGGTTTTACTCCTTCCGGAAGAGGAACAAGTTCCCAAGTCTGGTTTTGCTTAAGCGCTTGAATTTCCTCTTTCATCGCCTGGATCCATTCACCCTTTTTAGACGCCTCCTCATAGCTTGAAGGCTCCATAGTTGCAGTATCATCAACTGTCGCAATGTTAGCATACTTAGGATTTGGTTTCCTCTGTCGAGATGATCTCCTAAGTTGTTCATGATGATCAACTTCCTCCATCTCCAGTGTTGGACTTTCGATACTGCTATATTCCATCTCTTGAGTTGCTGCCGATTTCTCTTGGCCATCATCATTTACTTTCAGAGTGCATAACTCTTCTCCAGTATTTTCTCTTATTTTCTCTTCTAGAATAGGTGAGTCAGGAAGCTCCTCATCTTGAGATGACCACCAAGAAGATGCTTCATCGAATACAACATTTCTTGACACCATACATCGATTCGTTCTTGGGTCACAACACTTCCATCCTTTTCTTTCCTCATCGTATCCCAAGAAGATGCATTTGATTGCTTTCTTGTCAAATTTGCTTCAGAGCTCATCCGGGACGAATACGTAATGCATACAAACCAAATACTTTGAAATGACTTACGCTTGGTTTCTCTCTTTTGAGTTTCGATATGGTGAGATGAATCCAAGCTTTGCTTGTGGTAGCCGATTGATCACATGGGTCGCGCTTTTATACATTCTCGCCAAAAATGGGCCGGACATTCTTTGCATGTATCATACTCCGACATGTCTCACTAAATGTCGATTCTTTCTTTCACTACCCGCTTTGTTGCGGCGTTCTCGGACAAGTCAACCGCCGCGAATATTATTTTGCTTTAGATATTCCGAGAACTCGGTGGATGTATACTCACCTCCATTATCTGTATGCGGAGACAACGGACTCTCTCCGGAAATTTTGCTTCGACTTTACATTTGAATTCCTTGAATTTCTCCAAAGCTTGAGATTTCTCCTTCATGAAATCCACCCACATATATCTTGAGAAATCGTCAATGAAGGTGATCATATACTTTGCACCTCCAATTGATCGTTGTTTTATCGTCCAAAACATCCGAATGAATCAACTCAAGTGGCGCCTTTGCTCGGTATCTCGACTCCTTATATGGGAGTTGATGCGCTTTTCCATATTGGCATCCGGCGCAAACCGTGTCGTCCCGACATTCCAACTTAGGAAGTCCTTTGAGCATAGACTCTTTCATCATGACCTTAAGTCTCCTATAACCGACATGTCCCAGACGTGCATGCCATAGATCAGCTGTGTCATTTTTCCTGGTTTTCTCTACATATGTCGCTCAAAGCATCAAGACATATACTGACTCCTTCTTTTCACCTTCTAGGATTGGAGTCCCAACGACTCTAAGATCACGATAAACCTTCACATCTTGTGGACTGAACAATACATAATTACCTGACTCTGTGAGTTGTGATACTGACAAGAGATTTTTCTTCATTCCATCAACATGCATCACATTTTGCAAGATCACCGGGCCGAGAATTTGAGCTTGGCGTGATCAATGCTTTCTCCAATGTGTCTAATTGGAAGCTTAGTGTTATCCGCCGTTACGACAACACGACCTCCTTTGTATTCTGTCATACTTTGAAGTCTTTCTTTATCACCGGTCATATGATTGCCAGCTCCTGAGTCAACGATCCACAGATTGTGAAAGTTAACACGCCCAATATCACTTGTCATAGTTGCTGCACAAGTTACTTGGTCTTCTTCTTTCACCATAGTAGTGTCAATATTTTCTTGCTCGGACTTCAACCCCGAGAAGATGCGTGGACATCCCACTGCTTCACTTTGATCATCTCGGTATCCGGTGGCGGCGCTTCCTTCAACTTGTCTCTTCTTGAATCTACAATCTCTTGCAAAATGTCCTTTTGCCACAATTGAAGCAAGCATTTTGTTGCTTGTGAAAGCGTTTGTCTCCTCCTTGAGGTCTATCATTACTTTTCTTATTATCATGTCTCTTCTCTTCAGCTCCCCCTCTTTGGTAACTTGATATACTACTTTTATATGATTAAATATACGCTATATTATTATGTTCTATCAACGAATTCTATATAAAATATATGAAATTATGGTATAAATAGTATGAAATGTTAATCTTTATAGTTTAGAGTAGTTAGTAGTAATAATAGTAAAAAGTTATCATTTTATACCGATTTTAGTAAATCGGAGTGTCGTGTCAGATTTACGTGGGTATTTGTGGTATTTTATTGCAGATTTATAAACCGAAACCCCGAGAATCGACATGTTGAAGTATAATCATATCTCTGGAAGGATTTAGAGAGTGTCACGAGCTTAAATGGTCAATCGAATTGCTTAAGTGGTCAAGTGGTCAATCGAAGTGGTCAAGTGGCTAATCGATTCGATTAAGTGTAATCGAGAAATCTCTTCGACAAACGAATGGCTCATCAAAACTACATTATCTGAAGAAGAGTCCTTCACGAAAGTTGTAGATTTTCCCGAGAGCTTTCCGATGCCGCTTGAATCATGATTTTTGAAGATCCAGAACTCGAGATATGAATTTTAGAAGTTTAATAATTATATATAAATATATATATAATCATACGGAGCACATGCTGATTAATCAAGAAGGTGGAAATCATCATTACACCGGCCCAGTCCGGCTTGATCTCGGACCGGTCCGGCCAAGGGACTTTCATCTATAAAAAGAGCTCAGTTGTAGATCAAACGGAGGGTACCAATATATATACACAATATCATATATATATTTTCTCCTCTATCTTTTCTTATTTTCTTTTTAATTAGTAGTAGTTGTAAATAGGCCTTACGCCAAAAATAATAATCTCGTAGTATCGTTGTAATGCTCGGGAAATTATCAGAAGTTCGATGTTGTTGAAGTCGTTGTAATGTCCGGAAGAATACAACTCTGATTCAGCATTTGTAATCGGGTAACTTTTCTAAAGTATTTATGTTTGTTTTTATCTTTTTCGTTGTTATAATGTTTTTAGGCTAACTCTAATAACTAGCTAAAGTTATGTAATCGTTTTATTTCGATCTTTTCGGTAAAGGAATGTTGTCTAATTAAAATTGATTAAAATTGAGTTAATTGAATCTTTTTCTATTCTCAGAACGTATTGATAATATTCGGATTGACGTAATTAACCAAGATGAATCGCACCATATAACCTAACGATGAACCGACCGCAGAAGTTAGGATATGAGATAAAAGATAGAAAACCGGAGGGTAAAATTGGCCGTATAAAAGCGTGACTACGAATCCTATTTCCTACCCGGGGTAGATTTGTCTTGGGAGAGATGGATCTTATTAAAATTGTTCTCGAGATCATAATAGTGTTAAAATCAACAGTTTAATTGAAACTAACACCGAAAGTTAAATCGATCCGCCTGACAACCGGAGCCTTTTGAATAACATCGGCCGTCTCGACAAATGGAATAACCTCTTTCATCCGGGGTAGATTTGTACTGGTACTGCTCGTACTAACCGAGATTAGCATGGGGCGCTTGTGGAGATTGAATCGATGACAATGACATATGACAATTTCATACGCCGTGTGAGGAGGAATTGTTAACCTCGAGAGTGCACCGCTTTCATTTACTCAATTGGACCTAATATAAAAGGAAAGATCGAGCACATTCGCCATTGGAAAGATCGTATAATTCAATTATATAAACTTTGGCTAGTTCTATAAACTTATCTCGTCTAAACTATATATTGGTATCTATATATTTATATCTATATATATTTTTGCAATCTATGTACATCTATATATATTTTTATATCTATATATATTATATTAGAATAACTTTTAAATTACGCATTTATTTTATGTTAACTAGAATAATAGTCATCTGTGTTATAAAATTGCGATTTAGATCGAGTTAATAATGTGACTCTTTGGTGTTTAACCACACTTAAAAGAAGGGGGAATGAGGAGAATGATGTAAATATTTCATCAATTGAGTAGAAGACGCTTTTTTGAAACTTTTGCATAAAGGACAAAACTATTTATTCACTGTCGAAATTCACTTGTGTTCGAAATTCACTGCTTAAATTCAATCGACGAAATTCAATCGTTTAAATTCACTAATTTTCAAAATTCATCGTCGAAATTCACTAATTTTCGGGATTCACTCGTCGAATTCACTATCGAAATTCAATGATTTTGGGATTCACTCGGAGATTCACAGATTTTCGGATTCACTTGTTTGTCCTTCTCGCTATAAAAATTATGGAAAATTAGGGATAAGGACACAATCAAATATTTTTAAGTAATGCGACAAATTACATATTTTTATAGGGAGAAGGACAATCGCATAATTTTATAGCGAGAAGGACAAACAAAGAATCCGAAAATCGCTGAATCTCCTCGATGAATCCCGAAATCGATGAATTTCGATAAAGTGAATCCCAAAATTAGTGAATTTCGATTTATGAATTTTGAAAATTAGTGAATTTCGATGCTGAATTTCGTCGATGAATTTAAATAAAGAATTTCGAACACAAGTGAATTTTGACAATGAATAAATAGTTTTGTCCTTTATGCAAAAGTTTCAAAAATTGTCCTTCTACTCAATTGATGAAATATTTCATCCTTCTCCTCATTCCCTAAAATTATGCAATTGTCCTTCTCCCTATAAAAATATGTAGTCATCTCCATTACTTAAAAATATTTCGTGATTGTGTCCTTATCCCTAATTTTCCATTAAAAGAATTACCAAGTTCCCTGAGAATTCGACACTCTGACTCACCATACTAGCACTACAGTTTGACTCGATACACTGTCGGTTAAGGACTGGTATTAGCACTAGAAAAGGCCACGTCATAACTCCGTCCTTCGTCCTTTTGTTGTTTTCCATCATATTGTCTTTTGAATCCTTTATTGTTATATCTGTTTGATTTTCCTCTTGCTTGACTTGCATATAGTGCCTCTTCTTCCGATTTTATCACTACGCCTGCCATTTGCTTAGCCAGCGACTCCTGGTCCGCTAATAAATTTTCCAGCTCATCAATGGTTGGTTGTGTGGCCCAACCTTGTATTTCCGTTGTGAAACTTCGATACTCGGGTTTTAAGCCGTGTATCAATATTCTTCTCATCCGAGACTCACCAATTTTGGACTCGGATCTAATTCGAAATCTCATAACACGTAGATTTTACCTTGGTGAAATAATCTCGATTGATAGATTTCCTGGGTGAGCGACATCAACTCATTCTCCAAAGATTTGCAAAGCGTGAAATGTTCTTCCTCAAAACGACTAGCCAACGTGTCCCATGCTTCCTTCGGCGTGGTGGCTTTCGGATATGCTCAATCATCTCATCTTCGATTGATGTCTTTATAGCAAACATGGCTTTCACGCCTTTCACCTTCCATTTACGCAAAGCCGTGGCATCTGTTGAAGAGGGCGGCGCTAAGCGTCACTCCGTGACATACTCCAACAAATCTTGGCTCTCTGTATGACACCATACACGATTGCCATGTGCTATAATTGTGATTATTTAATTTTTAATATTACTCACCGAAAAATCCGCCATCGTGACTTAGTTTTGTTGCAATCACAAACACTAAGTAAGCTAGTCCTGCATCAAATAACTCCACAGCCCCGGATCACGTCACGAACAAGAATCGTTGAGTGATTCTTCTCAAACGGTGAATAATATCCTCCGACCTTTTACTCCGGCAGAGTGACGACGTCGTTGGTCCCCAACCAAATATCACCACCACAAAAAACTACGCCCGATCGACAAGGCTCCGATACCACTTGTTGTGTTTTAAGCGGTAGGTCCAAACACTTGGAATATAGAACTTGATATTTTATTGATACACAAAATATACAACAAATGGGACACTTGAAAAATACAAGAAGAGAGCAACTAGAAAGTGTTTGATGTGGGAGACTCACTTCACAACTTGTGTGTGTTGTGTTGTTGGCCTAAGTTACAACTCCTATTTATAGGAAAGGTAAGAATATCCTAGAAAAAGTGGTAGATCTTTCTAGAGAATATGCACACTAGATCTTTCTAGGCAAAGTGTGCATTGGATATTTATCTAAGTATTTTTTTAAAATTCTAGACTATTCTCTAAGGAAATAATTTCTATATTTTTCCAATGTACTAGTTGTAGAATAATCTAGAAGTCAATGACTTCTAACAGTCACCCCATTCACTTCTCAATTCTTTCAACCTCCTATCATCTTCGTTAATCACTTGCTGCATCTCCTATTATATATCACCATTCAAGCCCGAAATGATTAGTTGTTAGGCTACATAGTATATCCATTAAAAGATTGCTATCGGAAAGCCCTCCATTTCGTCTTTAAAAACCACTTCTTCTTGTTAGGGCTTTGGTTGTGAACAGAAAGAAATCGCTCCTGTTTACTGCCATAAACACTCATGTTGAGCGGGAAATTTTATTGCGGAACCTATGCAATTACTGGCGTCCAATTAAAAAGTAGGACATGTGATATTTAATTAATACTTCATTCTTTTGATAATAACTGAGGCAGTTGTCAAGAAATATTGTTTAATTTTGTGTGTGGTAGTATAATTTTCAATGCAACACTTATTGTATTTTTCCTTGATTTACCCTTATTTATTGTATTAGGAGATATAAAAAACAATGCCATATTAATTATATCCAAGGACATTATAGTCATTTCATTGTAAAAGTTATGCATTAACTCACATCCTTAATATGCGTGATTTTGGTAACTGTCTCGGATAAATTGAAACGGGGTTAATATTAATTTTACAGGAAAATGTAAAAAAATCATAATATGAAAGTGTTATTTATCGAAATCGTATTATAAACAATGAAATAGTGTAAATATACACCGGTGGAGCCGTGGAGACGTGACTCTGTGACTGTGTATATATCCTGAGTCTAATCTGAAGCCTTAAAGTCATTTTTTAATCTAGATGACATCATAAAATTGTAACATATCAATATATGTATACACACACATATGTTTTTACAGTCGATGCTAAGGGTCGCGGAAGCCCGACTGATAGCGTGTTTCGCATGTGCTTTGAAAGGAAATCGGGTTAATATTCCTGAATCGGGACGTGGCGGTTGACGGCAACGTTAAGAAGTCCGGAGACAAGGGCGGACCTATGTTAAGACATAGGGGGGCTATGCCCACCCGAAAAAAAAAATATTATACTAATAAGTGTATATATGTAGTTCCGTTCGATCCATAAAATATTCTTAATCCAGCCCACCCGACGAATTTGATATAGTCCATTAGCCCACTCCAAATGAAAATCCTGGCTCCGCCCTTGTCCGGAGACGTCGGCGAAGGCCTCGGAAAGAGTTATCTTTTCTGTCTAACAGTCTACCCACCCTGAAAATGGCTCAGTCGAAGGTAGGGTCCAGCGGCTAGAAGAGCACCACACATCGTGTGGTGTCTGGTGGTGCGCCCTCGGCAGCCCTTGAAAATCTGGAGGACCGAGTGCCAACAATATTATAAAGAGGGAGTGAGAATCGCAAGAAAATCCTTCAAAGTTTCTTCAGGAAGCTTAGGTTTGATGGAGGCCATCAATGGGGCTGGACTGTAAAGCTCCTTAGGAGGATTAACCAAACCATTCTTGAACACTCCCAACAATTTTTTTTTATTTTTATCTTCCTGTCGATTAAGATAAGACAAACATCAAAGTTTAGGGAATCTGACAAAAAATGAAATGATACAAATTTCACGGGTTAAATTAAAGTAGGAATGAATGGATACCAATACCAAGAGGGGTTATTTGCAGATTATTTATAGGTAGGCCATGCCACCATGAGATATCGATCTACCTATATACAAGGACATGACATGAGGTGGCGATATTATCCTAAACTAAGTTGAGATTTTGTGAAGGAAAGGGGTAACAAGACTTATGCAATTCACATATTTTACGATGATCCAGGACCAAATTCTATATGGTGTGTCCAACTAATAGTATTTTAGAGATTTCTAACGGGTCCATGTGTACAAAAATAAGTAATCCATCATATTTTTCAATCTGACGACATGATGGTTTAAAATTTTGGTCCAGAACCACCATAAAATTGTTGTTTTTTGATTGCCTAAACTAGTACGGGCAAGGCAGTGATAAAACTAGTTGACCGGAATCTCTACATGTTACCATATTGACTCGCTCTAAACTATACTTAAAAATCACCCCATTGCTCTTAAAAGTAAAATTGCATTATAGCTCAGCTACAATCAATCCTTAAAATAATACTATTTATTCGTCCCATAATATAAATCCGTTAAGGTTTTTAGTTTTGTCTTATAATATACGTGTATTTCGCATATGAATAAAGCATGTATTACATATTTCTTATTTTACCCCTTATTATTATATATATATATATATATATATTCATTCATTTTTCACTAATTCACAACTAGCACATTATAATGGCATTCAAAAGCTATTTTAGACTTTTTACCATCAAAATATATTAATGACTGTAGCACCTTTATCACATTTTGGTACAACGATAAGCATTTGATCCTAACATGGTATCGTGAGCCAGAGGTCACGAAATCGAACCCTGGTTGAAATAATATTTAAAATATATATATATTGTTGGGTCAGATTGCCCACATTTAAGGGATAAGTATCACTTTTATAACCATCAATTGATTTTAGTACAACGGTAAACGCTTTATCCAAACAATGACAAATTACCCTTTCTCAAAGGTATGGAAAAATTAAAGGGGGAATGAGGAGAAGGACGAAAATATTTCATCAATTGAGTAGAAGGACAGCTTTTTGAAACTTTTGCATAAAGGACAAAACTATTTATTCATTTATCGAAATTCACTTGTGTTCGAAATTCATTGCTTACATTCATCGCCGAAATTCATCATCGAAATTCACTAGTTTTCAAAATTCATTGTCGAGATTCACCGATTTTCGGATTCATCACAAAATTCACCGTCGAAATTCACCGATTTTGGGATTCACTAGGAAGATTCACCGATTTTCGGGATTCACTGCTTGTCCTTCTCGCTATAAAAATTATGCAGTTGTCCTTCTCCCAATAAAAAATATGTAGTTGTCCTGTTACTTAAAAATATTCCAGATTATGTCCTTATCCCTAATTTTCCAAAAATTAAAAGGGGGAATGAGAGAAGAACAGAAATATTTCATCAATTGAGTAGAATGACAGACTTTTGAAACTTTTGCATAAATGACAAAACTATTTATTCACTGTCGAAATTCACTTGTGTTCGAAATTCACTGTTTAAATTCGCTGCCAAAATTCACTGTCGAAATTCACTAATTTTCAAAATTCATTGTCGAATTCACCGATTTTCGGATTCACCGTCGTAATTCACCGATTTCGAGATTCATTGGGAGATTCCGATTTTCGATTCACCGTCGAAATTCACCGATTTCGGATTCACCTGGGAGATTCACCGATTTTCGGATTCACCGCTTGTCCTTCTCGCTATAAAAATTAGGGAATGAGGGAGAAGGACAAAAATATTTCATCAATTGAGTAGAAGGACAGTCTTTTGAAACTTTTGCATAAAGGACAAAACTATTTATTCACTGTCGAAATTCACTTGTGTTCGAAATTCACTGCCGAAATTCACTATCGAAATTCACTAATTTTCAAAAATCATTATCGAAATTCACTGATTTTCGAGATTCACTATCAAATTCACTGTCGAAATTCACTGATTTCGGGATTCACTGGAGAGATTCACTGATTTTCGGGATTCACTGTTTGTCCTTCTCGCTATAAAAATTATGCAGTTGTCCTTCTCCCTATAAAAAATATGTAGCTGTCATGTTACTTAAAAATATTTCAGATTGTGTCCTTATCCCTAATTTCCCATAAAAATTATGCAGTTGTCCTTCTCCCTATAAAAAATATGTAACTGTCATGTTACTTAAAAATATTCCAGATTGTGTCCTTATCCCTAATTTCACAACGTATATTTTGGGATGGAACTAATAGTTGCGTAAGTTTGATGACCAAAATAGTAACGACCAACCTTAACCGGCAGAGTACCGGGTCGGAAGTACTATAGAGGTGAGCAAGGTCGTATCCCACGAGGAATGTATCGAATACCAAAGTCGTTTTTCGGATTTAGTTTAGGTTAACCAAAGATATTTCAAGTATTCAATTATGCTAAAACGATATTTAAACGAGAAATAAAGAGAGAAAGAGACATAGCCAAACCATGATCCAACCGATTACTTTCGCCCCTCTAATCAATTATTCGGGAATGGGATTAACCAACCTACCAACCTAACACTTATACCGACTCATTTATGGGTGCAAACTCCTAAGCTAGTGTAAGACGTCATGCAACAATCAAACACCTTTGCCCGGTTCAACAGTCCGCCTTTAAGGATTTAACTGACCGAAACAAGATTAACGCACTAGAGTTGCTCGATTTCAAAACCGATTGAACCTCACTCCCTAATAAATCTAAACAACTCAGTTGATTATAAGAAATGATCTTAAAACCCCTTTTCTCACACCCTTTCGCAACATACATTTATAAAAGTGGTGTGTGTGTGTTCATGAACTAAGTGTACAGTCTAATTCAAGCATTAATAACAAGTTTTAAGACATGAATTCATCGATATAACAACAATTAAACACTACGCATTCCCGATTTCATCAATTAGAGGGTGATTTCTTCAATTTTCACATGATTTGACTATTCAATGTTTAGCTATTCATAGTAAAACAAGATATAACAATCAAAGCGAGAATTAAAGCCATGCAACAAGAAAGGAAACTAAATTGATTACCAAAATAGAAGAGGATGATGTTTCTTCAATCTCCATACAAACCCATGTCACTTGGTGACGAAGAAGATCCAAAAATGCAAAAATAAAGTAAGAGGAGCTATAATCTAAGCTAGATTGAGCTTAATCTAAGTAAATTAGGTGTAGAAATTAATCTAAAGGAAAGAGGGGTGGAATTTCGACCTAGAGTATGTGTTTCTAAGGTTTTGGGTCAAAGAGGATGAGGAAAAATCTGAAAAAGAGCTATTTATAGGTCCAAAAAATGCAGTAAAAGTGCTTTTGGCGCGCACCAAAGCCTTTGGAGTGCCCTAAAGTTTTCAGCGCGCGCCAAAAATCTGGACTGATACATCTTCAGTAATCTGGCAATATCTTTGCGTTGGAAAGATCATTCAATTATCTACAACTTTCATGAAGACCATAAGTCCAGAAAATGCCTCCAACATTGCTCAAAGTGTAGAAAAGGTGAATGTAAGGCGAAAATATCAACTATTTTTGATCCGTTTCCATCCCCGGGCTTCGGTTTCGTCTTTCTAAGCCTCGTGCCTTAACTTACGGGTTCATGGGTTACCTATTTCCTGTATCACAACATTCAAACACATACCGAGCATAATTCCACAAGATAAATAGGTCTCGAAAAGGGTCAAAAACATCGTAAAATGCCGAGGTTTTCCATCAATGTGACGTTTTCCCTCAAAGTGAGTGTGCAATGCATTTTGCCCTATAAATGGTCTAAAAGTACCCAATATAAGCCAAATGTGTCATAAATGGGGGTTAAAACATGCACCGAAGTATAATAAAGTTGACTCTCATCAACCACCCCCCACTTGGCGTTTGCTCGCCCTCGAGCAAAATAAGAGTTAACGTTACATGCGTAGGTCAAGCCAATCACATATCAATGATAACCGACAAGTAAAAGAGTAAAAACATGCAACTTAACCCTACCTTATCAAGCAAACGAGATGTGAGTGTGTGAATAGCTTCTCCTACATTTACCACGGTTCACCGGTTTGGATTATGGATGCTAGGTTATTGCGACTACACCATAGGCTCATACTTCATAAGCATCTCCACTAATCGGGGCCAAACCGAGGCTAAGCAAGGTCAAGTAGGACTTGCACGGTTTTAACGTTAGGCTAGGGACAGGGCTAACCGAAGGGAATTTCTGGGGAATAAACAACAAAGAGATAAACACGAGCAAGCTCAATCATGGGGTGTAACAATACAAAACGTAGCTAGCTCTACCCTCCTCTAGCTAGCTCACAACGAGCCTAGAAACATGATTCATTAAATAAAATGTCATATCGCACTATGTCTCAAGTGTAACGAGGCTAAAATGTGAGAGAATCGTGTTTCTATACCAATGACTCATCCCAAACACCAACATCATATAACAAATCAAAACACGAGTCTTAAAACACTTGGCTTTCTTTGACTCACCCTTTTTTACACATTTTTTGACTTTATTGCAAAAACTTGTCACGGATTTTATCTATGCAAAACAAACAAGTAATATAATTTATAAATCCGGTATTCCCAAGTGCGAGGATCGTAGTATAGCGATTGATACCGGTCGATCTCGAGGAATCGAGGTTGTTTAATCTAGTTTTATTAATTCTTCCTAAGAACGTCACAACACAAAACAAAACTAAAACGAAAACAAACAAATAAATGACAGAGGATCAACAATCCAAAGCCGTGAAAGATCGCTTGCGAACCAAACTAACTAAACTAATTGTAATCTATAAACTAAGGAAACAACTCAATTAATTTAACGAAGAACAAGCATTGATCCACCTATCTCACAACTCTTAACTTCTACCCTAGATCGTTTGGTGAAGATTAAATAAAGGTTGTGGTTCACCTATCAAAGGTATGAACTTCTACTCTCGTAGATAATTCGTTTTGCAATCTTTTATCTCTCGATCTTAAAGATTAACGCTCTCAAACCAAAGGTGTAAGATTTATTCAATCTAGCAACCTAGATTTCTAACCTAACAACTCTCGTTATATATAGGTTAAAGATCCAAACTTTATCATGGTGATCTAGGTTTACATCGATTTTCATCATATAGTAAACATCAACATGCAACATATCTCTCGATTTAAATTGCAACATAACAAATAAACATCGAAAAGAAACAACTTTAATTTAAATACTCACAAACATCCAAAGATTGAAATTGAAAACGTTATGGAGATTGGCTTCACATGCTTGTTCAAGGAAGCCTTAGCTTCTAATCATCATCGAAATCGATCAACAAAATAAAAGGAATAAAAGATGTTTTTGACTGAAAAGAAATACAGAAAAGTCGCCCCAAGGGGCTTAGGGCCGCCAGGTCGAAATATCGTGATTAGGGTTGGAGAAATCGCGCTATTTATAGATTTTTAGGTCGGTTTCACTGAGTCGGTGCCGTGGGCGCCCGTCCACTATCTTGGACGCTTCGTCCAGCCTCTATGAACGGAGAATGAACGCCGCTCAAGATGCTGCGTCTGAACTCTCTCTCGAATGTAAAATACGATGTTGGACGCCAGCTTCACTTTTATGGACGCCCGCCCACTACTCAGCTCCAGTATTTTGCTCATAACTTCACTTCTAGGGCTCCAAATGAGGTGATTCAACATGCGTTGGAAAGCTATTTCAATCCTCTACAACTTTCATCAAGACAACTTTCCTGAAAGTGCCTACAAGTGTGGACAAAATCCCCATTAAGTGCCTGGTTCCGGTTTCTTCAATGATTCTTCACTTAAACATCTTTCAACTCTTCCATCTTCATGTGATCATCGTTTAAGCTCCTTACTCATCATGAAAACGTATCTAACAACATGATAGAAACATGCAAAATGTAACATCATACGAATAAACATAAAACACCGATAAAATCACGTAAATATCTCGATTTTGCATTTAAACACATTTAAAACTCGTTTGCTCAATAAATCTAATAAGCACTTACTTTTCTATGCAATTTATCAGATTATGGGAGAAATCGTTACGAAATATAACGGTATAAATCATATAAAATCACCCTTAACACTTTCTTTGATTGATTTCATTTTCTTTTGACTCTTTTCTTTTTTTTCTTTTCTTTTTTTTTTTGGAAACTTTTTGAATTTGGAAAGCTGCATTATACAATTTAAATAGGTAGATTCAAAGGTCATCACGTACATACTATATATAAAAATAAGCTCCTACCCTCCAAATCGTGAAATAGCTCGTAGAAGCACCAACTCCTCTATACATACGTACTCCTCTACCACCCCACACTTGCTTTAGCAAGTGTGCTCGAAATGAAAAGATTAAGCTTGACCCGTAGGATGTCCAGGGGAACGTAGACCACAAATAAGGCTTGGGGGTCGGAAAATTACGGGCTAAAAATGAATGGCTAAGTGTCGGATGGAGGTCTAACCATCCTACCAAGGCTTAGAGGGGTTACTGTGGAATATGTCATGGGATGGCTATTTGGCTCTAGTTAGGTCAAAGGAATGCCATAACTGTCATCCCAAACTCTACCAAGGTTGGCCTTTCTATTTTGTCTCAAAGTTAATGGTATAAGTTCTAGGGAGCCGAATTGTGCCTGAGCTTACCATAATCGGTCACTAGTTACCATGGTTCATGAAATCAAATCTATACGTGCATGAAAATCCCGTCTCCAAAATAAGGTAGTAAGCTAAGTAGCATGCATTCAAACATTCACTAAACCATTTACCCTATCAACGTGAAGTGAGGACATATGAATGCAATATCAAAACCTTGGAAAATTTTAAAAATTGCTCCATTTTACTAAAGAAGTGACCAAACACTAAGCATACAACACAATGGCTCAAGTCTCAATGAAGCACAAATCAAAGCTAAGCCTACCACCCCCCCCCCACTTTAAGTGCAACACTTTGCCCTCGGTGTGTTAATGATAAAGGAGAAAGAAGACTTAGCTTAACCCGGCAGAAAGGCATAAATGAGTGCATATGACATATCCACGAAGCTCCATCTCGTACACCTAAAGCCATGAAACCAAGAAACACAAAAACGCATGCACGGGGAACAGCCACCATGCCAAAAGCAGGCAATAGATAACGAGATAAAAGGAAAAGAATCAATGTCACATACACTGTCATAGTATAACTGAAGGTACCAAACTTGAATCACATGAGATGAAAAGATAATAAAAAGATAAACGTCATCCATGCATAAAATATGTGCCAAAAATAAGCCAAAATAATAACAATCCAAGTCCGGTCAAAGGATCAAATAGAAATTTTCACCCAAAAGATCTTATCCTAGGCCAAAATTCTCCACTCTTTTACCTAAGACTCACTCCCACTACTACCAAACAAAGAAAAAGTGGGTTTCCTCCCACAAGCGCCTTACGTCGTTGGCTCGACGGAATGACTTATACGGTGTCAACTTTCAGGTTATACTGTTGACACAAAGGTGGAAATGGTGGACAGAAAGAGGGTAATGATGGAGTTAAACAGGTAGGAATGTCAAGTTTAAAGTCCTTGACACGACTTGAATCCACCAAATTTTACATTTGGATTCTTTCTCCCTCCATTGGCCTCAAACTCACTCTTCTCGCTCTTTGGCAACTCTTGATTGCTATGACGCACTTGAAAGATCTCAACCTTATCAACCCTCTCATGTTACCCCAATCATCATATGGATGATCTACATGCTCATAAACCTTGATGGTAGCGCTCTCATTGTGAACTCTCAAAATGATCTCTCCGGTTTGCATATCAAGCAAGGCTCTCCCTGTGACCAAAAATGGTCTACCAAGAAAAATCGGCATCCTAGAGTTGTTTTCCATGTCTAAAATGACAAAATCAGCCGGGAAAACAAACTTATCAACCTGGACTAGCACATTCTCAACGATTCCTCTAGGATACCTAATGGACCTATCCGCTATAGAAAGAACCATTCTAGTTTTCTAATACCATCAAGACCAAGTTCTTTATAAGTGGCGTACGACATAAGGTTCACACTAGCTCCTAAATCACATAGGGCGTTGAGACTTTTAGAGCTACCTATCATGCATGGGATTGATAAGCTCCCGGGGTCACTTTAGTTTAGGCGGAACTTTCTCTTGACAAATCGCAGAACACTCTTCATTACAATAAACAACTCTTTGCATTTTAGGTTTTTTCGATAAAACATCTTTGAGAAATTTAGCATACACAGGCATGTTCATTAAAGCATCAACTAATGGAATGTTTATCGTCACTTTATGCAAGATGTCAAGAAAACGATTTTACTTTTTACTTACAACACTCGCCTTCTTATCATGAGATGGGGGAAAGGGAAGGGAACTCAAATCAAAATGAATTCTAGATTGAGATATACCTGAGTTTCCTTTGTCCTCAGAAGTGTTGTTCACATGCTTACCCAAGAGATTTCCTTCGAGTTTCTTGTCTTTCTCAGTTGCTTCATCAAAAACCAACACTTCTTTTGTCTTCTCTACCAACCCTACAACTCTAACTGCCTCACGACTTTCTGTAACCACATCATCATCCTCACCATCATGATACACCGTAAAGCTAGCATTTACCTCATTCGGGTTTGTCACGGTATTGCTTGGTAGGCCTTGAACCGGTGCGGTATTCAAGTAATCGGTCAAGTGCCTCATTTGGTTTTCAAGACTTTTCAATGTATCTTCCATGTTTACCAAACGAGTATCTGTAATGGTCTTGTATTGCTCCACATTCTTCACAAAAGCATCAATAATCATTGCTATGCTTTCTATAGTCGCTTCCCATTGGGGATTCCTCTCTTGATGTTGTGGTTGATGAGAAAATCCCGGGGGTGCACAAGGAACTTGTGGAAATGGTTGATGATCTTAATTCAAATGGTGAGAAAAACCTTGTTGTTGTAGCCTTTGACCCATTTCAAGATCCATGATTGCCTTCTCCATGGATTCTATCTGTGCCATCATCAAGTTTTGTTAATCTATTTCTATAGTCTCAACTACCTTCTTTTGAGGCTTGCCCTTATCCCATTGCCTATTGTTAACAGTAATCCTCTCAATAGTGGCATACACATTCGGGGCTGTCAAGCTCATTATAGATCCTTCACTTGCCAAGTCCAAGACATTTCTTGCATCATCCCTCAATCCGTAATAAAAGATTAGCATTTGTGACCATATTTCATACCCATGATGTGGACGTTTTCTTAGCAAAGCCTTCATTCGGTCCCATGCTTCATAAAGTCGTTCACCCGGCTGTTGGGAAAAGTTTGAGATCTCAGCCCGGATCTCCATTGTTTTATGGAGTGGAAAATAGTACGATAAGAAAGCCGAAGTCAAGTCTTCCCACGTATGCAATGAATCGTGAGCATGAGAGTCTAACCAATCAATAGCACTATCTCTCAATGCAAAAGGGAATATCCTCAATTGGATTGCATCATCACTTGCCCCACTTATCTTCATTGTCCCGCAAACATTTATGAACCACATCAAAAACTGATATGGATCATCTGTCTCTGTTCCATAGAAGAGCGCATGCTCTTTTATCAAATTCCACACATGTGGTTTGATCTCAAAGTCATTTTCATCAATAAGAGGTAAGCAAATGACATTATGTATAAATCTTGCACGTGGCATGAAATAATCTTTAAGTAATCAGCCTTGGCCTTGAATTGGAGCTTGTTGAATTGGGACTTGTGATACTTGGGAGATTGGCATGGGATTAATGTTGTGGAATTGGTTGAAAATTGGTTGAGGTACTTGAGCTTGGAACATAGGTTGCTCATTAGTAAATTCCATGACGAGTTTAGATCATAAACTGCACAAACTCAAACAACAAGAAAACAATAAAATAAAAACAACCTAAGCCTAAGTCTTACAATGACTTAAGAGATATCGATTAATTCCCCGGCAACGGCGCCAGAAAACTTGATGACCAAAATAGTAACGACCAACCTTAACCGGCAGAGTACCGGTCGGAAGTACTATAGAGGTGAGCAAGGTCGTATCCCACGAGGAATTTATCGAATACCAAAGTCGTTTTTCGGATTTAGTTTAGGTTAACCAAAGATATTTCAAGTATTCAATTATGCTAAAACGATATTTAAACGAGAAATAAAGAGAAAATGAGACATAGCCAAACCATGATCCAACTGATTACTTTCGCCCCTCTAATCAATTATTCGGGAATGAGATTAACCAACCTACCAATCTAACACTTATACCGACTCATTCATGGGTGCAAACTCCTAAGCTAGTGTAAGACGCCATGCAACAATCAAACACCCTTTGCCCAGTTCAACAGTCCGCCTTTAAGGATTTAACTAACCGAAACAAGATTAACGCACTAGAGTTGCTCGATTTCACAACCGATTGAACCTCACTCCCTAATCAATCCAAGTTGATTATAAGAAATGATCTTAAAACCCCTTTCTCACACCCTTTCGCAACATACATTTATAAAAGTGGTGTGTATTCATAAACTAGGTGTACAGTCTAATTCAAACATTAATAACAAGTTTTAAGACATGAATTCTTCGATATAACAACAATTAAACACTACCCATTCTCAATTTCATCAATTAGAGGGTGATTTCTTCAATTTTCACATGATTTGACTATTCAATGTTTAGCTATTCATAGTAAAACAAGAAATAACAATCAAAACGAGAATTAAAGCCATGCAACAAGAAAGGAAACTAAATTGATTACCAAAATCGAAGATGATGATGTTTCTTCAATCTCCATACAAACCCATGTCACTTGGTGAAGAAGAAGATCCAAAAATGCAAAAATAAAGTAAGAGGAGCTATAATCTAAGCTAGATTGAGCTTAATCTAAGTAAATTAGGTGTAGAAATTATTCTAAAGGGAAGAGGGGTGGTATTTCGACCTAAAGTATGTGTTTCTAAGGTTTTGGGTCTAAGAGGATGAGGAAAAATCTGAAAAATGGCGCGCACCAAAGCCTTTGGCACTCCCCGAAACTGACTCTGGGATTCTGGGAGGTCTCTGTTCTACTTTGGAGCGCCCCAAAGTTTTCAGCGCGCGCCAAAAATCTGGACTGATACACCTTCAGTAATATGGAAATATCTTTGCGTGTAGAGCTCCGATTTGAGTGATTCAAAGTGTGTTGGAAAGATCATTCAATTATATACAACTTTAATGAAGACCACAAGTCCAGAAAATGCCTCCAACATTGCTCAAAGTGCAGAAAAAGTGAATGTAAGGCGAAAACATCAACTATTTTTTATGCGTTTCCATCCCCGGGCTTCGGTTTCGTCTTTCTAAGCCTCGTGCCTGAACTTCCGGGTTCATGAGTCACCTATTTCATGTATCACAACATTCAAACACATACCGAGCATAATTCCACAAGATAAATAGGTCTCAAAAAGGGTCAAAATCATCATAAAAAGCCGAGGTTTTCCATCAATGTGACGGTTTCCCTCAAAGTGAGTGTGCAATGCATTTTGCCCTATAAATGGTCTAAAAATACACAATATAAGCCAAATGTGTCATAAATGGAGGGTTAAAAATGCACCGAAGCATAGTAAAATTGACTCTCATCAAAGTTATAAATAAATAGTACATATATCATTGATACAACGAATTAGCAGTAAAGGAAAAATGAGTTCTCACAAAAACAAAAAAAACAAAAAAATTTGAGGAGGCGCCTGGAAGAAGGACAAAGTCACATTCAAACGACTCCTCGTAATTAAAGAGGAGAGAACTCCATTCACAACTTTATATATAACTGACCACATCAACATAAAACCAAGAATCAAGAACAAGAGGTAAAAAAAAAAGTTAAGTAATAATGGAAGCAAATGTTTTTACATTGAAGCTTGAAGTAGATACCAAAGAAAACAAAGTCATCTATGCAATAGCTTCAAAAGAGTTTGTGGATGCTCTTTTATTTTTGCTTTCTGCTCCTTTTGCCATTGTCATTAAGCTTCTTTCTAATAATTCTATGGAGGATGCCATCAAAGATATATACAAATTAAAACTTTGCAGCAGATCTTAATTACTTGACAACCTTTCGACCTCTTATCAAACAAATGCCTTCAAATTCCTGTGCCAGGTAAGCCCTATAAATATATTGTTCGGTTTGCATCTAGTATATATAACTCGGTTTGGTTTGAAAACAATTTAATCGATTGGCCTTTGGTTTGAATTGAATTGATTGATTTTCTGATCACTTGTACGAATGGCTGTAGAAGAATTGCTGGTGAGGAGGCAGACAATAAAGATAAGTGTTCCGTTTGTAGTTACTTGATGAACAAGGAAAAGAAGTGTGCAGCAGGCTATGTTGATGGAAAGAGTGATTACATGATTTTTGATGATTTATCTGTGACGCCGATATACATGATATGGATGATGCCGATGATGAATACGGAACATGGATCATCCAACAAAAAATATGAGGAGGTTAAAGTTGGATGGGAAGAGACTTTGGAGCTGCTAAAGATGTCTTTTCAGTCGAAAAACGTTCTTACCGATGTTTTTCTCAAGAAGAAGAAAAGCAAAGAGTTAGATAATACTAGTATATATTGTTGGTTATTTGAAGCAAGCAGAGAAACATTAGACAAATTGAAAATGTTGTAGTAGTATGTGTGATCTATGTTATGGTCCCATTGAAATCAAACCAACTTACCATCTACTTTGCGCGTGCCCCATATTCTACCCTGCCCTGTCATACCCCACCACCTCACCCTGCCCATCCTTTATTTTATCACATATTTTATAAAATTGGTTTCATTCAATTCTTTCACATCACAAACACAACAACTAAACGAGTTCATTACATTTCGCATTCGTACGAAATTACAAATGTATTCATGTTCAACCACCAGACGAAAATAAAGATGAATATAAAAACTCACGAGCACGAGGTATTGAATAGCCTCTCTTAGACTGGGCAGGAGGGTTTTTGAGCTGATCACAAAGGCATTGAATAGCCTCTCTTAGACTAGCTTTTCTATCCTCTTTAAAGTTCCACACTTATTTAACTGCATGATGCCTGCTTGGATTGTACTTATTTACTTCCATTAATGCTTTTACAACAGCATTATACACCTCGTCACCCCCACTCGCTTCTCACTTCTTTCAACATGATATCGTCTTCATCAACCAGTCCCTGCATCTCCCGTTTATCAACATTCAAAGTATGCGACAGTAATTGTAAAAATAATCACAAAACTTGATATTCAAAAAGCATGTCCCTAGTTTAGGTAAAGAAAGCAGGCCTGGTCATTTCCTTCTTTGACTACAATCTTGAAAGGATGCCATTCTGGATCCATAATCTTTCTTTGCCAGAGCGAAACCGTTTCAAGAAACTTAACCTCCCAGTCTTTTTCGGCACCAGACGTACGTTTACAAGCAACCTTAAAAGGGCTCGGTTCTATTTCTCCTATTGTTTTAATTCTAACATTTGTTCCTCATTTCATGTCTCATGTGGAATTACATGACAACCTTTCGACCTCTTATCTGCCTTCAAATTCCTATGCCAGGTAAGCCCTATAAATATATTGTTCGGTTTGCATCTAGTATAACTCGGTTTGGTTTGAAAACAATTTAATTGATTGGCCTTTGGTTTGCAAGTGATTATATATATATGTGTGTGAATACCTACATGCATTACGATTAGCAGGTTGGTTTGGTTGAAAATACGAAAAAAACCACTTCAATCCAGTAGAGTTTCGGTATGATCTATAACTGAACAAAAAATATCTGATCTTTCTTTTGTTTGTTTTTTTTTTTTTTTGTGTGTGTGGAGTTTGCTCTCTCGAAGTAACTGATTACTCTCACTTTGCAAAGATTCGCGAGAGCTAGACATTCCTTATAAGAAGACCCTTTCGGATATTTACTCCTATTCATAGGATACACGATTTCAGGACGAGCAACATTAATCCTACGCTTGCTTCAGTATCATACCCAATCACTACCGCATGATCGCCCCATGGCTAGGGAAAACCTTAATAGTGTCAAAGCATGTCAATCCACAGCGTGATGTCATGAAGACTCCGGTCTTAGGATAATCACACAACCGCCACATAGTGCGACACTTAATAAAGTAAGTGGGTCAGTCCAATGTACGCATTCTCTAATACACGTCCACGTACATTCCAAGTGTCCCTACACTTTGATAGACAAGATCTATCCCTATATTCAATAAGATAGAAGACATCTAATACGGGCTAATCTAATCGTACTATTAATGTCCTATTTAATAGTACATACGACTAGAGACATTTAAGTGTCAAAACTTTTAAAGCGAGTCGAGGTCTCATCAACCATAATCACTATTATGATTTCTCTTTCACAGTTTGACACTAAGGACGTTATCATATATACAATATCATAATTGATCCATTAAACGAACAAATATATAATAACAGAAAGCCACTTATCATATGTATAAACACAAAGAAATAGTAGAAATAATCCGACCCGGTCGGATCCGATCCAACCCGATTGGCTTTAGGATACTATTTCAACATTGATGGGGGTCGAACCAGTCTTGGAGGATCCTGATTGGGTTTGCAGCTCTCATGTAGGAAGGCGACCTCTGAGTTGCTGAAATTGTTAGGGTCACGCCTCCAAAGGTCCTCCTCCGGACTTGGAGGGTAAAATATGTTTATTTCATTTTATTGCTTTGCTTCTTTTTTTTTGCTTATTAGCGATTTGTGTATTATCTTCTCATACCTGCAATCTGAATTTTTTTATAGACGAGATGAATCCGACTGAACGAAGAGGGGCTAAGGTGGCTAGGGCCAAAGCTGAAAGAGAGAGAAGGGCCCAGACTTTGATGGAGACTCTGCAATTAGTCCGTCCTACTTTACCCCGCACAAGCAACCTCTGCTGCGGGGATAACATGTATGTATCCTAAAGTTGATTCATCATTAGTTTGACCAATTAATGCTTGATTTAATACGCATCTTCAACGAACGAAAGTTGAGATTTTGTGAAGGAAAGGGGTAACAAGACATATACTGAAACCGACTATGGATACATACATGGCCGGCCCTCTACTAAGGCCTTCGAGACCCGGGTCTTAAGCCCAACGGTGTCGGAGGACCCAACGGTACATGTTTTGCTAAAAGAAAAAAAAATCGTGTAGATTTAATCCGATCCAACCTAATATAATATGTTAATTTCTTTTTTGATAAAGACCCAATTTTTTTTTTACTTCAATCGATAAAGGTCCCAATAAAAAAATTTACTTGGCCCAAAAAAAAAAATATACAAACAAGTTCTATTATTTTTTTGTTTGGAAACTATAGAAATTAAAAAGAATATATTATTTTATATTATTATATATCTATATTATATAATTAATTTTTTGTTTGAAAAACTATAGAAATTAAAAAGAATATATTATTTGTTGGAAAAAAATGTAGTACTTAGGATTTGACAGAGAAGTAGAAACTCCAAGACACGTTAATAACGTTGTCTTTTAAGAGATATTTCGTCCCACACGATTTATCACTAAGGGATCAAACGAAAATCTCTCTCAGGATACAATGGAGGTGTTTGATTCAAACAGTGACATGTTTGAATCAAACCCGATGACACTCAAAGTTTTTCTGAAGATGCTGTCAAACTTATGAATTTTCGTCTGCATACTTGTGCCTTTTATAGGCTGCAAGTACCCTATAAATGAATGGAGGTACTCGTTGCACGAAAGGATAGAGTTGTCACTGTTCACCGGATGAAAGCATGCAACCCTTACACAAAAGGGTAAGTACATATCAGTTCGAAAATGCATGCAAACCGCGTTTCGTTGCGATAACATTAATTCGTACGGCAACTCGTATGCAAACGATTATAAAATATTTACTTTATGAAAAAATATCTGACATTATTTTATATTATTATTATATATCTATATAAAAAAAAGCACACAAAGAAAAATAAAAAGTATGTTTTGTGTATACGTATGAATTTGATTTTTGTTTATAAATATGATAGAAAAGACTACTTTGTAGGCATGTTTTGAGCCTATCAATAAATTGACTTTTGTATTTACGGATGTTAAAAACGCGATAAGTATGTTTTAAAAAAAAAAAACTTCAACTAAAATGCTCAATTCTGGGACTTGGTCTTAAGCCCAATTAATGCGAGGGCCGGCCCTGGATACATATGTTTCTTAAGTGTTTTTTTTTTTGGAGGTCCACTTAAGTGTAAATTATAGTTCATATTATGCAATTAGATTTAGAGTGTTGCAGCGTGACATTGTGAACAAATATTTTTTTGTACTTGGTACATTGCCCTAGTGGTATACACTAAGACCTACCATGTCTGGCCTAGACCAGAGTTCGAACCCCGCTTGGGACGTAGTTTAAAATGGGTGTGTGCGTCTTTCGTCTCCAAAAAAAAAAAAAAACAATAATAATTTTTTTTCTTTGATCGCCTAAGCTAGTACAGGAGAGGTAGATATAAAAATACTTGACCGGAATCTCTACGAGTTACGATATTGACTCGCCCTAATCTATACTTAAAAATCAACCCAGTGCTCTCAAAAGTAAAATTGTGTTATAGCTTAGCTAGAATCAATTCTTAAAATAATACTACACCCTAGGTTTTAAAATAACTTATGCAATTGACAAAAACATGCATATTAAGAATATGAGTTAATGTTTTAAATTGAATATCAAAGTGACTAAAAAAACTCCCTAGTTTATACTACCTTCGTCCTAAAATATAAATCCGTTTAGACATTTTCACACAGATTAATATAGTAGTTGAGTTTCATTAATTTTAATGGTAAAAATCTAAAATATCATTTGAATAATTGTAAAACAATCCCTCCATTTTTTTTACGGTCACTTTTCAGAATTTGGTTTTTTACATTTATCTGTCATTTTACATTACCAATACAACATTTATACTAGCTCCGTCCCAAAATTTAAGTCCTTTTAGCTTTTTTGTTTTGTCCCAAAATGTAATTCCATTTACAAAACCAATGAAGCATTTATCACATCTTTCTCCTTCTACCCCTCATTTATTATATACTCAACCATTTTTTATTATTTTGCATTAATACCAATGAAAGGTAATTTTAGTCTTTTTAATCAAAATTAATGACAAATAACAAATTTAACCAACTTTCTTAATATGTGTGAAAATGCCTAAAAAAACTTATATTTTGGGACGGAGGTAGTAATTTTTTCCACTCTTACCCTTATCTTAATTAAAAGAATTATAAAAAAGAATTGATTGTTAATATGCGTAAGTATTGGAAATGGAAAAAAAAATTTAGGTTTTTGTCCAAAAGGACAAATTAATATATTTATTAGGCTACAAGTACATTGATGATTAGAAAGGACAAAACGTAATTAACATTACCAAAATACCCTTTTGCTAATTAAAGCGAATTCATCTTTCCCTCATCCATCATCGTTCAAAAATGCAGGAGGTAGCCGCCGGAATTGCAGACAAAACCCAGCCGGACGATCAAGAGAAACGGGACGATAAAAATTGCTGCAACACCGATCAAAGTTACAGCAACACCGATCAACAACAGCAACTCCTACCAGAATTTGCGGTTGCTGCTTGATATCCGATCAGAAGATGGGTGGAATCGACGGAAATGTCTCCTCGATTGGTGGTGATGATTCCCGGCGGCCGCAATCGTCCATGGGAAGGGAGGGAGCTGCAATTGGCGGTGGTTTCTAATTCTGTGAATGGAAGGGAGCAGCCCGTCGAATCTGTTTCTAATTTTGGGAATTTTTTTTTTTTGACCTAGATGGCGGCGGCGATAATTGATGGCCGGCTGCTGCTTCATCTGCAAAAAAATCCGTTTCTTTCTTCATCTCCTACGGGTCATGCCGCCGTTTCTTTGCCATGGTTGCCAATGAAGCAGTCTGTAATTTTATTTTATTTTTTGGAAAAATTTTAGGGTTGTTACTTTTAATTTTTTAACGTTATTACATTTTTGTGACGGTTACTACTTGTTTATGGGATATTACGACTTGTTTATAAGATGTTACAACTTGTTTTTTTGACTGTTACGACTTGTTTACGGGATGCTACGACTTGTTTCTGGGATGTTACTACTTGTTTATTGACCGTTGCTATTTTTTGAATTTTCATTATAATTTGTTTCTGATCGTTACTGACATTTTATAAATTACATTACTACTTGTTTTAAATATATTACTATATTTTCATTGGATTTTACGATATTTTATGGGTTGTTACTACTAGTTCCTTGGTTGTTACTATTAAAATTATAAATGGGCATTTTTGTCACTATATTAGCAATTTGTCCTTACTAATATCTGATTTTGAAATTTGTCTTTTTGGGACACATTTATCATTTTTTTCGTCTCTCAGAAATTTTCCCAAAAAAAAAAAAATTAATGCTAATGTTTTTTTTTTTTTTTTGTTTGAAAAAATGCTAATGTTTTGAAAAGAGAAGTTAGCTGTAACAAAAAGGGAAAAAATTGAAACAGGAATCTAGACAACTAGAATGGATACATCATTTATGTGTATATTTCAAGACAACTTTGGGAATATAAAAAGTTTTCTCAATAACATTATTTAATGAGAATTAAAAAAACGGTCCAATGAAAAGAGAAGGACGCTTTTGTCATTTCAGACACATTAATCATTTTTTTAGTTGATGTGCCTATACAAAAAATGACTACTATAAAAAAACGAAAAGAGTATGTGAATGTATAATGAAACAAGGGTGAAAAGAAGAAAATGTAATAAAAACTTTATTGATATTCTAAATAGACTTATATTAAAGAACAAATTTCAAAAAGTTAAACAGATTTACATTTTGGATAGAAGGTACTCCTTCCGTTTTTTTTTTTATTTTTCCCTCCTTTATCAATAAAGTATTTACATCTCCAATAAAAAAATAAATTTCCTATACTAAAAACCTCTTTACCAATAAACTATTTACATTTCCAATAAAAATAATACATTTATAATATTATATTTTAGACATATTAATAAGTTTCTTAATATGCGTGATTTTTCTCTCTGCGACATATAAATAAAAACGGAGGGAGTAGTAGTTAAATAGCGGTAAAGGAAAAATGAGGAGGCTTTTTCAAAAAAGAAAAAAGAAAAATGAGGAGGCGCCCGGAAGAAGGGAGAAAGTCACATTCAAACGACTCCTCATAATTAAAGAGGAGAGAACTCCATTAATTAACAACTACTCCCTCCGTCTCAAAATGTTTGGGACATTTTCTTTTTTAGCCGCTTACGAAAAGTCTAATTAATCATTGGAATTTCGTTAATTAATGTAATATTATTAGGGTTATGATAAAGTGAAACTTAAAGTATATAAATGTAAAAAGTATTAGATCATTTGATGAAATTTGAAGGATTAATTAGACTTTTCGTAAGCGGTTGAAAAGTCAAACGTCCCAAACATTTTGAGACGGAGGGAGTATATATATATAAAACTTACCCATCAACATAAAACCAAGATCAAGAGGGGAAAAGTAATAATGGAAGCAAATGTTTTTACTTTGAAGCTTGAAGTAGATACCAAAGAAAACAAAGTCATCTATGCAATAGCTTCAAAAGAGTTTGTGGATGCTCTTTTATTTTTGCTTTCTGCTCCTTTTGCCATTGTCATTAAGCTTCTTTCTAATAATTCTATGGAGGATGCCATCAAAGATATATACAAAAACTTTGTAGAAGATCTTAACATGACACCCTTTCGACCACTTATCAAACAAATGCCTTCAAATTCGTGCGCCAGGTAAGCCCCAGAAAGTTCAGTTTGCATCTAGTATAAGTCGGTTTGGTTTAAAACAATTTAACACTATGAAATCCAATAGTTTTGATCGATTTGCCTTTGTTTTGCAAGCGAATGTGTATCTAAGTATCTTATATTTCATTTGGTCATTAATGTTTTCTGGATTGGATCGATTTATTTCGGTTTGAATCGAATTGTTTGATTTTCTTATATGAATGGCTGTAGAAGAATTGCTGGTGAGGAGGCAGACAATAAAGATAAGTGCTCCGTTTGTAGTTACTTGATGAACAAGGAAAAGAAGTGTGCAGCAAGCTATATTGATGGACATAATGATTACATGATTTTTGATGATTTATCTGTTACGCCGATATTCATGATATGGATGATGCCGATGATGAATACGGTACATGGATCCAACGAAAAATATGAGGAGGTTAAAGTTGGATGGGAAGAGACTTTGGAGCTGCTAAAGATGTCTTTTCAGTCGAAAAACGTTCTTACTGATGTTTTTCTCGAGAAGAAGAAAAGCGAAGAGTGTGATATTAGTATTGTTGAGTATTTGAAGCAAGCAGAGAAACATTAGAATAATTGAAAATGTTGTAGTATAGTATGTATGATCTTATGTTATGGTCCTATTGGAATATGATAAGCTAATTTGGATTGGAGAAATAATATATCAAGTTGAGTACGTGTCGATTGTCAAAATTACTGATATATATATTTACAAGTAGTAGCATTACGATGACATTATTATTGAAAATCAAACCAACTTACCCTCTGCTTTATGCTCCATATCCCATCTAACCTACCTTACCATACCCTATCCTACACTTCCTTCAGTGTGTCGTCAATTTTATGAGATTTGTTTCATTCAATTTTTTCACGTGACAAACGCAGAAAACAAACGTATTCATGTTCATCCACAAGACGAAAATAAGGATGAATATAAAACTCACACGAGCATGAGGTGGAAGCTGCATATGAACAACAGGTGATGTATACACATCTCCTGGTGATGTCTAGATTAAAGTACACTATTACATAATGTTAAAGATCAAGCGCTTACCGTTGTACTAAAACCAATTGGTATTAGTAAAGGTGGAACTATATTTCTTTATCATTTAAGAGTGTGGGCAATCTGTCCCAACACCCCCCTCAAGTGTTGGCAATCTATCCAACACTTGCACAGTTTTTTTCAAGAGTGTGGGCAATCTGTCCCAACACCCCCCCCCCCCCCCCCTCAAGTGTGGGCAATAATGTTGACATTTCATCAGCCCCGTTCATGCTAATTCTCTGATATGATTCTTCTAAATAAACATCTTCACCCAAATTCACCAATAAGGAGTCTTCAAGTTGCTCCTTAAAGTCCATGTTGTCACCCCCCGTGTTCAAATGAGAATCTTCGACACATGTCTCTATGCTTTTTATTCTTACATCCAACATCTCTTTCATGGCATTTCCAACAACATCCACATCTATCTCTTCATTAACATTCTTTTCAACATATGTCTCTATGCTTTCCATTCTTACATCCAACATATCTTTCATCCCATTCCTCATTACATCAACATCTGTCTTTTCATTAATTAACATTCTTTTCAACACATGTCTCCATGTTTTCTCTTCTTACATCCAACAACTCTTTCATCCCATTTCCCAAAACATCAACATCTGTCTCTTCATCTCTTTCAACACATGTTTCTTGACTTTCCGACACATTTACTACTTCACATGTTTCTTGACTTTCATAAAACTCGGTACACTTTTCCTTTTCCTTCAAACATGTTAATAAAGCATCTTGTTTTAAATTACAAACAGATATAAACCGATTCACAAGCTTATCGCAATCAAGCACCATCGGTCTAGCTTTACTAATAGGGACCATATATTTCATCTCAAAGTCATACAATGTTATATCGATTTTCAACTCATTTTTCACCATGTCATACAATTCTTCAAATGTAATGTTCTTTTTGACACTCAAAATCGTCGAGACTTCTTCGGATTCACACCCTACATACTTCCAAGACCATTGACGTCTTTTTCAATCTCCACAGCGTAAAATATAAAAATAAAAACTTTATCTTCCATCACGCTTCACCGAGATCCTGTTTTTATTCAATACAATAATTACAAACCAATATACACATAGACAAAATCCATAACTCTTGAATGTTTGAATGTAGCATTGCATTCAATTTATTTTAAATCAAAAATCAATTTCAATTCCGTTCAAATAGCCACTAACAAGTTTGAACTTGTGTCACACTATAATCAATCCACCTTGAAATGCATATAGAAGTTCACATAGCCATTAACAAGTTTAAACTTGTGTCACACTATAATCAATATTTTAAGATTAATACGATTACCATTCACCTGGAATGCACATAGACAATACAATAATTTCAAACCAATATACACATAGACAAAATCCATAACTCTTGAATGTAGCATTGCATTCAATTTATTTTAAATCACAAATCAATTTCATTTCCGTTCAAATAGCCATTAACAAGTTTAAACTTGTGTCACACTATAATCAATCCACCTTGAAATGCAGATAGAAGTTCACATAGCCATTAACAAGTTTAAACTTGTGTCACACTATAATCAATATTTTAAGATTAATATGATTACCATTCACCTAGAAATGCAGCTAGAAAATATAACCAAATAGATAGATACTACCTCCGTCCCAAAATGTAAGTCCTTTTACCTTTTTAATTTCGTCCCAAAATGTAAGTCCATTTACAAAACCAATAAAACATTTATTACAACTTTCTTCTTCTACCCCTCATTTATTATATACTCAACCACTTTTTACTACTTTGCATTAATACCAATGAAAGGTCATTTTAGTCTTTTTAATCAAAATTAATGACAAATAACAAATTTAACCAACTTTCTTAATACGTGTGAAAAGGGCTAAAATGACTTACATTTTGGGACGGAGGTAGTATATATATATAGATAGTCATACCGGGTAATAACTGCACAAATCACCAATTCAACATTTAACCAATTTAATTCAAATCAAATAGCCATTTTCAATCGCATGGATAAACACACGGTTTGAGCTAATCCCGCAAGGGTAAGTGAACTAACAAACTCAATTTGCCTAAATCATTCAACACCACATACACACCTTCCTAATCTCCAAAATCATATACACCGCAAACTCAATCATTTACATGAAATTCATTGGTATTAGCTTAATTTACATTCACATACCGATATGGAGAGCCAAGAAACCCTTTCGATTACCACTAAGCTTGGCTCGGATAGTGATTGACAGAGAAGAAGAAAAGAGAGGGTTGTTCCTGTTAGGAAATCTACGCGGGAACGCAGCGGAATTCAAAAATTTATTTCCTTTTAACCAGGATCGACTTCGTTTAAGCAATAAACTATTAAGCTAGTAGACGGTGGTTACCTTGGTTGATCTAAAAGATCGACGCTTTGACCGTCTAAGGAGAGTAGTTCTGCATAGAGCCGCCCAAGTGTTCGGTCTCTACCGCTAGTCCACACGAAACACCCGCGGAATCCCATCATGGATTGCTATTGGAAAACTCCGGTTGCTAGACCGGCTTTTTCCCTCTCTCCAACTCTCTATAGGATGCTCTCTATTTTTACACATGAACTATTAGTTCTTGGAATTATGATGTACAAAAGAGCTTGACACTCACCTCTTATTTATAGTGTAGGGGCGCCCGATCTAGGTGTGGAAGAGAAGAAAACATTTTTTCCAATAAAATAAGGAAAATATAATTGATTGATTTATCTCATTTATTATAATATCTCATATCAAATAAATCTAGGATATTGTCAATATCTTATATTGAATATTCCCAAGATATTGTCAATATCTAATATTGATTATCTTTATTCTATTACCATAAATCAATTTACACATGTGTATATATCACATATATATTATTACAAATATAAATCTACACATATATATTTATCACAAATGTGAACATGCATATCATATATGCAATTCACGTGTGGTGACCATATATATATATTCATATGTTAATATCTTATATTAATATATGGTAATATCATTAATTAAATTGCACAATCCAAGTGTATCTTATACACTTCAATGTGGCGCCCCATATTGCCAAATATTGGCTTCCGGAATATTTTTTAATTAATATAATTATTATTAATATCTTGTATTTAATTTATTCATAATAAATAAATACCACCATATTAATTTACCACTATAACCCTTATAGTCTCGAGATAAATTCTTTCCTTATTTGGTTATCATCTTTAACCACATTTTAATCCGGCTAGATGTTCTTATGTGTGTGACCCGATAGACTTCCGAATATGTTGGCCGTAGACACAAAGTGCAAATTACGAAAATGCCCTTCATGCCTAACGATCACGGGATAGTGTCTAGCAACACACCATGACCCCCAATCATCGGAAGAGTCAAATGCAATGACTACTACCTTTCATGTGAAACAGTTACCGTGTAACTTACAATCCTATCGCTGTAATAATATCCATACGGTCGTTAGTCGAGTGTCAAAACATCAACGACCGTATCTTATAATCTGGATATCATGCTCTCTCGAAGTAACTCATTTACTCCCACTTTGCAAAGATTCACGAGAGTAAGACATTCCTTATAAGAAGGTCATTTCGGATATTCGATCACAATCATAGGATACGCGATTCCCGGACAACCAATCATGTATACTCCGCATGCTTCAGTATCATGCCCAATCACTACCGCATGATCGCCCCATGGCTAGGGGAAACCTCAATAGTGTCAAAGCATGAAAATCCACACCGTGATGCCATGAAGACTCCGGTCTTAAGGATAATTACACAACCGTCACATAGTGTGACACTTATCCGTGTAAGTGGAGTCGGTCCCAACGTCACGCATTCTCTAATACACGTCCACGCATCTGGTCCAAGTGTCTCTACACTTCGATGAGCGAGATCTATCCACGCCCTTAAAGAGAAGACATCTAATACGTGCTAGTCTGTTTATACTATCAATGCCTGTTTAATAGTACATCGATCTAGAGACATTTAAGTATCAAACTCATTAAAGTGATTAGAGATCTCATCAACCATAATCGCCTATCATGGTTTCTCTATCACAGTTTAATACTAAGGACGTTATCATATAACAATTCATAATTGGTTCTTTAAAAGAACATATATATGACAACAGAAAAGCCATTTAATAAATCAAACTCCTTTGATTATCAAACAAAGAAATTATCTAGAGAAACTTGTTTGAGTCCATAAGTGGATCTCGTGGGCTTACATATCATGTTATTGTCTATAAACATCGAGCTGTCTGGCCAACGTCTTCAACATTATTATATAGTCATGATACAAAGTTATAACAAGTATTATCTGAATAGAACTGGGCTCAGCCTTACAGGGACATTCCCTCTAGGTAAGACAGACTAGGTTCATAACCTGGTTTGTCACTGATGGAATCTAATTCAGATATTATGGCTCATATCCATATCTCTCAATCTTACCTTTCAAACATTCTTTCATAAGTCATGAGATATTCATTCTTCAAGATGAACATACCAGCGGCCTTTTCAGGCTTGAGGTTATCCACAGACACATATAGAACTTTTGTGTGCACTTGGCGATTGTCCTACACCTCATCGCTATCACGGCGTCGCTCATGTTCCATTGGTTGAATGTATCTTTGTGGTTCTCAAACTCTTTTGAGATCTCGATTCACTCCCACTGCTTTCTTTTGGAAGAAACACTTCCTTTAGAAGACAAAGACATGTTTGGAGACAAACATTTTGCTCCATGGACAAGTAAATAATATCCAGCGTGCTAGCTAAGATATTCCACAAAGTTGCATATGTCGTACTAGGCTCCAAGCCTTTCTGACTCAGCCTATGACAACTTCAAATCATCGGTTAAGATAGATTTGACATTATCTTCTTCCATATCTAATATGGAATTTATTCAACCTTTATCTTTGGAACTCGGTTAAGTATAAGGGCACTATCCCGAAACGGGTAAGGGATACATCGCATGGCATGCGTCACACCTTTATCATATAAAGTGTTATTTCCATTTTGGGAACACAATCTAATTGCGTATCCCAAAGATGGTATCCTTCAAGGGGAATCTTATTCCTTTCAGACAACTTCTGAAACACCCTTTAGGTATTAATTACTTCAATCCAATTGAAGATTAATTCCTAAGTAGCTCATCAATCTCATATTCGTACTAGCTCGAACTTTTCGGGCTTTCCGAATTATGCACTTCACTGAGTGCATTCAACTATTTCTAAAAATAGTCATAGAGATTAATAAACAATTATTTGTGGCATTAATTGTCATAAGCCAACAAACATTGGTATGTTTAGGCTTCAGACAATTTTTCTAGAATTTATAACATTTTCATAAAAGGGTATTTTAGTCCTCTTTGGATAAGATACGTATAACCCACATGATTCATAATCATATGGTTCAACATCATCAGAATGACGTTTAATTACACGCTTCTCTTCCAGAGAGTCGACATCTAGAACAACTACAAATATCAAGGATAATAGCCATACAAAAATTTAGTTGAGATCTCATCACATATATCAAACATATAGTGACATCAATCTAGTATGTTAGATTCAGTGACCTTTCAACTTTATCGGAATAACATTTATTCTTTACAATTGAATATGTCTACTAAATCCTAACAAATAACTGAAAGTATGTTCTTCATAAGAACCGGAACATAATAACATTTATTTAGTTCCCTTATCGATCAGTTTACTAGATCCAGAATGTGGTAAGTGTTACAACGTTTGCTTCACCTTCCATATCTGTATTAACCTTTCTAATTTAATCACACTCGTAAGATATCATATATCTAAGTGTTGACTTGAACTTAGATAGATTTATCTCAATAGACTTGCTTAGAATAGAGACTTCGATAAGCTCTCTATTTAAGCACATGCCCTAACTTTTCTTTCAATCCTTTAAGCACTTGAAAAATGTTTCTTATTGTAGTCTTCATAAGACTTAAGAAAGATCACAAGAGCTATGTCTTCAATTTCCTTTTATACAGAAAATCTAAAGTTCATTAAATAGTTTTTATTCAACTTTTTGAATCGTATCAAAAACATTGACCATTTAATTAACCTTTAAGCAACGATTAAAGAAATAAGTCGATACTTAAATCTTACAATTTTGAAAACAACCTTTCTAAAATTAGAGTGGTCATTCTTATCCAACGTTTGAATTAATTGTCATCGTATGACTGAATGATCATCGTGGATCGTATCCAATATATGATTAATTCGTTGAAACTTATTTCAAATGATTCAATCATATCACGAGCTTCCGCTTTCATTAATAATTAAAGCCTTGGTGTACTCCATCAAATATGTAGTCTCCTTGTCTCTAACTACTATAACGGGATCTCTTGTGTCATTGCTTATTTTAAAAGGATTAAAATTACCTAACCATATTTGAGAATGTTTCTCAAAAGGTAACAGTCATAATTTGGTTTTACTAATCGAGAATAAAACATAAATATAAAGTTTGCTAAAACTAAGACATAAAAATAAAGATAAAAGAGTGTTGTTGTCTATACACGCAAAATCAAATATGGTCTTTGGGATTATGATTTTGCTCCCACTAGTCAACTACTCCCTATTGACTTTCAAGAATTTGTTTCAAAATTTCTTTAGTGGCTGAGATCCAATCTAGTTACCTTGATTCCCGGCGGTGGTCGATCAACCAAGATAATTTCGAAAGGTAGGTAACCATTTACCAATCACATCTCTATGTGATTCTCAGTGGTTGACTAGTCAACTCTTTGGTGATACACATCATTATGTGTTAGTCAACCCCTTGTCTCTAAAGTCAGACGGCCCTGACGGTGGCCAATCACCGAAAGACTCTAGTCAAGTCATAACCCAATATTCACGAGATCTCATACGATCATATCTCAATAACGAACGATATACCCGAGGTAGGTCAACTCCGGCGGTGGTGGTCGATCGCTTGGATCCGAACACAGGCTCTTCACCGTCGTTATAATATTGGGAGACAATATTTCGACTTGATTTTTGTTGTGGAAGTATTTTCGTAAATTAATTCACTTAATTAATTTTTAATTACGGTCTCATCAAATATATCTATCTCTATGTAGACATACATCCTACACATTTATCTAGATCGTGCCTAGTCATGCATCTATCGTATCATATAAAATAAATACAAGCACAAAATAAATAAATGCGTAAAGTAACCGGTATGATCATGGACTTTTCCGGTGCGGTTTCGAATACAAATCGACGAAAACCGCGGGTCACAATCTAAGGGTAGCTGCAACCGCCAATAGGATCTTTAATCGCCATCTCCAATGGGATCTTTATTCTTCTTTCCTTGGTCTCCATCTTCCTGCTCCATTCTTGTTACATTTAATTCTATCTAATAAAATAAATACACCCGCCGCTTTGCACACGGGAGCTTACGGAATGGGATAAATGCGAGAAAAATAAACTAGGTCACGTTCTTCATAACGACCTAGGACAATTTTAAACCAACGAAAAATTAAATCATTCACATCTATCCTATCGGTCGAGTCCATGATCAATCGGGGTCCATATAATTATATTATATCAATTAACGATTAATATATCTAATCCATACAATAAAATCTAATCCATACAATAAAATCTTATGAAAAAGATAAAATTAAAATTTAACTACTTGCGTCTTAATTAATCAATTAACATTTAATCTATTAAATAATTTTATCTAGTCAATTAACTAATTAACATTTAATTAATTAAATGATTTTAATCGAAATAAAATTAACGATTAATTTTAAACCTATTTTAATTTTAATTTTAATTAATTAGAACTAATCTAAAAATAAGTCAAAATTAAAATTAAGTCTCTTTTGTTTATTTCCTTTTGATTCTTAATCAAAAGGGATGTCTTTGGTTTCCTAAACCAAAAGACATCTTCCTAAGCCAAATTTGGCTTAGGCCTGGCCACTTTCCAAAATCAAAATTTTGGAAGTGACCTAGGCCTAGGTCTTTTACAAATCAAATATTTGAAAAGGGTCTAGGCCTATTCCAAATCAAATATTTGGAAAGGCCAAATAATTTTGGTTTAGGCCTGGCCACTTTCCAAAATCAAAATTTTGAAAGTGGCTGAAGCTCAGCGCTTTTTCCCAAATCAAATATTTGGAAAGAGCCTAGGCCTATTCCAAATCAAATATTTGGAAAGACCAATATTATTTTAATGTCATGTGGCATCCCAATGGCCCAAACTATTTGAACCATTGGTTAGCCACATGACACAACTAAACAAAAGAGATATTAATCACAACTATGAACAATATTGAATCACAAATACACAAAACAAAAACCAGGGACCACCGCATCACACCAGCAGCAGCCGCCGCCGCCGGCGATCACACGGTGGTGGTGCCGCTGCCGATCGGCCGAGCACCACCAAGGCCGCCCCTTTTTTTTCGTGTATCAATTTTGCAAATAAAAAATCTTTCATCTTTTAATTACGTGATTAGAACGATAAAATTAACTACGCAAAATAACATGCTTATTGCTTAAGCTCGAAACTCGCTCTGCTACCACTGTTAGGAAATCTACGCGGGAACGCAGCGGAATTCAAAAATTTATTTCTTTTTAACCAGGATCGACTTCGTTTAAGCAATAAACTATTAAGCTAGTAGACGGTGGTTACCTTGGTTGATCTAAAAGATCGACGCTTTGACCGTCTAAGGAGAGTAGTTCTGCATAGAGCCGCCCAAGTGTTCGGCCTCTACCGCTAGTCCAAACGAACAGCCTGCCGGAATCTCATCATGGATTGCTATTGGAAAACTCCGGTTGCTAGACCGGCATTTTTCCCCTCTCTCCAACTTTCTATAGGATGTTCTCTATTTTTACACATGAACTATTAGTTCTTGGAATTATGATGTACAAAAGAGCTTGACACCCACCTCTTATTTATAGTGTAGGGGGCGCCCGATCTAGGTGTGGAAAAGAAGAAAACATTTTTCCAATAAAATAAGGAAAATATAATTGATTGATTTATCTCATTTATTATAATATCTCATATCAAATAAATCTAGGATATTGTCAATATCTTATATTGAATATTCTCAAGATATTGTCAATATCTAATATTGATTATCTTTATTCTATTACCATAAATCAATTTACACATGTGTATATATCACATATATATTATTATAAATATAAATCTACACATATATATTTATCACAAATGTGAACATGCATATCATATATGCAATTCACGTGTGGTGACCATATATATATATTCATATGTTAATATCTTATATTAATATATGGTAATATCATTAATTAAATTGCACAATCCAAGTGTATCTTATACACTTCAATGTGGTTCCCCATATTGCCAAATATTGGCTTCCGGAATATTCTTTAATTAATATAATTATTATTAATATCTTGTATTTAATTTATTCATAATAAATAAATACCACCATATTAATTTACCACTATAACCCTTATAGTCTCGAGATAAATTCTTTCCTTATTTGGTTATCATCTATAACCACATTTTAATCCGGCTAGATGTTCTTATGTGTGTGACCCGATAGACTTCCGAATATGTTGGCCGTAGACACAAAGTGCAAATTACGAAAATGCCCTTCATGCCTAACGATCACGGGATAGCTTCAGCAACACACCGTGACCCCGATCATCGGAAGAGTCAAATGCAATGACTACTACCTTTCATGTGAAACGATTACCGTGTAACTTACAATCCTATCAACGTAATAATATCCATACGGTCGTTAGTCGAGTGTCAAAACATCAACGACCGTATCTTATAATCTGGATATCATGCTCTCCCGAAGTAACTCATTTACTCCCACTTTGCAAAGATTCACGAGAGTAAGACATTCCTTATAAGAAGGCCATTTCGGATATTCGATCCCAATCATGGATACGCGATTCCCGGACAACCAATCATGTATACTCCGCATGCTTCAGTATCATGCCCAATCACTACCGCATGATCGCCCCATGGCTAGGGGAAACCTCAATAGTGTCAAAGCATGAAAATCCACACCGTGATGCCATGAAGACTCCGGTCTTAAGGATAATTACACAACCGTCACATAGTGTGACACTTATCCGTGTAAGTGGGTCAGTCTAACGTACGCATTCTCTAATACACGTCCACGTCATGTCCAAGTGTCTCTACACTTCGATAGACGAGATCTATCCTCGCCTTTAAAGATGTAAGACATCTAATACGTGCTAGTCTGTTTATATTATCAATGCCCCTGTTTAATAGTACATCGACTGAGACATTTAAGTATCAAACTCATTAAAGTGATTAGAGATCTCATCAACCATAATCGCCTATCATGGTTTTTCTATCACAGTTTAATACTAAGGACGTTATCATATAACAATTCATAATTGGTTCTTTAAAAGAACATATATATGACAACAGAAAAGCCATTTAATATATGCATATACATAAAGAAATAGTAGAAATGATCCGACCCGGTCGGATCCGGTCCAACCCGATTGGGTTTAGGACACTATTTCAACAGTTCCGGCGAGGACAATGACTGGACACCGAGAGAGAGACACAGGAGAGTAATTGGCTTTGCGAAGAGAGGGACGGAAGCAGAGTAATTGGCTTTGCAAAGGGGGAGAATAGGATAGGAAAGGGGCTTTTGATGATTTTGGCGCGTAAATTAGGGTGTGGTTATTTTACCCGCCCTAATTTAGGGGTGGGATTGGAGGTCGGATTAAGAAAGTATAATCAGATTTTTAATTAGGGGTTAATTACATTTTTAGTGTTAAGTAAATCACCCCAAATCAAGAAGGGGAAGAGCATTAATGGCTTTTCACCCGACTTTTATAGTCCAAGCTTATTCATGGCATGAATTATGTCATAAGCTTATTATTGCAACAATTTCGGTTGACAAACTTAAATAACTAAAGACCCCTTTTTATATCACTTCATCAATCATTTCTTATAATTCTCTCATCAATCACTTCTTCAACTACAAATAAAAAATAATAAATTATCTTTCACCATTTCACTTAATCTACTTTATTACTTTTTTTACCATTATTTTATTCATTATACTATTTTATTTCAATTTATCTCATCAATCATTTCTTTATATTCACAAATTTCAAAAAATATTTTAACTTTCTAATCATTATTTCAAACATTTTTATTATATTTTATTATCCACTAGCATATAAAACACTCCAGAATAAACACCAACTCAAAACAAACGGAACCTTAGTATCGTCCAATTAAACTAGGACATGTGATATTTAATATTTTTTACAGGAAAATGTAAAGAATCGATAATATGAAGGTGTTATTTATAGAAATCGTATTGTAAACAACGAAATAGTGTAAATATACACAGGTGGATGTGTGACTGTGTAATAACTTGGATGACCGTTTGGAAGGTAACATGTGTCTAAGAGACATGAATAAATGTGTTAGTGATATTATTGTTAATGGTTCCTGAGATGTCTCTTGCATATCTACTTCTATCCCTGATAGATATGCAAAAGAAATCCTAGGGAAGCTGATGGCCAAAATAGTGACGGTCCAACTTTGATCGGTAGTGTACCGAGTCGGATGCACTATAGTAGCGAGCAAGGTCGTATCCCACGAGGAATTTATTGAATACCAAAGTCATTTTCGGATTTAGTCTAAGTCAATCACGATGTTTCAAGTTCAATTACATTAAAACGAAATATAAACTAAAGATACTAAAGAGAGAAAAAGACATAGCCAAACCATGATCCAATTGATTACTTACGCCCCTCTAATTGATTAACTCGGGAATGGGATTAACCAACCTACCAACCTATACTTATATCGACTCATTCATGGGTGCCAACTCCTAAGCTAGTGTAAGACGCCATGCAACAATCGAACACCCTTTGCCCGGTTCAACAGTCCGCCTTTAAGGATTTAACTGACCGAAACAAGATTAACGCACTAGAGTTGCTCGATTTCACAACCAATTGAACCTCACTCCCTAATCAATCTAAACAACTCAGTTGATTATAAGGAATGATCTTAAAACCCCTTTTTCTCACACCCCTTCGCAACATACATTTATAAAAGTGGTGTGTGTGTTCATGACCTAGGTGTACAGTCTAATTCAAGCATTGATAACAAGTTTTAAGACATGAATTCGTCAATATAACAACAATTAAGCACTACCCATTCACAATTTCATCAATTAGAGAGTAATTTCATCAATCTTCACATGATTTGACTATGAGATGTTTAGCTACTCATAATAAAACTAAAAACAACAATCAAAGATAATATTAGAGCCATAAATGAAATAGAAACTGAAATTGATTACCAAACTCATAGCAAAATCTGGGTTACATCAAGCTCCAACATCACCCAATGTTAATTGATGATGAAGAAGAACCAAAATGTCAAAATTCCAAGAATAGAGAAGAAGTTTGAGCTAGATTATGCTAATTCTATGTAATTACTAGTGTAGAAATGAATCTAAGGATGAAAAGAGGGAATTTTGACCTAAGAGGGTGAAAGGGTATGAGGAAGAGAATTCTAGCTAAAGTGTGGTATCAAAAGTATATCCAAATCTGTGCAAAACCTCTATTTATATGTGCCCAAAATTGCTCTTTACACTGTCCAATGCATACACATTAATGTCTGAATGCGCACGCATTGCCCTGTGGCTGTCTGGAAAACTTGATCCTGCTGAGATGGATGCATACGCATTGCCCTGCATGCGTACGCATCGAACGTTTTGCCCCCAAATCCTTGACTTGCTGCTGCTTCTGGAATGCGTACGCATTATACGCAATGCGTACGCATTGTTCCTGATTCTCCAAGCTTTTGCATCCTGTATCAAGGATGCGTACGTCACTTATAATGCGTACGCATTGGCTGCATTTCTCCAAACCTTTGCATCCTGTAACAAGGATGCGTACGCATAGCTTAGAATGCGCACGCATTGACTGCATTCCTTCAGCTTCTGTACGTTTTCTTCAGCTTTTCCCATCCCCAAACCTCGGTCTTGCCTTTATGAGCTCAATACCCTATCTTCCAGGCTTACGAGCACCTATATCCTGCATCATGACATCTAAACAGATACCAAGCATAATCTCGCAAGATAAATGGGACTCGAAAGGACTAAAAACATCGTCAAATAGCAAGGTTTGCCATCTATATGATGGTTTACCTCAAAGTGAATGCATTGTGTGTTTTCTCCCTTAACATGGCCTAGAATTTCCCGGAATGAGCCAAAAGTGCCGTAAACGGGGGTTGAAATTTGCACCGGAGCAAAGTAAAGTTGACTCTCATCAGAAGCCTCTACCTAAATGTACTAACATTTCTGACTGCATAATATGGATGGGTCATAATTCCGGGAAGTACACTGCCAAAACTGGTTATTCCTATCTTGTCTCTCTTGATAGTGAAGAACAGGTTCAAGATCCTTTTTGGACTAACTTGTGGAAGACCAAGGCATCTTATAAGATATTTTTTTTTTGCTTTTTTAGCTAGTCATGACAGAGTGCTTACAAATGTTGCTAGGACAAAAAGGAAAATGACCAGTCTGAGTATTTGTGAGAGATGCAAAGGTCCAAATAAGGATTCAAATCATCTCCTTGGATCTTGTCCCTGGGCTAGTCGTATTTGGAACTCCAAGGACTGCTTTAACAACTTTGAATTGCCAATCTTATCTTGTGCTGATTGGTTGAGACACAATATTAATGACAAGAAGGTCATTAAACATGATGTTTATCAGGGTCCTAGCAATACCATGTTCCTATTTACCTTATGGAAAATCTGGAAAGACAGGAACGCCTTCATTTTTGACAGGAAAAAGATTTCCCGTTGGGAGTCTTAACAATCTATTATGTACTGTGCTAATGAATATGTTAAGACATGTCGTGCTAACTCTCTTCGGTCTGTGTCTATGGAAACTCAATGGATAGCTTGGCAGACCTCGCATGAAGGATGGATGAAGGTTAACACTGATGCTAGTGTTATTAATCCTGATGGAAATGGCAGAGGTGATATAACTATTAGAGGAGTTTTTAGAGATGGATGATGAAGGAAGATGGATCAAAGGATTTGTTGGAGCAATAGGGAAGATTAATATCTTTATTAGTGAATTGATGGCCATTAGAGAAGCCATGATGTTGGTGAAAGAGTTATGTGTTCCTGCCCTTTGGGTGGAGTCTGGCCGCCTTGCTGCAGTCACTGAAATAAATAATCAGAGTCAAAATGAAGACAACTTACCTATCATTGAAGATATTCATAGCATGAAAGCTGATGGCTGGGAGGTCCTGGTCAACTTCAAACAGAGAGAAGCAAACAGAGCCGCTGACTGCCTTGCTAGGCTTGGGCATCAAGGAACTATACGGGTTACTACCTTGGATGAACCTCCCATGAAGTGATCCATTCTTGGTGAAGATTTAAGAGGAGTTCATCTCCCAAGAGATTAGGGTTTTTTTTAGCTGCTTTTGTTTTCAGAGCTTGCCCTCTCCTTCTAGGTCTCCGGACCTCTTCGTGTAACAAAAACAGTGTGACTGTGTATATATCCCGAGTCTAATTTGACAACTTACGACACATTTAAAGCTACGCAACATCATAAAATTGTAATATCCCAATATATATATATATATATATATGTATATATATATATATATATATATATATATATATATATATACACACATATGTTTTTACATCGACAATATTACAAATACTTCTGAAGTACACCATAAAGCCCTGGAAGTCCGGTAGCCACCGGCTCAGAGCGTTGGCTTTCCACCGGGACGGTTGTGGCACTCAGATTCAGAAAATAGCATCTCCTCATTCTACAACTTCCCATACACATTCGGTCAGTTTTCAACTATCTCCCAACCCCAACAACCATATAATCGAGCCAACCTTTCATTCTCCTTCATTTTCTCTTGCAAACACATTCCTTCACTTCCTTTCAATTCCCTCTCAATACCAAGACCAATCTTCTACAAATAAAGTGCAGAAAACTTGCATTCTCTTTAGCCTATCTAAGTCTTGTAAGCATGTATTCATAATCCTATGTTTATTCTTGCACTTGTATTCTTAGAAAACTATGGTTTTATTCTTGAGGTTGCCTATTGAGGTTGCCGAAGCTGAAGTTCTTTAAGCCATTGTTGATGAACTCCCAGGTGAAGTCATGACATGGGTCGGATCAGCTCTAATACCAAGTTGCAATCATGGATAACCGCAAACTCAATATTCTTTGATTGAATCTCAACATATTACATCAACCCATGAAATCTATCATATCTAAAGACAATTTCTACAAAATTTAGTTAGATAGAACAATAGGAGGCATATTTCTATCGCCTAATGTTATATTACTGTCTCAACTAAAACTTAAGCTGATGCAAAGGTAAATTATTAACATTTTATATATCTGAATACGCCCTCAAATGTGAATAATTAGAGAAACTGTGTGGACCTATAAGAATGTAAAGAAAAACACCCCGTATGGCCTATAAGAAGATAGAGATGCCCAACACTTAAGTATGGTTTTTTTTTTTTAATTTTAATTTTTTAATGAAAATTATGCTTGGAACGACGGTTTGAATTCGGGACCTGAATTATCGTCATTGACTCATTGCCATTGTCGAGGTTCTTCTTCCTAATTTGGTGCAATGGTGTGGTTTGTTGGTGGTTTCTTAGGTTTACCCCGGGCTTTTTGGCAGAGTATGGTTTTCGTCTGAATTTTAATTTCATCATTTTAACAAAAAGACACCTTTAATCGCACCAGAGAGTATTTACCCTGATAGACTTTCAGCAGGTTGAATGTGCACAATCGAAAAGAAAGTCAATTCTGAAGTCAAGAACCGAAAGACACAACTAGTCATCTCTTGATTAAAGTATCTTACATGATAAACTACATCAACAGTCAAGTGCATTGCCATCACAAAAAAAACAGGGCACAACAGAACAGCAAAACTCAGACTTGAAACTTAAAAGGGATTCACTATCCCCTATCCCAACAAAAAAAAAGACTAGTTAATAATAATTTTACATGGCCCGACTTCGCTTTGAGGACTGAGGAGGAGGAGGAGGGGTTTTCAGCAGATCAGAAAGGCATCGAACCGCCTCTTTTACACTAGCTTTCCTACCCTTTTTGAAGTTCCACAGTACTTCAACTGCAGACTTTCCGGTTGGATTGTACTCAATTATTTCTGTTAATGCTTTCACAACGGCATCATACACCTCGTCACCCCAGTCACTTCTCAATTCTTTTAGTGTGTTATCATATTCTTTAACCACCTGTGGCGTCTATAATCCGAAATAAATTGGTTGTTAGAATCAATGGTATATGCATAATAAAGGGGATCACACCACACTAAGACAAATGTGACAGCACAGTACCTCTGACAACATACACATTCGACTCATTTCAAAAAGTTGCTTTTACATATCATATAGATGCATTTCAAAATATTGATCGTTATGATCAATACTTTGAAAGTCAATTATAGACCACATAATCAACTTTTGAAAGGTCGAAACTGTCTGTCCCATGAATAAAACATGCCCATAATTCAAGAAAAGGACGCAAACCTCGTCTTCTCCTTCAATGGAAAACCCCCTGAATCCGATAGGATGCCAAGTCTGACCAATACCGGTTTCTAATTGCGAGACCAGTTCAAAAGGATCAATCTCCAAGCCTTTTTTCGCACAAACAACTTTAAAAGGCATCGGATCTATTTTTCCCATCCATTTAACGCCAACATTTGTTGCAACCGGAAGAGTTCGAAAACCCTGTACTGTCAATACTGTTAGGCAAATTGCTTCTTGACTCTGTATAATTATCAAAGTAATTAATACATTCAATTCAATTCAATTAAAAAGGGAAAAAGTTTACATTCATCAGTTCCTCATGAACATTATGAAGCACTTTGTCACTTGTGAGCCAACGCGTTTTGAATTCTTCCACAAGCCTATCCAATGGTCGTATTTCTTCTCTTTTTTCTTCCATCTCTTCAGCAAATCGTTCCCTCAACTCCTCCACATTCTGAGCTTTCGACTGCACCGATTGTACATACAAATATCGATCAGACATCCATTAAAGAAAATAAATAACAATACAAATCGGGATGATACTGGTACAAAATGGAATATGGCATCATCCAGAATATTCTTCAAGGATCATGTAGAAATAAACTTATATTTATACCTTCATCCCAAGGAATACATCGGTTAGGACGGTGGTTGACTGGAAAGACATCCTCAAAACCTCATGTGCCTCTTTAAGACCGATTTGAACCTTCCTCATTTTAGGTTTGGAGACATTAAACTTCTTCATCAATGATATAATAGACATTGCTGATATGGGCGTTACAGTTAAACCATCTGAAATCATGTAAGAAACCGCCTCCTTAACATAACCGTTTGAATCTTTGCCATTAGCGACCCCAGAACCAGCTACAAATTTGATTTCCTGATTCATCTCTCTGAAACAACCAGGGCAAAAAGCACCGCCACACACGTTTGTAATACCTCTCTTGCAATTGGAATATTGACAAGTGTAGAACTTCAAGGAGGGTATTGGTGGAACCTTAACAATCCTGGGATTGAGAAGAACATTTTTGTTCATATCTGGTTTCATATACGTTTCTTTAAGATTCAGAAAACTCGTGTAGAGATTTCCGAATGATCCCACCATAGATTCACTTGTAAGGAGCTTAATGACATTGCCAATCGGCAAAGAAAGCCAGTAGAAAAGTGAATCCACAAAGTCCTTTGACGCCTCAGCAAACAAAACTTTGTTTTCTTTAGGGTCAATCACAAGTTTGATAGTCAATATGTCAATGGTTGCCATGTTTTTCCTGAATGTTGTTGTGTAAGCCATAATAAGAAACAACATATTACATCATAAGCATTAAAAAGTGTTAAGTAATTAGCTATCAGTTGAGGGTCCTTTCAGTCATTTACTTTTAATGCCCTGTGGCATCTTATCTTGTAATTATACTTTTGGGTATATGTGTGTGTGTACCACAGAATATTTTGTATTGAATACAACAAAAATATCTTCCTTGAATTCTGTGTTGGTAGCAGAGCCAGGTGTGCCGACATTATGGCCACCGGAGCGCCGCCTTCATCCGCTCCTCATGACTCAGCTCCTCCATCTACAGGAGTAGCTGTTACTACCACCGCTGCTGTTTCATCCGCCGGAGAGAGAGTCAACTGCACCATTGTCGGGAATGACAGTGCTCATGGAAGTTCAGGACCCGCGCCGGATTTCCCGCTAGTTTTCCACCTCAAATCACCATGTCTCCGACCTTGGTGCTCAAATCGGTCTCATCTGCGGGTTCCTTCATGCCGATCGACTACATGCAAACTCATCCCATGTCTTCCGGTATGAACTTTCCTAATTTTGGTACCATGCCTTTTCTTTGGTTTACCTCTGCACCGATCACCGAAACCTGGAGGTCCAATGCCCCTACCTTATCTTCTATGCCCTTCACTGGTAATTTGAGTCAGATTTGTAGTGTGAAACTTGACAGATCCAATTATCTTCTGTGGAAATCTATTGTGCTTCCTATTATTAGAGGTCATAGATTGGAAGCACACATTCTTGAGGATGGTAATGCTCATAGATTGCACTCTCCCTTTTCAATTTCATCCTCACCCTATCAAAGACCTCAAACCACAGATGAGTGGAATCTTTCTGATCAATTGCTTATGGGCTGGCTGTTAGGGTCCATGGCTGAGCAAGTGTTGCAGGAATTGGTTGGATGCAACACAGCCAGAGAAATTTGGGTCACACTTGAAACACTTTTTAACATCAAGTCGGGCCAGGATGTTAGAATACAAAAGTGCTTTGACTAGGGCTACTAAGGGATCCAAATCCATGGCTGATTACCTCTCACAAATGAAGTCCTATGCTGACAACCTTGCAGCTGCTGGTTACCCCATATCCAAATCAGAGTTGATTTTGGCTACCCTAGGAGAGGTCTTGAAAGGAGTATGAAGTCGCTTATCAGAATCTGACGGCTAGGGTTGGTGCCATGACTTGGCAAGAGGTTCATCCCAACTATTGATCCATGAAAGGTTGCTTGCCAGGTTTAATAACCCTCTTCGGTGAACTTCTTGCGGTCCTTCTCGCACAATTTGTTAGTGGTTTTAGCCAAACCTACCTCACCTGGACCAAGACCCTTTAATCCTCAAAATCTCGCTAGTAGAGGTAGAGGTGGAAGAAATAACGAGGGTAGAGGTGGTGGTAGAAATACCAACAATGGAAATAGGCTGCTTTGTCAACTTTGTGGTAAGACAGGGCATATTGTTACACTTGCTTCTTTGGCATAGGTTTGAACAGATTTTGTTCCTCCTAGTGCTAATAATGGATCAAAACAACAGTATCTGCTATGATTGCCGCCCACAAACTCTTTCGAGATCCTGCTTGGTACAGGGACATGTGGGGCAACCAATCATGTTACCTCAGATATCAACAATTTGCACCTGACTGGCGACTACACTGGATCAGACAATCTTGCTGTTGGTAATGGTGAGCTCCTACCTATTTCTAACTCTGGAACCTGTATTCTTCCCACAAATAGCACACCCTTGCACTTAAAAAATTCTCTTCTTGTTCCTAGCATGACCAAAAATCTTATTAGTGTCTCTCAGTTGACTCATGATTATCCTGTTGTCATAGAATTTGATGATAAATGTGTTTATGTTAAGGACAAGGACACAAGGAAACTGCTGCAAATAGGGGTTCTTAGGCATGGATTATACCAAATTCCAGTTATAGGAGCTCAAGCTGCTTCCAAGACCTCTCTTCACTCCAAGACCCTCTGTTCTTCTTCTAATAATCCTTGTAATGTGTTTGTTTGTACTTCTGTTTTTGAAAAAGATCTGAATATTTGGCATAGAAGGCTTGGACACCCTTCCCCTTCTGTTCTTAAATCTGTTTTGGACAAGTGTAATGTCTCTTTTTCACATAACAGTGTTGATTTTTGTGAAGCTTGTAAGTTTGGTAAAATGCGTGCTCTACCTTACCCTAAATCCTCTTTTCATGCTGCATCTGTGTTAGATCTTATCTATACTGATCTGTGGGGTCCTGCACCTGTAGTTACCAATACTGGCTTTCAATACTATATACACTTTGTTGATGATCACACCAGGTTCACCTGGATTTTTCCCTTAAAACATAAATCTGAGGCCTTGTCTGCCTTTATTTCCTTCAAACACCTTGTTGAAAATCAATTTCAAACCACTATCAAATGTGTTCAATCTGACTGGGGGGGTGAATATAGAGTGTTTGAGTCTTATCTGAAAGAGCATGGCATTACTTTTAGACATCCCTGTCCTCATGCTCATGGTCAACATGGGAGGGCAGAAAGGAAACATAGGCACATTGTTGAGATGGGGCTCACACTTCTTGCACAGGCATCTTTGCCTTTAAAATTCTGGTATGAAAGTTTTGAACAAGCTGTCCAACTCATTAATGACCTACCTACTCCTCGCCCTCCATAATCAAACTCCTCTCAAAGTCCGCTTATGCTCAACTCCGATTATACCAAGTACAAAGTTTTTGGTTGCGCTTGCTATCCTAACCTTAGACCTTATCAAAGTCATAAGTTTAGTTTTCACTCCACTAAGTGTGTTAACTTGGGGTTTAGCACTCATCACAAAGGATATAAGTGTTTGGCCCCTAGTGGTAGAATCTATATCAAGAGAGATGTTGTTTTTAATGAAAAGAATTTCCTTTAAGGAAGGCTTCTTACAAGGCAAGCACAGAGAGAAGTTGTTCTTGATCCAAATCTTGCCACTGCGCTTCTCTACTTGCCTATGCCCCTAACCACATCCTCATCTCCTGATCCCCTGCAACCAACCTCCTGTGCCTCCCCAATTGTTAATCCCGGGTACACCATTATCTGCTAGGGTTCCCGATTCTCACTCTAGTCCTAACTCTGATCACCCGATCCTACTACACCTGGATCCCTTCCTATTTCTCCTATCAATTTACCTCTTTCACCTCCTACTTCTATACTTTATCTCCTTCTCCTACTGCTGATTACGATCATGACCTATGTTCTCCTTCTCTCTACTCCTCCACCACCACCTCCAAAGTGTCTCATTCCATGCAAACCAGATCCAAAAGTGGTATCTTCAAACCAAAAGTCTACCATACCTCCATCACTCATACCAATTCTCCACCTCATCTTATCGAACCAAATGAGAGTGTCTCGATGCATTGGAGTGTCCAGAAATGGAAGCGACTATGGTTGAAGAATTTCAAGCTCTCCAACAAAATCGAGACTGGACCTTGGTACCACCTGCTTGTAGCGAGATCTTGTAGGAAACAGTGGGTGTTCAAGTTGAAACTCAAACCGGATGGTACTATCCTAAAACATAAGGCCAGGCTTGTTGCCAAGGATTCCACCGCACTATGGCATTGATTATACAGATACCTTTAGTCCTGTTGCTAAAGCCTCTACTATCAGGGTTGTGCTATCTGTTGCTGTGAGCTTCAAATGGTCTATAAGACAAGTGGACATTAACAATGCCTTTTTGAATGGTCCTATTAGTGAAGACATCTTCATGGCACAACCAGAAGGCTTTCAGGACTCAAAAAATCCTTTGTTTGTTTGTAAATTGAACAAGGCCCTATATGGCTTGAAACAAGCACCTAGAGCCTGGTTTAGTGCTCTAAGATCTCAGATGTTGGAGTGGGGCTTCATACAGTCTAGAGCTGACAACTCACTGTTTATTCTTCAAACCAAAAATCAGATGATGTATGTCCTTATCTATGTTGATGACATCCTGGTTACTGGCAGCTCTGATAGACTTATACAACAGTTCATTGAACTTCTCAATTCCAGATTTGCCCTAAAGGATCTAGGACCAATCTCCCACTTTTTGGGAATGCAAGCCTTTAGAGATACAACTGGTTTGCTACTATCTCAGAAACATTATGCAGTCGATTATTGAAAAGATTGAATATGGAGAACATCAAGCCTTGCAACATCCCTATGGCACCGGTAATCATCTAAGTCCTAATCAAGGTGAACCTTACAAAACCCCTTGATCTACAAGTGAGTGCTATAGGTGGTCTACAATATTTGACCTCCACTAGGCCTCGATCTCACTTATGTTGTTAATTATCCGAGCCGCCATGCAATCTCCTACAGCTTGATCATTGGACTGCATTGAAGAAAGTGCTGAGATATGTCAAAGGAACCTTAGATCATCACTGCTGCTTCATACCAAATTGTTTCGACTGAATTTGCGTGGTTTTTCTGATCTTGATTGGGCTGTTTTCCATCTCGATAAAAATCGACCACAAAGTTCTCGTGTTTTTTTCTTGGATCCTCCTTGATCTCTTGGTGTTCCAAGAAACAAGCGATTGTTTCAGATCTAAGATAGAGTCTCGAATACGAGATCACCATCCCAACTTGAGTGCACAATTGGCTTGGACACTGGAATTGCTGAAAGAAATGAAACTCAAGTTACCCTGCATCCCTGTGGCATGGTCGACAGATCTAGAGTCGCCATTGGCACAGAATCCTGTGTACCATGCTAGGACCAAGCACATTGAGGTGGATGTGCACTTCATAAGAGACAAAGTCATCAACAAGGAATTGAAAATCAACTACATTCCCTCTGAATCACAGTTGGCAGATTTCTTCACCAAAGCACTTCCAGTTTCTCAATATAATCATTTCAAAAGCAAACTAAATGTCATACCTACCACCTTTAGTTTGAGAGGGGGTGTTAAGTAATTAGCTATCAGTTGAGGGTCCTTTCAGTCATTTACTTTTAATGCCCTGTGGCATCTTATCTTGTAATTATACTTTTGGGTATATGTGTGTGTGTACCACAGAATATTTTGTATTGAATACAACAAAAATATCTTCCTTGAATTCTGTGTAAAAGTAAAGTAAGCAACAAACCAAACAGCATATTCATTGTAAGCATTATAACTTTTGTTGCATCAAGAATTTCAGTGAAAGGCTCTTCGTAATGAAAATTTTACCCCCTTTATGTCTTGAAGTTCGATTTCAATAGAATAACAGCTTTATTATGAACAGTATTACTATTAACAGAGTATGATTTCACAAAAAGTGCTAATCTATTTTCTTCAAACATAATAGCGAAGCGGTAATGAACTGTAAACAAAAAAAGAAAATTAAATGAAATTTTGTCTAGCTTGTGTATCGTAAGAATGAAACCAACAGATCTACTATCATTCAGTAGCAAAAAAATAAAAATAAAAATAATTTCTCAAAATGAAACCCTGAAAATTGCAAGGAAAATAGACATCATAAAGTGCTAACCTTTCTTTCTTCATATCTAACCAAGCAGTGACCAACTTTAAGAAAGTGAAAAAGAAAACGAAAAATGGCTACACGAATGGAGAAATTGACTGCTCCGCTTTCTTCAAGTCACCACTAATCTATTCCGTCTTAAGAAGAACCCGATTACCCGACTTCTTATTTGGGTTTGGGGAACAGGGTACCGCCAAAAGGAATTCATTTGAGCGCGAAAATTTTCGGGATTTTTTTTTTTTTTCTTTTTCCCAGGGAACAAAAGATTATATTTTCAGGATTATTACGGTCATTTCACACTTTAAAAAAAAAATTTTTTTTGAAAGAAAAAACTTAAACGGTGTTTTTTTCACCAACATAATCTTATGGTTAAAGTAATCATACGAAGATAACTTGATTGTATTCTGACGAATAATATGATATTAATGTATTAATCATTGCTCATTTAGATTTACACCATGATCAATATAAAATCAAATTGAAAATGTGTCACCCGTTATTTGTGCCCGTATCAATAGCTTCTGGGGTTCTGAGTATTGTTACACTCGTTCTTATTTTAAAAAATAAATAATAAATAATGAGATATTAGAATGTAAAAGTAACTTTAATTTTTGGAAGCACACATATCATTATACGACGCCATCCAATTTCCCGCTCAAAAGAGAGTTTGTGGCGGTAAAACAGGGACAACCAAAGCCCTAACAGGAAGTTGTGGATTTTTAAAGACGAAATTCGGAGGGCTCTAAAGATTAATGGTGATTCGAAGGAAGTGAAGCAGTCAATTTCTCCAGGAGGTTTGCTTGCTTGCTTTCTTTCTTTCGGATAGCAATTTTTTTATTTTCACTTTCTTAAGGTTCTTCGGTGCTTAGCTAGATATGAAGAAAGGAACGTTAGCACTACTGTTTTCTATTTTCCTTGCAATTTTGATGGTTTCATTTTGAGAAATTAATTTTTATCTTTAGATTTTGAGAGTAGATCTGTTGGTTTCATTCTTACGATATGTACACATCTTCCATCAATTTCACAAAAATGAAGGTATGTTCGAATGAATCTAGGCAAAATTCATCTCTTTTTCTTTTTGTACAGTTCATTACGATTACGGCTTGGCTATTATGTTTGAAAAAGAAAGATTAGTACTTTTTCTAAAATCTTACTCTGTTAATACTGTTCATAATGCAGCTGTTATTCTATATAAATCGAACTTCAAGACAGGGTGAACTTTTGGATAGTAAAACCTTATTAACACCGGATAACGCGAGCGTTTTTTTTTTCGTGTTTATCACTTATAAGCATATCTGTACCGTATGGGATGTACTTCGTACCCAAAAAAAATCCGTAAAGAAGAGCCTTTCCTGAAGGGCATATCAAACAGATGTTAACTTTTTCAGTTACAGCTTAGCTGATCTCCTGTTTTGTATAAATATTTAAGAATTAAGTCTGCAACCTTTACTCTGTTATTTTTTCCTCCTGCTAAGTGCAGAAAGCATTGAAATTTGATGAAACGGAAGTTATAATGCTTACGATGAACATATATATGTTGTTTGGTTTATTGCTTATCTACCTTTGTAATGGTTGTGATGAATATGCTGTTTGGCTTTACCCAACTTTCAGGAACGATATGGCAACAACCGTAGACACGACTACTACTATCAAACTCGTGATTGATACTAAAGAACACAAAGTTCTGTTTGCTGAGGCTTCAAAGGGCTTTGTGGACTTACTTTTCTACTGGCTTTCTTTGCCAGTTGGCACCGTCACTAAGCTCCTTAATAGATATATGGTGGGCTCAATCGGGAATCTCCATGCAAGTTTTGCGAATCTTGATGAAACTTACCTGCAACCAAATATGCAGAAAAACGTTCTTCTCAATCCCATGATTGTTAAGGCTCCACAGCCGATAACCGAATCATCATCCCTCATACCCTCCTTGAAGTTGTACACTTGTCAGGATCCCAATTGCAAGGGAGGTATTACAAACCTGTGTGGTGGTGCTTTTTGCCCTGCTTGTTTCGGAGAAATGAATCAAGAAATCGAATTTGTAGCTGGTTCTGGAGCCGTTAATGGGAACGATTCAAAGGGTAACGTTGAAGAGGAGGTGGTTTCTTACATGATTTATGATGATTTAACCATCACACCCATGTCAACGACGTCTGTTATTTCAATGATGAATAAGTTTAATGCCTCCGAGCTTAAAGAGAGAAATGTTACAATTAGTCGTAAAATGGCACGGGAGCTGTTGGAGTCCTCTTTCCAATCAACCACTGTCCTAACTGATCAATTCCTTGGGAGGAAGGTATAGATATATATAACTTTATTGCTACACGCTTTTTTGAAGAATCTTAAGGATCATTCCTAACTGATTGATGATTCTGTCATTTATTTTCTTTAATGGATGACTGATAATGGAAAATATGATCGGTGCAGTCGAAAGCTCCGGATGTTGAAGAGTTGAGAGCACAATTTGCCGAAGAGATGGAAGAAAAAACAGAAGAATTACGATCATTGGAATGGTTTAAGGAAAGGAACATCACGCGTTTTCTCACAAGTAACAAAGTGCTTCATAATGTTCGGGAGGAACTGATTAAAGTAAACTTTTCCCTTTTTAATTGAATTGAATTAAATGTGTTGATTACTTCTATTTTCTTTTGGTAATTGTAAATTGCCTAACAGTGTCAGTACAGGGTTTTCGAACTCTTCCGGATGCAACAAATGTTGGTGTTAAATGGATGGGAAAAATAGATCCAATGCCTTTTGCAATTGCTTTTGCCAAAAAAGGCTTGGAGGGGATTGGTTTTCGTGGATTGGTCTCGTCATGGGAAACCAGTCTTGTGTGTCGGGATTGGTATCCCTTCATGATGATACCCAAAGAAGGAAAACACGAGGTTTGCGTCCTTTTTCCTGAATTATTGACTTTAAAAAGGTCGAATATTTCTGTTGTCATAGTGTGGTCCCTTTTTATGGATATACTATGTAGTCTAAAACAAGTAATCGTTTCGGGTTTGAATGTTGATATATAATAGGAGATGCAGCAAGTGATTAACGAAGATGATAGGAGGTTGAAAGAATTGAGAAGTGAGTGGGGTGACGATGTGTATAATGCCGTTGTGAAAGGATTGACAGAAACAAATGCGTACAGTGGGCAATATGCGGTTGAAGAATTGTGGAACTTCAAAGAGGGTAGGAAAGCTAGTCTAAACGAGGCTATTCAATGCCTTTTTGATCATCTGAAAGCCCCTCAGCCCGATAAGCGAAGGCGGTCAACATAGAGTTCATTCTAGTCTTATTAATGTCATACCAAATGCTACATTGAAATTGTTCGAGGGTAGTCCAAGCTCGTGTTTCAAGTATTTCGTTTGAAGAGCTTCAAGCGAAATCAAACTACCACCTTGTCCTTGTGTCTCGAGGTGTCACTACTGGATCGTCTCATCATGTCACTACTGATCTTAGAAATCTGTCTCCACACTACCATCCAATTAAAAGAAGACACATGATTTGATTTTTATGTGCTTAGAGTGGTTTAATTTATTTGTGGTTTGCTTAAAATGTATCAGATTCACATGTGTTGTATTTCTTTCATAAACATATTTTACCCACCAAGTCCGGAGGAGGACGTGCTGAGGCGTGACCTCACAAGTTCAAAGAACTCGAGGTCGCCTTCCTACATGAGAGCTGCAAACCCAATCAGATCCTCCAAGACTGGTTCGACCCCACCAATGGCTCAACCCTCCTCAGCGAGGCAGTATTCTTCAGGCCGGGAAGCGAAACCGGTTGTGGGTGATCAATGTTGAAATAGTGTCCTAAACCCAATCGGTTGGGACCGGATCCGACCGGTCGGGATTATTTCTACTATTTCTTTGTGTTTATACATATGATAAGTGGCTTTATGTTATTATATATTTGTTCGTTTAATGGATCAATTATGATATTGTATAAATGATAACGTCCTTAGTGTCAAACTGTGAAAGAGAAATCATAATAGTGATTATGGTTGATGAGACCTCGACTCGCTTTAAAAGTTTGACACTTAAATTTCTCTAGTCGTATGTACTATTAAATAGAAGATTAATAATACGATTAGACTAGTCCGTATTAGATGTCTTTTCTCTTATTGAATACAGGGATAGATCTTGTCTATCGAAGTGTAGGACACTTGGAATGTGCGTGGACATGTATTAGAGAATGCGACGCGTTGGGTGACCCACTTACTTTATTAAGTGTCGCACTATGTGGCGGTTGTGTGATTATCCTATGACCGAGTCTTCGCGACATCACGGTGTGAATTGTCATGCTTTGACACTATTGAGGTTTCCACAGCCATGTGGCGATCATGCGGTAGTGATTGTGTATGATACTGAAGCATGCGTAGGATTAATGTTGCTCGTCCGGAAATCGCGTATCCTATGAATAGGAGTAAATATCCGAAAAGGTCTTATTATAAGGAATGTCTAGCTCTCGTGAATCTTTGCAAAGTGGGAATAATCAGTTACTTCGAGAGAGCATGATATCCAGATTATAAGATACGGTCTTTGATGTATTGACACTTGACGTACGACCGTATGGATATTGTCAAAGCGATAGGATTCTATTTACACGGTAACCGTTCACATTAAAGGTAGTAGTCATTGCATTTGACTCCTCCGATGATTTGGGGTCACGACGTGTTGCTAGACGTTATTTCGTGATCGTTAGGTATGAAGGGTATTTTAGTAAATGCACTTTGTGTTAGGAAATCTACGCGGGAACACAGCGGATTTCAAAAAATTATTTCCTTTTATCAGGATCGACTTCGTTTAAGCAATAAACAAATAAGCTAGTTGACGGTGGTTACTTGCTTGATCTAAAAGATCGACGCTTTGACCATCTAATGAGAGTAGTTGTGCACGGAGCCGCCCAAGCGTACGGCCTCTACCGATAGTCCGCTCGAACAACCCGCCGGAATCCACCATTAGATTGCTACTAGAAAAATCCGGTTGCGAAACCGACCTTTTCTCTCTCTCTCTCTCTTAATCTCTCGAGAAAAGCTCTCTATCTTTCTCAAGAAACTATTAGTCTCTTGGAATTGTGATGTGCAAAAGAGCTAGCCACCATCCTTTAAATAGAGTATGGTGCACCCCTATGTTAATCCCAATCTGATTGGGAGAAGCTTCCTAGTAGATTGAGGAGAAAGAAAATATTTTTCTAATAAAATAAGGAAAATACCTTTGATTGATTTATCTCATTAATATTTAATATCTCATATTAAATACTTCCAATATATTGTCAATATCTTATATATTGACTATATTTATCTTATTACCATAAATCTATTATTCCAAAATCAATTAATATCCAATATTAATATTATGGTAATCTTATTAATTAAATTGCACAATCCTAGTGTATCTTATACACATGAATGTGGCGCCCCATATGTCAAAGAATTGGCATCCGTAATATTCTTTAATTAATATAATACTATGATTAATTAATTTACAAAATACATGTATATCATATATATATATATATATATATATATATATATATATATATATATATATATATATATATATATATATATATATTCAAAATTATGTGTATTATAATACACATATTTAATTAATCAACATAATTAATATCTTGTATTATATTTATTCATAATAAGTAAATACCACCATATTAATTTACCACTATAACCATTTATAGTCGAGATAAACTTTTCTTATTTGGTTATCGACTATAACCACATTTTAATCCGGCTAGATGTTCTTTTGTGTGTGACCCGATAGGCTTCCGAATAATATGTTGGCCGTAAGAACAAAGTGCAAATTACGAAAATTTCCTTCATGTCTAACGATCACGGGATAGCGTCTAGCAACACACCGTGACCCCCAATCATCGGAAGAGTAAAAAATGCAATGACTACTACCTTTAATATGAAACGGTTACCGTGTAAATAGAATCATATCGCTGTAATAATATCCATACGGTCGTTCGTCGAGTGTCAAACATCAACGACCGTATCTTATAATCTAGATATCAAGCTCTCTCGAAGTAACTCATTTACTTCCACTTTGCAAAGATTTATGAGAGTAAGACATTCCTTATAATAAGGCCCTTTCGGATATTCACCCCTACTAATAGGGTACGCGATTTTCGGACGACCAAACATGTATACTCTGCATGTTTCAGTATCACACCCAATCACTACCGCATTATCGCCCCATGGCTAAGGGAAACCACAATAGTGTCAAAGCATACAATCCACACCGTGATGCCATGAAGACTCGGGTCCTAATGATAGTTACATAACCGCCACATAGTGACACACTTAATGCTGTGTAAGTGGGTCGGGTCTAACGTCGCGCATTCTCTAATACACGCTCACGTCACAAGACAAGTGTCCCTACACTTCGATAAACGAGATCTATCCTCGCTTTAAAGACGTAAGACATCTAATACGAGCTAGCCTTGTTTATACTATCAATGCCCTATTTAATAGTACACCAGTCTAGAGACATTTAAGTATCAAACTTATTAAAGTGATTAGAGATCTCATCAACCACAATCGCCTATCATGATTTCTCTATGACAGTTTAATACTAAGGACGTTATCATATAACAATTTATAATTGGTTCTTTAAAAAGAACAAATATATGACAACCGAAAAGACATTTAATATATATATAAACATAAAGAAATTGTAGGAATGATCCGACCCGGTCGGATCCGGTCGAACCCGATTGGGTTTAGGACACTATTTCAACAATCTCCCACTTGGCCTAAAACCAATCACTCATATACACAAGACCAAGTTGAAACACAAGAATCTCATTCAATACTCGCAACTAGCCCTAGCCGTGACGGATCGCTGTCCATGGGGACGCAGACTATCTTCATATCATGCTCCAAATGATCAAGTCAAAGAAACCGCCTCAACACATACATGAATCTCCGATGAGACCCTGGTCCTTGCTTCAAGCAATGAATCCACTTACTATATCAACTATATAGAAAATGTGGAAGAACCGTACAAGGTTCAAGAATGAACCTTCTAGATCCATGTACTGCTCCCGCTGCACCTCCAAGGCATTACTGTGTTTTGGCCCAGTTGTAGAACCTCCAGTGACTTCTAGCTAAGAACATTTTCAGCTCACTGTATCACTCAATCAAAGCGACTGCAAACCCAGACTGTAGCTCCCACTCTCCTTCATAAGACTCAGGATATATGTCTGTATATCTATATTTATCTGATTCCATGTTTCTATAAACTAGGAAACCATCCTTAACTCGTTTAAGGATATCCTCGACATTCACCAGATTTACATTCATACTTTCTCATGACTCTTCATAGACTATGAACATCTGGCATTACTTTTATGATGGTTCCTATCGCAGTAGCAAAGGAAACCTTCCATAAGCATCATCTTTCACCTTATCTTTATGACTAACGTCCTAACATAGATAGAACTTGAGAACACTGGCTAGAAGTATCTCCTGTCGCGATCTATGCTAAACTCTTTTAGCATCACATCTATATAGGTAAACTATAAACTAACAGCAGTTAAATCTATCACTATAGATTCTTATTCCAAAAAATAAGAACTGCTAATCCAAGTGCTTTCGTAAAGACCTTGAACTACCAAACATTAATTGATTGTGACATGGGGTGATAATTCCCAAGAGAGATATCCAATACCTTACTCAAAAACTGTAACACACTCCCACTATCCAAACTGCACATTGGGAATATCCCTTCTTTTGACTAAATCAAACTCCTTTGATTATCAAACAAAAAAATCGTCTAGAGAAACTTGTTTGAGTCCATAAATGGATCTCGTGGGCTCGCATATCATGTTATCGTCTATGAACATTGAGCTATTTGCCCAACGCCTTCAACACCATCATATAACCATGATACGGTTATAACAAGCATAGTCTCGAATAGAATCGAGCTCACCGGCAAAGATAAAGATAATTACAAGGTTCCAACCCCGTGCTTCTTCACCATCACTATAGCCTTATGGCAATCATATTACTATCAATGTCACCGCTTTAGGGACATTTCCTCTGAGTAAGACAGGACTAGGTTCACAACCTGGTTGTCACCGATGGAATCTAATTCGAGATATTATGGCTTCCGCCATATCTCTCAATCTTGCCTTTCAAACATTCCTTCATAAGTCGTGAGATATTCATTCTTCAAGATGAACATACCAAAGACCTTTTTCACCTTGAGGTTATCCACGGACTTATAGAACATTTGTGTGCACTGAGCAAAGCGTTGTTTCTACACCTCATTACTATGTGGCGCCTACTCAAATTCCTATGGTTGAATCTCTCCTTGTGGCTCTCAAACCCTTTGAGATCTCATTTACTCCCACTATCTCTTTTGGAAGAAATACATTCTTTAGAAGACAACATGTTTGGAGACAAACATTTGTTCCATGGAAAGTAGACAATATCTAGCGTGATTTGTCAAGACATTCCACAAAGTTGCATATGTCATACTAAGATTTTTTCCTTAACTAAGATTTTTTCCCAATGTGTTTTTCTTAGTAAATGGTTTGATGAGACATATCACATCTATTGTTTGTTGAATAATAGATATCCAAGAGGAGTGTTATAAAAGATATATAATAATATGTTTATCTATTATTCAATTAATTACAAGCTTTTCCAGGTTTATCTATTATATTGTATTCACAATCGTAATCTCAACTATAAATACATCACGATACTGAATGAAATAATACACAAACATCCCTCCTTTTCTCTTCAGTACTTTGTTCATGTTTTTTCTTTTATTAGTTTCATAACACTTTTACTATTTTCAGAATAAAAATACCTTTCATCATTAAATGAATTTACAATTAGAATGCCAACAGACAACCTTTGATTCGGGATAGATAGTAGGGTAAAATAAAAATAAAAAAACAACACATTAAATGTATGTAAAATTGTCTTATAATAGGTGACACAAAAAAATTAAATAACTACTAGTAGAATGCTTTATTATACTCCCTTCGTGTTTTTTTTTCAACTGTCACATTTGATATTCAAGTTAAATCTAAAAATAACTAACCTTAACAAAAAAGTTATCGTGCTCATCCAAAAATTATATCAAATATAATGAATTAAAAAAATGGAGGAAGTAGTATTTTTAATGACATTTTATTATTTAATCCAAGGAGCAAGGGATTTGAAATTTGAAATGGAATATGAAGAGATTGCGGAGACTACAATCGTGAAGGCAATAGGAGCGCGATATAATAAATGCTAAAGACTGATTTGTGGTAGCCAATAAAACAAATATAAATATATGCCAGCAGTACACGGTAGCATGCATTTTAATCTGAACCTTTGAAAATATTCCTTTTTCACTTGAAAAAAAATATGGCAACCAAAGAAATGACTATCAAACTCATGATTGATACCAAATCAAACCAAGTAATCTTTGCAGAAGCTTCAAAAGATTTTGTTGATTTCCTTATTTTCTTACTTTCTTTGCCGATTGGCACCGTCACTCAACTCCTTACTAATGAATCTATGACGGGCTCGATCGGAAATGTCCACACAAGCGTTTCCAGTCTTAATCTGCAACCAAATGTTGAGAAAAACGGACTTCTCAATCCAATGGTTTTTTCATCTGTTACTAATATTCCCTTGTCGATAACCGGATCATCCATCGTCTCTTCTGGGAAGTTATACACTTGTGCGATTACCATATGCAAAAATTTGTCACAAATATTTGTAATGGTGCTTTTGCCCTGGCTGTTACACAAAGAGATGAACCAAGAAATCAAATTTGTTATTGGTTCCGATGACGTTTGTAATGTTACTCCATGCGTTAATTACAAAGATTCCGAGGGATATGTTCAAGAGGAGGGTTCTTACATAATTTCTGATGATTTGTCTATAGCGTCAGTATCCTCGATATCTATAATTCTTTCAATGATGAATAAGTTTAATTTTGCTAAATATGAAGAGAGGAAAGTTACAGTTGGAACTAAGGAAGCATTGAAGCTATTGAAGACATCTTTTGAGTCGACCACGGTCCTAACCGATGTATTTCTTAAGAATGAAGAGAAGGATGAACAAGCTGATGAATCTGATGATAACCTGGGTTATCTTTTTGATTAAGTGTTTCTTTGATTCGGAGTTTGTTTGCATGTGTTATTATATGTTATGTTTTGTTGAATTATGGATGACCTTGTTAATGTTAGTTTGTGAGACAATATTTAATGTTAAATGAATATTGGTTTTGTCTTTTAACTAATAATTTCTGGCACATTAATCATTCTTTTAGTCTGTGCGACTTAAATTAACAAAAGAAAAGCAGAAGGATCAGTTTCATTCTCATAGATTCATTGTCGGGCGAGTTGGTCAGTTCTAGGCCTCCGAGCTGAAGTGAATTATATGTAGGTTGATCGTCATCTAGCTCGTCAAATGGTGAGCTCTGTTCCTTGGATGCTCGGCTTACGATTGGGTGAGCTTGCTGGGCCGCGGGCTTTATCTCTTGCTGGGCTTATGTATGGGCCAGACTTTGGATCTTGGGCCGCTTGTTGGCCTTGGTGTATAACGTCCCAAAGTAAGTCCATTTAGTTTTTTGGTTTTGTCCTACAATATAAGTACATTTAGAAAATCGATGAAACATTTATTACATCTTTCTCCTTTTACCCATTATTTATTGCTCCCTCCGTTCCGAAATATCTGAGGTGGTAGCCGCTCACGCTTATTAAGAATGTGATTTAATACTATGACTTTAATGATACAATGACTAAAAAATCCTTATGATACAATTAATACAATCTTCTTTTTAACTTCTTATCTAGTATTAAATAAGGGCAAAGTAGGAAAATTAGCAATAAATGTTGCTTTGAAAAATGTTCTCCCTCAGTTATTTTGGAACAAAATTTTTTGACAACTGCCTCAGTTATTTTGGAACGGATGGAGTATATACTAACACACTTTTCACTACTTTGCATTAATAACAGTCAAAGTTCTTTTTAGATTTTTTCATCAAAATTAGTGACACATAATTAATTTAATCAATTTTATTAATCTGTGTGAAATTTTATTAATCTGTGTGAAAAAATCCAAACAGATATATATTTTAGCTAGGACGGGAGTGTAGTATCTTTCTTACCTCAAGAAGCAATTGCTTATATTCTGAAAAAATGCCCTTATTTACTACTCATTTAGTTTTGTTCCATAGTATTGTTGGAGATATCCCATTTTAATGGGTTGAAACGGTCAACTTTAGCGCGAATTTCGGATATGCTCGGTGTGATTCACCGGGAATTCATTACGTCTAAAAATTCTACTCACGAGTAGATAAATTTGGCTTTTGAATCACTCGATTCGGATATCGGATGAATGAGAAATCAATCCTAACGTTGGTTGAAAATGTGTAGGAGATGAGAGTTGAAGGAATGACCTCAACTCAATCTCCCACATAAGTAACTTGAAGTTTGAGAGCTCAAGTAATAAGAGCTTGTGTGTCTCTTATAGATGTGCCCCAAGGGCAAGGCACTTTTTGCGCGGGAGGGGAGGACCTAGATAATTCCATGCGCCGCGCGCCGTCCATTTGGCGCTCGGGTCGGGTGTTACCATTAATTTTTGACAAAAATTTCTTTATGAAATTTACCATTAATTAATTTTGGCATATGATTGTGTCATTTGACCAATCAGAATTGAAGAATTCATATGATTGAGTCATCCGACCAATCAAAATTATGGATTAAATTTGGGAGTCTTTATCCGTATTCACAAAAATCTACCACCGTATCACACTAAAATGAAAAATGTATAGTCTACCTGTTGCACCACATGTGTTATTTCAGAAACACTATATCTATTTCTACACCCCATTTTCTAAAATTAAAAAAAAAACTTTTGTCAAGCAATTTTTATTAGCTCCAAATCTCTTCTTCTTCCTCATATCTTTTTCTGCTATATTCTATAACGTTTTTTTTTGCATATGTTCTTATCCAAAATTGCATGTGATGGGGCTGTTTTTCAGATGTGGCCGCCGGATTTAAGGTGTTGGGATGGGTTTCAGTCATGACAAGGGCGGAGGGATTCAGATCGGGGAGGGGGCGTTTCTGATCGGGGGGAGTCGGGAGAGGGGAGCAGATGATGAAGGAACAGGGGTGGTAGGCATATCCAGGTGGCCATTGGAGCTTCTATGAGTCACTGCCGATTAGAACAACACCGCCTCAGAAAATCTCTCCGGCATCAATGCCGGAGAATCATCCTCCAACGTTTTAGGAACGGAAAGACACATTCGTGTGCCTAGAGCAAGCTTCACTTTCCTCCATTTGGTCTCCATTTCCAAATTCACCATGAAAATCTATGGGATTTTGATTCTTAGAGAAGAAAATAAAATCCGTGTTTTGAAGAGAAATGCAAGAATTAAAACGGGATGGGTTTTGATTTTTGTTTCAAGATCACAAGTTGATGCTTTGGCTATGATTTCTCCTGTAGTATTTTTTTGTTCATGAACATCACCTCTCTTGTCTTGGATTTTGTGTCGTTTTATCCTTGAATATGGTAGGGCGGTTGGTTCTTGTTGTGGGGTTTGGGTTTTAGAGTAAGGGATGGAGAATGGTAGTTGGAGATGAAATGGTTCAAGATCAAGGATGGTGGAAATGGGTGGTGGTGGATGGTGAATTGGACATGGATGAAGATGGATCAATTTATTATTTTGGAAGTTTGGGAGTATTACATTGGGTAGTAAAAATTGATGTGGAAATAGTGTAAAAATGTGGTGTAAAAATAAAAAAAAATGTGGTGTAAATAAAGTATTCAAAGGTTAAAAAATTAATGTGGTGTAAAAGTAGATTTTATTTTTTGGGTGTGGTATGAAGTATAAAGTGGTGTAGTGGTAAGTTTGATGTGGTGCGAATAAAGACTACCTTAAATTTTCGGCCAAAGGGATTAAAATTTCGGCCTAATAACTTTTCCAAGTGGAAGAGTTAGCCGATTCTGATGACATGTTTCGGCAACCAGATTCGAGCATTGGTTCCTCCTCTCCACTATATAAAAAACCTCATGGATGAAGGTTAGATGATAGAATTTTCTCTTGTCTTTCCACCACATGTAGTCTATCATATAGATTTAGATATTGAGTCGAAGAGAAGTCGGAGCACTTTGTATGTTAAATCGGAGCTCGGATTTTTGAAGTGCCTCTAAATCTGAGGCGTAAGCGGTTGTATCTTGGGAGACATTCGCTATTATCGTGGCACCATACTGGAAGCGATTTGTCTTAAGGAAAGAGTAACTACACGCCTCGGTTTGATCTCTAGTCATTTGTTTTCTGCATCAAACTTTTATTATTCATTGTTTGAGTTGGATCTGTACGGTAATATTGATCTTGTTAGATCTGTTAGATAACACAATTTTTTCTATTCGCGTTATTTATTTTCTAATTTAATAATCCGTAATTAGTTCCTTTAATTACGATCTGCTCAAAATCACTCACACAAACGATACACTTTCCTAACAAGTTTAAGACAAATTTGTAATTCGTATGTTAGAGGGTCGTTTCAACCTATTACTTTACAAATCTGTATCGTTTGATTAACTGTTATTTTCTTTGTGCTACTAATAATCGAACTTGCAGATAGTAAATATTATGACTTCGTTGATGGGTAGATATCGGAGAAATTCTTACATAGAGACTCCATTGTAAGAAGTTGTCTACGTGAGTGAAACTGTGTGGTCCAGATAATGCTACGTAGGCAACCAGTGGCGGATCCAAAAATGTTTTTAAGGGGGGTCCGTAATTTTTTTAGTGGGGTCCGTAGTAATATTTTTACGGTTCTCAAAATATTTTTTATAAGTAAAATGTAGAGTTTTATCCGTTCAGAGGGTCCACACTTCCCCATGACACACTTACATCCGCCACTGTAGGCAACTCCCTACAACGGAGTCCCTATCATAGATTGACCCTAGATATCGGTCTTATTATAATTATGATCTTATTGGTTTGTGTTGATATTTGTCAATTTTGATCATCTGATTGGTTTGTGCCTATAGAATTCTTTTGGAACGAATTAATACGTTCTTTAGAGATAGCCGAACAAGTGTAATAAATATAGTTGTGCGTGATATATACAGCTAATTGGTTTTTTTTTATACAGCTAATTGGTACATGCCAAAATTGGAAAGAAAAAAAAAACGGACGTTAATTATTTTTCTTCTACCCGTATTTTTCTTTTTTTTCCGAAACGAAAGGAAGGGGCGGGGATCGAACCCTGTCATAAAGCCACTGGCGCCGCAGTAGTTCTGTTACTAACCATTTCGGATGAGCTTAAGCTCTTCTACCTGTATCGAATCGTTGCTTTAGTTCCTTTCTACTTGGAAATAGACGTTGCTCTACAGTTTTATAGTCAATTTAATGACGGAAATTTTATTATGGTCCTGGACCAAGTATGAGTTGGTGATTCAGGACCAATAGAAAAATAATAAAACACACAAGGATCCACCGTGTAAAATATAAATCTCATGTTTTTACGTTTTTATCCTTCTTATAAAAAATTTCATTGGTGGACCAAGTATGACATGGTGATCCTGGACCACCATAAAACCACTGAATTAATGATGGTGCTTTTTGGTTTGAAGAAGCGCTACTCGTTGAGATTTTATATGATAACTAATTAAGTATTATTTTGCATATGAGTACAACCTCATCTTGTGTTTCAAGATACTTTGTGCTTTACAAGTGATTGAAGAAATGATATTTGAATCCAAATTATATTTTAGGGCATATATTTAGTTGTGTGACTCGGAATCGATTCCATTAATTTCATGGTCGGTGCTTGGAAGTTTTCACATGCCAAGCAAGACTCATGATCAGGGAATTTATTCCAGCAGTGGTGTCGAGCCTAAAAAGCTACATCTTTTATCCAAAAAAATTTGATTAGGGTCACTGAGTCGAAAACATCAATTTTTATCGTAAACAGCGTTTTTAACAATAAAACTACATAATTTTAATCTTAAAAAAATTTAAAAATTCAAATGGGGGTGCGTTTGACTTTTAGAACACGTGGATCCGCCCCTGGCCAAGGGTATAGTAGTTTATTGCTATAATGTACAATTTTCACATGATAAACTTTGGTGTAAGATTGTAGAATTTTAATTTGGCTAAAGTTCTGAAAGTTTGCACTGCTCAGATTCTTATTTGTAGTTTTGGTTGCGAACAAACCAAATACTCGGGAGGAGTCGATCTTATGGTTATTAAACAGAAATAAAAGGAGACACCGTGATGAATTCAAGAGTCCTAAAGTCTATCGTGACACATGTGTACGTGCCGGTTGTAGCACTAGACGTTGCAACCGTGACTGGTTACTCTTATTCCTTGGATGGAGAGGACTTGAGAAATTTGGTGGTGCAATGAACGATGCCTTGAATGATCAAACCGGATGGATCATTATGTTGACAGTGGAACTGTTAGTTGAGCACAAAAGTGATGCTCCATAAAGAGCCAGTGAGATTGGCATTAAAATCTGCTTACATGCTCGAGTATCTCGCTTGTGACACTATAACTAGGACTTGCAAATTTCAAATCCGTTCGTCCATTGATGAACATGGAGTTGTTACCAAATTTGAAATTTGATCCTAATCACAAGTGTCAAGTATGTGTTGAAGCCATGTCGGCTTACTCACCGTTTAACCGGTTGAAAGGAACATAAAACCTCTAAATTCGTGTATACTAGAGGTGATAAAAGTATCTCATCACTTCTATTGACTATAGCACCAAATATTGTGATGATTAAATGCTGAAAAGCGAAGAAAAAGGCTCGTGATGCCTTGAGGATTGTCAGAATGAAAGTGAGAATAAACATAGCAGATGGATGAGATGTATCCTTAGGGATGGTGATGGTGGATATGATGTATTGTTTCATGAGTTTTTCTAAGGGCCCGGCATCATTCATCAAACAACCACATCATACACACCTCAGTCATGTGGTATTGCTGCGCGCAATAACTGGACTCTTAAAGAGATGATGAGTGCTATGTTGATAAGTTCGGGTTTACCTCAGAACTTGTAGGGGGAAGTTGTCCTCTCAGCAAAATTCATTCTGAACAAGATCCCTTCATAGAAGGAGGATGACACCCCATTTGAGTTGTGGAAAGACCGAGGTCTAGCTACAAATGTGGGGGTGTTTGGCTAAGGTCGAAGTACCTAGACCAAAGCAAGTGGATATAGGACCTATAACTATTGATTGCATACTCATTGGATATACACTCAAGAGTGGTACCTATTGGTTTATGGTGCATAAAACCGACATCTATGATGTACATGATGGTGTCATCATCGATTCTATGAATGTTGTGTTCTTTGAAGATCTCTTTCCATATAAGGAAACATATAAAGCAAGCATGAGTAAGTGGACAGATGAGTCTGAAGAAGAGAGTGAACCTCAAGAACTTGAGGAACCTCGTTGTAGTATGAGGGCTAGGACTTCCAAGTCCTTGGTCCTGATTTTCTCGACCTATATGGTGAAAATGAACCCGTGGACATATGTTGAGGCAATGTCTACTCCAGGAAGCTCATTTTACGGAAAGAGGCTATAAATGGTGAACTATAATCCATCAGCGCAAAAACCACACTTGGGAGTGGTAGATCTTCCACCAGGAAATAAGCCACTCGGGTGAGAGTAGATCTTCAAGAAGAAGTTAAAGGTTGATGGATTTATTGATAATCACAAGACCTTGTTGGTGGCCCGAGGGTACCGGCGAGAAGAAGGCATTGACTTCATACTCACCGATTCACGAGAATTACTTATAAGGGTTCTCATGGTATAGTGAGTCTATAACATGGAAATCCATCAAATGGATGTAAGAACCACCTTTTTGAATGGTGAGTTAAAAGAAGAGATGTACTTGCAACAACCCGAAGGGTTCATTGTTCTAGGTCAAGAGAGTAAGCTGTGTAGACTTGTTAAATCACTCTGTGCAATCGAATATTAGCCAGAGCAATGGCATATCGAGTTTGACAATGTTATGTTGTCAAGTGGGTAGGACATATACATGTCTACATTAAGAACACACCTATGTGATAGTATGTCTATGACATGCTAATAATGGGAAGTACTCATGAGAGTATCATGAATACAAAAAGGATGTTGACAAGGGACTTTGATGTGAAGGACCTGAGAGTTGCAGATGTGAGCACTCAACTTGACTTAAGTATGCACTTAGTCAAGAATAGAGGTGAACGTGTGGATCAGTTGAGATACTCTCAAGTGATTGAAAGTCTGATGTACATAACCAACTGCATACACGACCGGACTTAGCATGTGGCGATGAATAAATTGAGTAGGTTCACGAGTAATCCGGATCATAACCATTGGAAAGCCTTGAATAGGTTGTTGAGGTACATGAAGTACACTATGAGTCTAGGATTACGATATATGAGATATCCAGCGATATTAGAAGGATCTTTGTGATACAAAAATCCATGATTGGTGGTCTTTGTTGTGTCCTGAAAAGTCTACAAGACAAACGCGTGCATAGCTCGGTCCACGATGGAAGCTGAGTTTATAGCCTTGATAAGGCTGGAGAAAAAGCTGATTGGCTTAGGAATTTCCTTGCGGATATTCCATACTAAAACTCAATGAGACCAAAATCGATCGACTTTCGAAAAAAACTCGATTCTTCATCAAACCGCTGACTTTCACAGAATCGAATATACATTACTAAAGCGACCATCATTCTCGGTCTCAATTTTTCGATTAGTTCCATCAATTTATTAATCGAACAGAATCAAAGTCACCAAAATTGACATTAATGATGTGAATTAATCCATTAATTTTTGCAATTAAATGACTTAATGTAACCTAATTTTTTTATATTATCGTAATAAATAAGGATAGAACAAATAAAAATAAAAACGAATGTTTCCTTAGAAATAATAATGTCTCACATAAATGAAACAAAACTTTTTTAACAACAAAACTTTACCTCACTTATTTTGTTTTGACGTGACAATACTATTTTTGGAAATGTTAATGACGTTTTCCTCTTTCCACAACCCGATAAAGATTTATGGTGATGTAAAGGTATTTTCTCTGCTTTATAGCTTTCGCATAGGTATTTTTCCTTAATTTTCTTAAAGCTCTTCACTGCTTCTTGCTTGGCTAGTTTTGAAGAAAGCAAAGGTCAGAACTTTGTAAAATTACTGCTTCTTTCTATTTTCCTTGCAATTTCTTTTTTGAGTATGCTGAGTATGGGGTAATGTCAATATATAGGATCCCTGCAAAAGTTTCATTATATTTTCTTCTTCCAGGGTTCTTTACCGTTTAAAGAAAAAATATTAGCACTTCGATTAACCTTACTCCTTGCTGATTTGTTGTGATTTAGCACACATTGCGGATTTTGCATAAAAGATGCAGGCTAATTTTATGTCTTTTGGAGAAGAATGAAGTTGGGTAGTCATTTCAAGGAATTATTACATTTTGGTCTCTAAATTTTTTTTTTTTTCTTATAAACTAGCTTAATACATTTTGTTACAGATTTTAGGGGGAAGGGATCAGAAGGAAATCAAATGTCATAAATGGGGATCCAAAGACATCTTTTATTTTTAGTGACATGTCATGCTGAAGTTTTGGGCTCTATTGTTTCTCGCATTCTGTTATTTGTAAGGTTCTGGTAATGTAAAAGACCAATGTGACATTTCTGCACTTATTTTAATCGTGTTTTTCTTTTAAATTGGGGAAGGGAGAATGAGGTTTTTATATTACATTGGAAACGGGGATGGAAATCGAATGTTGGTCTAGCAATGAAGTGGAATGACCTTTAACAAGGTAATAATGATTTAAACACATAATTTTGCACAGAAAAATACATAGAAAGTGCATCTACACCGTACAATGTGATTTGTGATGTTAAATCCGATTCCCAATTTTAATGGTGTTTTTGGCTTATTAAACTTCATGTTTATTATTCACGCATTGACCTTACCAAAAATTTAGTTAATTAATCCCAAAAGAATGCATAGGATTAAGAGACTGCACAATTAATGCTTCGTGTATATATGGCGATTTTAAGTTACTTTTCATGATCTCATGTTGCCTTAATTATGGAGACACGACTTTCAGGAAAATATGGCAATCGTTGACATGACGATGACTATCAAACTTTTGATTGACACCAAAGCAAACAAAGTTGTCTATCACGGAGGCTTCAAAAGAATTTGTGGATTTCCTTTTCTTCTTGCTTGCTTTGCCAATCGCCACTGTCACAAGGCTTCTTACAAGTGAAGCAATGGTGGGCTCGATCGCGAATCTCTACACAAGTTTTGCGAATCTTAACGAATCATACCTGCAACAAGATATTGAAAAAGACGTTCTTCTCAATCCCATGATTTTCTCATCTGTTATTAGCCTTCCACTTTCAATAAATCGATCATCCATCAAATCCTCCCGGGACTTCTACACTTGTCAATGCGACAAAGCAGGACATGTTACTAACATTTGTAATGGTGCATATTGCTCTACTTGTTGCCATTGGATGACTCATGTAATGAAATTTGTACCTGCTACTGAAATGGGTAAAACTGTTGATGCACTCACTGGTTTCATAGATTCCGAGGGCTATGTTAAGGAAATGGTACCTTACATGGTTTCTGATGATTTATCTGTAATGCCAATATCAACGATGTCTATTCATTCAACGATGGATAAGTTTAAGGCCTCTAAACTTGAAGAGAGGAAAGTTGATATTGGTGCTAAAGAGGCATTGGAGCTATTGAAGATCTCTTTTCAGTCGACCACTGTCCTAACCGATGTATTCTTGGGGAGGAAGGAAATCACGGTACGAATATAAGTTTATTGCTGCTACATGATTATTTTAAGCATGATGCCATATTCCATTTTATACCACTAAAAGTGTGTGCTGCTTTTGTTCATACTATTAGCAAATTAAAAAAAAAAAAAAAAAAAAAAAGGCTGAGATTCCGATGTGCTTATCTATGAAAATTGATATTTTCTTTCTATTTTTAAATCGATCATAATTATTGGTGCAGTCGTGAAGGCTGTGAAAATTGAAGACTCGAGCACACAATTTGCTAAAGAGATGGAAGAAAAGTTGAACCAACCTCTCCTCAGGCGGGAGCACATGAGTAGCGAAGAGCTTCAGGATGCTCGGAAGGAACTGATAAATGTAAACTACTTTTCCATCTTTAATACTACATTTAATGAATTTACTTATGTTTCTTTTTGGTAATTAATAATTGTAAAGAGTCAAGAAGCAAATTGCTTTAACAGTGAAATTGTATAGGTTTTTCAAACACTTTCGGTTGGAACGTCAGATGTTCGACTTAAGAGGATTGGAGATATACAACGGGTTGCTTTTATGTCTTATGAGCTGGTCGGGCATTGGCAAAACAATATTAGGGATCCAAACTGGCATCCTTTCAAGATGATACTCAAAGAAGGAAAACACCAGGTCTGCTTCCTTTTCTTTTCTAGACTCGTGCGGGGCCTGTTTTATTCATGGTAGTCATTATTTTGGGCTAAAATTTTGATATAAATATATATAGCAAGTGGTTGTCGAAGAAGATAGCAAGTTAAAAGAACTGAGAACGGATTGGGGTAGAGAGGTGTACAATGCTGTTGTGAAAGCTTTAATGGAAATAAGCAGTACAATCCAACTGAGCTAACCCCGGTTCATGAACTATGGCATTTTAAAGAGGTAGAAAGCTACTCTAAAGAGGGTATTCAATGCCTTAGTGACAAGCTAAAATGCCTGAATGATCAGCTGCAAAAACCCTCTTCAAAGCGAGGGCGGACAAAGTAGAATATATTTGCATTTACTTGTCTTTTGTTGTATGGTTTTGTGAAAATCCCTTTTCAGTTTCATGTAGTATCCTTGGGTGTCTTATATTTGCTATTCTGATGTGCCCTGTTTTTATGATGGCGACTTTTGATGTAATGTAGTATATGGCTTCAATCAGGAGATCAGTTGATGTGTACGTACTTATAATACTTGTTTCTTGCATGCTTCCGATAATCTATTGACACATTCATTCAGATCTCACTCTTCCTCTACTTCCTCGATTTCAAGAAAAACATCGCTAAGAACGCTCGTGCTTGTCGATTGAAATGACTTTCTCAACAGCTCCATGGCATCATCCCATCCAACATTAACAACCTCCTCTTTAAGCACATTTATATCGGTAACATTTAGCTTACTCATCAACGAAATACTCGACATCATTGACATCTCCGTCACAGATAAATCATCAAGAATCATGTAAGAAACACAGAACATACCCTTTCACATCATTTGTTGTGGTAGTATTAGTACTTGTTACATACCATTTTACCTTGCTCGTCAAATTCCCACATGTTAAGCAACAGATTTGTCTGTCTGTCTCAGCCTTTTAAGCAGGAACAAGTAAGCGCAGGAATAGTACTTCTTTAAGCAGATGAAACATGGAGGGTCAGAGGTTGCCATCAACAGGGTAGTAGATGGAATGGTAGCAACATCTTGTGTAACTTTAAATTTGCGATTCTTCCGAAGTAAGTCGGATTCAATCGTTCCAAACTTGTATACATGTTCTTGAGGATGTAGCAGAAAGAAGATCCATGATATTGTTCATGGGCAAAGTAAGTAAAAGGAAAGAAAATCCAAAAGGTTTTAGAAGCTTCTGCAAAGAGGACTTTGTTAGCTTGAGTATCTATTACAAGCTTCAATGTAAGAATACTTGTCGCCGGAGTTTCCATTAATTATTATTTTCAGCAGTCTAATTAAAACACTGAAGAAGCTGATGAATATATACTACGAGGGGTAGGTAGCTGGTTCCGGCCTCTTAGATTATTCACGACTTACGAGGGTCGTTTGATTCAATAAGAGTTTCTTAGTCTTCCAGCGCCTCCTTGTGAAAGAAAATTACTACTAATTAAGATAGAAAGATACAATAAATATTGTATAGATAATGTAGAATGATTTGTGTTAGGAAAAGTGACTTGACCTCTCAAGCGAGGCAAGTCATTCTAAATAAAGTCGCGAGGGTATGCACGGCATGGCAAATATCGACGTTATGTACGGGTAAAGTCAAGAGAGTTCTCTCAGGGTATTTTATTCAATCAACTAATATGTAGTTATGGCGGCTATGTCTAGGATTTTGTGACTATAAATATTCATCGGTTGTAACATAGAATATTTGCGGGAATCAATAGAAGGCGTAGTAACAAGACATCATAAGCAATTAATTATGCAATTGCGAGTCTATAAAAATCTCGGTGATAATATAATCTCCTCGTTTCTGCCCGTGGACTAGTCGGCATATTGCCGAAAACCACGTTAAATCTTGTGTTATTGTTTCTTGTGTGATTTATGCTTTCTCGTTTATTCTTGATTATTGCAATCCCTGACCGGTCCTGTTATAACAAACTGGTATCAGAGCGAGGTAATTATCATCAGGGAATCCGAGGTTCTGTTTGGGAACCATCTGTTTGAACAAAAGTTATGTTCTTTGGCGAGATCAAGATGTCTGGGTTAGATGTAGAGATTGGTAAATTCACGAGAATGAACTATTTCAATATGTGGCAAATCAAGATGCGTGCTCTGTTGAAGAAACTAGACTCTGGGCTCCGTTGGCAAATCAATGTGGATGCGAGGAAACGCCGAGATGGCCAATGTGGAGGAGAAAGCACATTCAATGATTTTGTTGGAAGCATCGATGATGTTATCACTGAAGTTCTTGAAGAGGTTTATTGTGAAGTGTGTCATTTGAAGCTTAAGAGTGCAGATATGACAAAGTCGTTGACCAACAAGTTCTTTGATGAACTGTTCGATTTAAAGATGCATGAAGGAATGCCTCTCGAGATCATCTGGAAAAATTGAACACAATATTGTTTGATTTAAGGAGTATTGGTGTTAAAATCGAAGATGATGATGCGACTCTAATTTTGTTGGTATCACTTGCCCGACATTATATGAGAATTTTGTGCGATCTTTTATTGTTGGGAGAGACACGAGTGTCATTGGAGGATGTTAGGGCATCTCTCTACATAATCAAGAGCTAAGGCATAAATCAGTGGTAATGCAGTACATACAATCAAATTCTTTGGTTTGGTTTCTAATGCGTGTGATTGCAAAGGGAATGCAAATCAGTGCGAATACGAAGTGTTGATAAGCGGGTGGAGCTTAGGTCCATACTCGGTGAGTCTGCGAACTCAGGTGAGCGATCAACACTGTCGGCACTTGGTTGTGCATCCCGAACCTCAAGAATCAAGAGCTTGGATCTGGTGGAACCAAAATGCAGGGTCGGTGAGTGAAGGTGCTGTGATGATACAGGTGAGTCAAATTCAAGCGAGTAGAGGAATGTTCAAGTCGGAAAGATCGACCAACTAGAAGAAAGATCAGATCAAAGCGAAGCATAAGCGAAATGCAAGTTCAAAAACCTAAGAAGCATTAAGGTGAGTTACGCCCAAACTCATAGCGAGGTAAAATTCTCCATGAAAGCATTCACTTGGGGCGACTCGGCGAGAGCCATTGAAGCGGCGATGGCGCATGAGCCAGGCAAACAAACAAGGGCATAGCAGCGTTCTCAAAAGCTGTTCCCGCCAGGAAGGCGTGGGCACGAATGCCAACGCGTCATGCGATAACAATGCCACCTGGCGAGAAGACCTTTGTAAAATCCTCGAGTCCAGATGGCGGGGCGACCAACACCGCTATGAGATCCGACCTCACAGCAGTGGTTCGGCCAGATCTTGGGGGCTTATGATGATACCCGACCGAGCTATACCACGTGTCATCCTTGTGGACATGTAATAAATGATCGACCCTACATGTATAGGGCATTAAGGGCGAGAGCCGAGAATACATACACAAGGCGGGTCCACTTTACCCCGTGTGGGAGATCGGCACAAACTCCTCCTACAACCATTGCAGGTCGGCTAAGGCTTGCGAAGAGGAGGTGCCGGTTAAACACATGTAGTGGCCTTGAAATTTGAGCATGAGCGCTCAGACACGCCCTCATTTATTCCATATGCGGGATAACTAAAGATAAATAAGGGAAGAATCCTAAGTCATAAAGACTACGATCTGACATTTAAATATATCCATAATTATCCCTAAATTATAGGGATTTATGCGTGTATATCCTTGGAAATAATAATATTAATAATAATAATAATACAAATCCTTGTAGAACAAGGAAGGGATAAATCATCCCTATATAAACAACCCTGAGGAACTACGGAAGACTTGATTCTGAAGCGTAACGAGGATCGTAGGCAACTTGAGAAAATAACTCTCAAGCTCGATCTAAAAATCACCAAAAAACCATCCTCGTTCATATTACCCAAGATTAAGCGGCCGGATAACTATTAGGCGAAATCCAAGCATCGTCGATTAGCGCTAGAAGGAGGGCCTTCTATCGGTAATGGATTGAGGTGGTTAAGTGATCAAGTTAATGGCAAAAACATGCCAAAAGCGCAGTTAGATCAATTACCTATTGCGGAGTTTCAACCGTTGGAATAATAATTACGCCGTTGATTGAAGAAGAAGGAGGGGCGAACAAACCCTCAAATATCATGCCGATCGGAGTTCGTTTAGATGCCCGATAAATTCACCCGCCCATCTTCTTTGTATCACTGGCTCTGGCCAGCCCCAAAAGCATTTGTCGGATCGATGGCCTCTTTCCGGAGTTTCAACCGTTGAAATATTCCACCGTTGATTGTAGAAAAAGGAGGGACGAACAAACCCTCCAATTTCGTTACCGATCGGAGTTCGTTTAGATACGCGATCGTTGCAAAAAGCTCTTCTTTGTATCACCAAAACACAGCGACCCAAAAACACTTTCGGATCGATGGCCTCTTTCCGAGTTTCAACCGTTGGAATAAAATTACACCGTTCGATTGCGAGAAAAGGAAGGACAAACTAAAACAAGTTTGCAGGACAGACTCAACGAAGCGATCCATGGTCGAACTCGAGTGAAGAAGCTGAACCGCAGTCGGTCTCGAAAAAGTTTGCAAAGGACAAACTAAAACAAGTCTGCGGGACGAGACTCAGCGGTGATCCATGGTCGTCGGACTCGATAGAAGAAGCCGAACCGCGGTCGGATTCATGAAAAGTTTGCCAAAGTCGAACTAAAGTAATCAAACGTCTTAAGTCTGCAGGACAGACGATCAACACTTTCTATAATACTTAGAAAGTTGAAGTAATCAAACTTCCTAAGTCTGCAGGACAGATGATCAGCGCACACACTAAAGTACATCATTCGAAAAGCAAAGCTTTGTAAGGGCGTGCTTGAGGGTAAGGACCACTAAGCTATGCTTAAAACAAAAGCAAAGGCAAAACCAAAAGCCAAAGTAATAGCAATGAAGGGGTTGAGCAGCCAAAGAAGAAAATATTACTGAACAAGTGCCAAAAGGCACAAATTATCAAGAACAAAAAATAACAAAAGTTGGAAAATATCGCAAAGACTTTCAACATATTATTCAACAAAATAATAAAGGCTGATCTTAAAATTGGCGGCGAGAATCTGTTCTTGGCGATGTTGATCTGAGGCGTACGGAGGGTTGAGTTGAAGAGGCGGCAGCTTCTGTGGGCGGCCAGTGCGACCATGCTTCAGACCAGATCTTCACCGGCTTGAAACTCAAGCCCCCGACCTCATGGATTTGACTACATCATGGCTTGCAAAGCCTACCAAGTTGAAGATTCTCAATGATCGGTGAGGCATTGCTCTTTGCTTTGATTCACGCGGTATACCACCGGCTTAGATGGAGCCAAGTAAAACCTTCAAAGGCACCGGTGAAGTGAGCGAGCTCTTGTACTCATGAATGGCTTGGGCGATCCGGCGGGCATCTCGGCCTCAAGTCCATCATGATCGGCCGCGAATCGCCAGGGCCTCATCCGTTCGGCGCTAGCGATCGCGCGGCTCGCTTCAACTCGGCTTGCCGAGCTTACATAATCTTCTCAGGATCGGCGATCTGGACATCATAGACGAGACTGCGTCCTTGTATTTTCCACGACGGCGAGCGAAAGGTCGCGATCCGTCGTTCAAGAAACCTTTTGAGTGGAAAGCGTCCGACCTATTGAATCTCTTCCCGACTCGGCGACGGCAAAGGCATACAAGGGTCGATATGATAAAGCGACAAAAAAGAAAGCAAGTCTGAAAGTATAAAATACTATACCACCGAGGCCAGATCCTTGTGCAGGCGGTTCGGACGAAAGTCACAGCAGGAACATATCCCCTCGAAGCATCCACGATCTCCTCGATCATCCACGCTTTCTTGCGTCGGATCGGGAGCGCGCCAGACTCTCACATAATCAGAACGCCCGGGATGATCAGGTATCATCTATCGTCGATGGCGGTGTGGTGTCAACAAACCTCTTGTTGAAGACCACCGGTGGAAGATCTTCAAGATTGATCTCGAGATTAGCCCAAGCGAGCTCCGGTTGAGACCACCCCAGGAGCCTGCGGGTTGAGAATCTGTTCGTTGTGCTCAGCACAACCTCATCTTCCTCAAATGCTGCTCAAATACATCAAACAAAGTCGACCTGCTGGAAGAGAAGAAAAGGGCCTGAGGCAGGTTAGCGGGTTGTGGAGTCGATAGCGAAGGGTAGGGATGTCTATTAGACCCTACAGTTTGAATAATTTAAACTTCGTTGAGAAAGACTCAAACTCTCTCTCAATTGAGCTGCTAGATCACGATGCGCTTGCCCCTCGTTAATGGGAAAAACATAAGCGAAAAAGAAGAACTTCGAAAAAAAATGAGAGGAAATATGCTTACTTGGATTGCAAACTCTTGAGATAATGAAGATCTTTGGTTTAATAGCAAATGAAGAGAAGAGGGAGCCTGATTTGAAAAGGCGGGTTATAACCCCCACTCCAGGGCGATGTAAGCGACGTCGAGATATGGGAAAAGGTGAAAAATGCCTGCGTATCACCTTAAAGTAATGATGGCTATTTAATAGATCGCCACTGGCGATTAGGCAATTCAACACACGAGATCGGACAAGTCCGGCCGAACCGCCAAATGGTGCGGTCGACCAAACTAGAAGAAAGATCGATCAAAGCGAAGCATAAACAAAATGCAAGTTCAAAAACCTAAAAGCATTAAAGTGAGTTACGCGAGACTGCATGCGCGAGTAAAATTCTCCATGAAGCATTCACTTAGAGCGGCTCGGCGAGAGCCATTGAAGCGATAGTAGCGCGAAGGGCCAAACAAGAAGCTGCGGCGGCGTTCTCAAAAAAGCTGTTCCACTTCCAGGAAGGCGTGGGGCACGAATGACAGCGTCATGCGGTAACAATGCCACTGGCGAGAAGACCACCGTAAAATCCTCGAGTCCAGGATAGCGAGGGCGACCAACACCGCTAATGATCCGACCTCAGAGTGGTTGGCCCGGTCTTGGGGCTTATGATGATACCCGACCAGCTATGCCACGTGTCATCCTTGTAGGACATGTAATAAATGATCGACCCCTAAAGTATAGGGCATTAAGGGCGAGCCCGAGAAACATACCTGGGCGGTCCGCTTCGGAGTGGGAGATCGGCACAAACTCCTCCCTCCGACCACTGCAGTCGGCTAAGGCTTGCGAAGAGGAGGTGCCAGTTTGACCATAAGTGGCCTTGGGGGTGAACGCAGGGCGCTCAGACACACGCCTCTGATATTCCATTATGTATGATAACTAAAGATAAATAAGGGAAGAATCTGAGTCATAAAGACTGATTACGACATTTAAATATATCATAATTATCCCTAAATTATGAGGATTTATGCGTGTATATCCTTAGGGAAATAATAATAATATTAATAATAATAATACAAATCCTTGTAGAACAAGGAAAGGGATAAATCATCCCACTATATAAACAACCACAAGGAACTACGAAAGACTTGATTCCTGCGAAACATAACATGATACATGTAGGCAACTTGAGAGAAATAACTCTCAAGCTCGGTCAAAATCACCAAAAACCATCATCGTTCATATTACCTAGATTAAACGGCTCTAATAACTATTAGATGAAATCGGCATCGTCAATTGGCGTTAGGATACAAAGGTGAAGTGAAGACAATATAAGATTGTTTGTTTTGTGTGTGTGTTAAAAGCTACTCAACAAATCATAAATTGTTTTATTAGAATCCTTGAGCTGTTATGATATCACGATAAAAAAGTTTGGAAGGATTTATGGATGGATTTTGCTTCTTGATGATGAGATTTAGAAAAGTTTTGATATGAAAATTTTCAATTATCGGATAGAAGATCGTTAGATTAATCGTAAATGAACATATGTTACTACTATTTTAGTGGAATACCATATCTCAATCATGTATTACGGTATCATTTCATATTGTATTTAATAGTACCGGCATTTTTTTTTGCCCTACTTCTCCATATTTGCTTTTGGAATACAAGCATCCAGTTTGGTGACTTGATCTCTAAAGCGATAAATAATCTGGTGGAACTAATGCCAGGCTTGAGACTAAGATTGATGGTCGATTCGATTAAGTATATTGATTCTGAAAGTCGGTTTGATGAAGTGCAACTAAGTTTCTTACACGAAGTTAGCGATCGAGTTTTGGTCTGCGAGTTTCTTGAGTATAGATGAGTTCTACATGCAAGCGATTGATTACAAATGCAGGAAGTCGGTTTGAAAAGTGAGTTTAAATACAGTGAATCCTGGTAGAGCTAGGGTCCACATCCCAGGATATTATGACTATTCCGACAAAGATCTTATGGCGGTTAGGGTTAAGGATGTGTGCCCATAAATACCAATGTTGTAATTAATGCAATGTGTGTCTTTTCAAAGTGTTATTCACACACTTGCGAAAACCTTATAATTCATGCGTAGTAAAATATCTATTTTTACATCCGTGG